>CAMAPF010000183.1:0-600000 GCA_945859915.1 Cuscuta epithymum | reverse complement strand
ACCTTTAGGTAAAAGCCCAAATTTTAAAAAAGCAAGTAGTGAAATAAATTTTAGATGCAAGACATATGAAATAAATATGAACACATAGTTGTTAAAGGTGGACACCTGAAGCTTTTCATAAAAACAAATGTTTCACATGCATATTAAGTAGAAAATTTGTCTTGAAGATAATGGAAGAAATGTGAAGCATATTGAGTTGACAAAATTGTATGTTAAGTGCATGTTTGGTAAGCATAAACCGCATTTTCTAGCTTTTATACTGTTTCAGGCACACACTAATTTTCTTAGTAGCACTACAATTTTTACAATGAGTAACATCTCATAAAAGTCTGTAGCTTTTAGTATTAATTAGTCCCAACAACTTGTATACCAAACAAAAACTAAATTAAACCGTTAGATTTTTACCAAACAACTACCACCTGTGTCTTTTAAGATATTTTCAATCACTAAAGGCTAACAATTACTAAAAAGCTCGCAAAAATATCTTTTCAGCTAGTTGTGTCATACATACCTTAAATGCATTTTGGAGTAAACATTAAAAATGTAGAAAAGATTCGTTCAGTAATCAAAGGGTAAAAAGACAATAATTTCAAAAATGTCTGCTTGTTTATGAAACAATTACTCTCCCCATCTCTTATAGCTTTGTCAAAGTTAACTGGCACACAGAATAATAAAGTAAAAACTATGTGGTTAAAGTTTGTACAGATGAGAGAGAATTAACAAGAATCCCAAAGTCTTTATTTAAAAGTGAAAGTGACAAAGTTAGTTGAACAACCTAAAAAGAAAAATTAATAAAGTTAATGTACACCATCTCCTCTTGCAACTTCTAAGAGCATCCCCAACGGTTCATTTGGAGAATTTGCTTGCAATTTTAAAACTAATAGCTTATCATTGAAGCATTGCTTTTCCTATTGCTTGAGAAAATTAATTAGCCAAAATAAGCTACTAGTTTGAACAAGGAAAATTATTCAATATAACATTATTAATAATAAACGAAAAATGTTATAACTAACCATTAGAGTACATTTTACATGTTACAACAAATGCTTATGTGACTTGAGATACTAAAAAAAGGCCAACACTTCCATCACTTTCCCTATCACTACCCTACTCCACCAATCCCTTTGTCTCGCTCCCCCACTCCATTCATCCTCTCCTAGGCACACACCCTTCTTCCTCTCTTTCCCTTACCTCATTATTTCCACCCTCTAGAATGAGCCTGATGAAAAAACGGCAATAGCCACATCAAATGTCATCCTCCATAGTCGATGAAGACTCTCCCATGATGACACTAGCCACCACAACAAAATGAATAAAGCAAAACATTTAATTGCAAAACAACCCCTAGGTAAAAAGAAAACCAGGTTCACTGTCAATAATTCAATATATTTAATTGCAATAAAAAGCATTTTTTTGGGTAAAAAAAGCAAAAAGTTTTAACCACAAGTTTTTTATTAGGTGAGAAGTCTGTTTTTAGGCTTTTAGCAATGGTGTGCGTGCAGTGGCGGACCCAGAAGTTTTCTGAAGCGGGGGCACTCCCGCATAGATGAAAATGGGTCGGACCGGGTACGTGTACCACTGGTCTTTTTTGTCAAGTGCGTTCAAATTATTATTTTCAACTTGAAATAGATCATTCAATGTCGGCTTCAAACAATGAAAATTATAAGTCTAATTGTGAACTCATTAACACTATCCTAAACAATAATATTTGATTGTTTTGAAAGAACACATAATTTTGGATGAGAAATGATTCATCCTTGTGCCGTTTCTGGGTTTACATTATAATTCTCGTTATTTTTCATACTATAAAATGATAAACTAGGATCATGTCGAATGCTACACATTGTACCACAAAATTTGTTGGTACTTGTCTGAAATATAATACTATCTTGTTAAAAATGAAGTATAAATCAAGTTTATGATTTCATCCATCAGTACAACTTTATTTAATAATATGATTCTATATATCTAACTTTTATCATACTATAGATAAAAAAAATTGAAGGGTCTGTCGGTTTGTAACTAATCTATGGTGAATTGACACAATTTTCATGTATAGACTTTTATTCAAGATAAAAGTTTTCAATGTATTAAGTTCATCCCACATATTAGAATCCTTGTCATATCTTTGACCTTTAACTTTAGATATACATTATTCAAACTAGGTAAAAAAATCATCAATGTCACTTTTCATATAACGTGTTGTGACCTTATCAGGATTTGCCCCATCACAACTTAGTGGTTGTTTATACAAAGTATTTCTTATTACTAGAATTGTTATATGTCTCTGACGGAGTCCTATATATCCGTTGAGATATATTATCTCGATCTGAAACTTTTCAGGAGCCCAAGACTTTACACAGTACGGAGCCCGTTCAATAAGGCCCATTTCGGCCTATCAGGCCTACTTCAGCCTTTGGGCCTATTTCGGCCCACTTGGCCCATTAGGGTGGAGATCATCCCCCTCTGTCTATAAATAGGAAATTTCCCTCCTTAATAAGGACCTTCTTTTGGATCCTCTTTGAAGCATCTTCTTCCTTCTTCCTCAACTTATTATTCTTTCTAGAATAGCTTCATTACTCCATTAATGGGAGCTTGTATATTGTAATGGTGAGGAGAGACCTAATGAGAAAGAGAGAGCTTAGACATTAGCCTAAGAAGTCCTGTGTTTTTCTCCCTTTCAGGTTTTCACGTAAAAACAATGCATTTGTACCATATTATATTTATATTTACTATATCGTGTTAGATTAAACTCAACAATATCTAATAGTTTTTTGAAATAACGACAATATGATTGAAATAAAGATAGTGGACAAAAATATGACTTAATAACTATCATAGTAATTTTATTGACCATGATTATGTTCAACTCTATTAGTATAGTAACTATGCATAATAACTATAGTAATATTTTTGTCCATTAATTATATTTCTGTAATATTTATGGAAAAAACTCTATCTTTTGTCCGGGAAGCGGGGACACAATTTGTATCTCAAGTACTAATACTAAACTTCGGAGTCGGAAGCAGGGACACTTCCCCTAGCACCCCTAGCCCCTAGGTCCTCCATTGTGTGCGTGACAAAGAATGTGGGATTTGGTTTAATTTTTTTTTGAGGGTAAAGGGATTGGTTTAATTATGCCTTGTTGCTTCCTTCTCTGGAAAGAGGTCGTGAATGATGAAATGGATTCAATCATGGGTAATAATATTTGGATTCCAAGTGATTTGAACAGATACGTGGTTGATTTTTTTGTTTGTTTAAAACGGAGTAAAGTAATAAGGTTAAGGTTTTGTTTGCAACCATTTGTGCTTAAATAAAAGCACTTTTGGAGAAAAAGTGATTAATAGTAGAAGTTGGTAGTGTTCGATAAAATAAGTGCTTTTTGTGTAATAGAAAAAGTAAAAAATAGATTCTACACGGAAGCCGAAAAAGTAAAAGTTGGTAGTGTTTGGTAAAATAAGTGTTTTTTTCTTTAAAAAAAGTTAAAAGCACTTTTTTTTAATTGATTGCAAACAAACCCTAAGGGCATCTCCAATGCTATGATGTGCACGGTGCACATGTGGCACGAGTGATAGCCACATAGATATTAGCATATAAATTATCTCTCTACTTATTTGAATGATTTTATACAATTTTGGTAAGTTTTTCCCTGCAATGTCAAAAAGACCGTCTAGATGTTGACATTGTTGTTGACATTGCAGGGAAAAACTTACCAAAATTGTATAAAATCATTCAAATAAGGAGAAAAATAATTTATATGCTAATATTTATGTGGTTATCACTCATGTTACATGTGCACCGTGCACCGTGCAGGTTACAGCATTCAAGATGCTCTAACTACTATTGTTGAAGTAGTTAATTCTAGTCTCTCTCCGCCCTCCTCGTTTTCTCTTCGACTATCCATCAATGACGGCAAAATTTTAAGACACTGGGACAAAACCTTATTACACCCAGCATCGTTTTCGCCTCGTATTGCAGTATCTTGGCGACCTAGCCTGTGTTACTCAATCCTCTTTCTAGATCGAGCGGCGGGGAAGGATTGAGTTTCGAGGGGTTAAAGAATGGCTGCGGAATTAGGGCAGAAGACGGTGGAGTTTTCGACGCTGGTGAGCCGAGCAGCAGACGAGTCGTACATCTCGCTCAAGGAGCTGGTGGACAAGTCCAGATCCTCCGACCTCACCGATTCTGATAAGAAGATTGGGATTCTCCAGTACATCGTCAAGACCCAGCAGCGTATGCTTCGCCTCAATGTCCTAGCCAAATGGTGTCAGCAGGTTGGTCTTATACTCTTATTTCAATCAAAGTTTGTTTTCTGCATAATCTTGTGCGATTTTGTGCAGTAGAGAAATAGTATAAAATATAACCTGCGTTTGAGGAAGTGTGTAGCTAGGATATCGATTGAAAGAATATGGAACGTGTTTAAAAAGACTGTTGTTTTGATAGGCAATTATTTCGGGGTTCTTGCAAGGAGTGTGACTAATTGTTTTTTCTTTAACCTTTTGCTGTTTCATTTTTAATTACCGTGATAATTTAAGGAATTGAAGATAATGGGTTGATCAGGACATAGGCGGTTTAATCGTTTGGTTATCGTGAAAATAGGAGGTATTGGATTGAGAAAGATTTAGGAACGTTTGGTGGTATAAAGGGAAGGGCAAGCTGGGTGTCACGTGGATAATCACAAATAAGCTAACTTCAATGGTTTGAAGGGGATTTATTTCCTTCTGGATAAACATCACAAAATGAAAGAAGGATTTCATATGTTAGATGTGAGAGAAAGGAGAAACGCTGCAAACACTCAATTAGCTGTAGATGCTGGAAAACAGAGAGGGAACGAGTGAATTGGGAAGAAATTTGAAATGAGAGAAGGGACAAAAATAAGAGAGATCCAGAGCTTATCAACCCAAATGAGAGAAATTCCCTAATGTGCCGTAATAACCCAAATTTACTCAAAAGACACCTTGTACTATGATACCATCTACTATGCTCCAAGTTTGTCACAAAATGTTAAACCCTAAATTTGATAATAGAAACCAGAACTTGAATTGAGCAGCACTTGAAACTTGAATGGTGCCACTGGATTGAACTTAACTTTACCTGAACTCGAACTTTACCTAATTCTACTGAGTTCTACTTTACTTTACCAAACTTTACCGAGTTATCCTCTTATAAAACTCTAGACATTTTACTTTGCTTTAACTTAACTTGTGTAGTTGAGTAGACTTCTCCCTTGTTTTTTATTTTTCTTCCTCCTCCTTGTCTTCTTCTTTGGTTTGTTTTTCTTCGTTGACAAATGTTATGATGTTAGTATGCATGGTGATTCTGGTAATTATGATTTGGTCGGATTTGTTGAAAAAAAATGCTTGGAGACACTTTGAAATGAACTAGGCAGTGGTTCTATTTATTGTTCATGCCATACAAAGAGCAAGGCCCGTGCTTCATGAAGCAAAATTGGGGCTGTTATACCTTCTCGACCTTTAACTTACAACTTCATAACCCGAAGCAGTATTGCAATGCTTTTATAGAGAAATAATAAGCCTATACCTAATATGAATAGGAAATCCGAATGACTAGACCCTAAAGCTAATGATAATAGAAATCATATACCACTCAATCTAGAATCACTATATTTTCTAATCACTACTTTCTACAGTTTAACAGTTCTCTAGGCATATGCATGACTCTATTTCATGACTTTGTTGTTCAACTTCATCTTAGCAAATAACAATTTTGCTATTTGTACTCTAAATATGCTTTTGTAATTGTTTCAAGTGGAATTAGTTCCAACTTCTAACATATGGGTGCTTGGATGCCAAACAAAGTTAATTTACTATTATATATGTTTAAATTCATTACATTTTGGTTCAACTTCACCCTGACATTGATTACCTGATGTATTTGTTTATTTGTAATCCACAGTTACTTTTGGAATTGTTTGAAGTGGAACTAGTTCCAACTTGGGAACTTGGATGATTAAAATAATATTTTGATATGGTATATGCTTAATTTTATTATAGAAAGAATAAGTGATAGCATACAGTTATGTGAAACATAGTTTTGGCATATTGTTTCTCAGCCTATTATTCTGTAGCATATTATGTTTTTCCTTTTGTGCGCGTTGTGGGATATGGTGACTTGCTGTAACTTCGGTAAACAGATATGCATTTTGGTAATTTGGGGTGTTTACATTTTCAAAAAAGCTGGAACATAGAAGAGAACAATTTTCTGTTTTCTACCGGACAAATGTGCCGGACATCTCAGTATAGTAAGACTGGCAATTTTAATTGAAAGGAGTGCATTTTGAAATTCACTTTTCTACTTGGAAAAAGAGAAGACAATCTATGCAAGTCCAAGAATAGGAGTTATAGAAAGACAGTTCAATTCTTGCTGCTCATTTGTTGTGGTTAAAATGTCTTGCTTTGGCTCATAAATGTGTTAAAACCTGAGGCCAAAGTTTCAAGAGTTTAATGATTGGTTGTGTACAAATTCCTTTTATATGAATTGTGCAGGTCCCCTTGATACATTACTGTCAACAACTCGCATCGACATTATCAAGTCATGATACATGTTTCACTCAAGCTGCAGATTCATTGTTTTTCATGCATGAAGGGCTACAACAAGCTCGTGCACCCATCTATGATGTTCCTTCAGCAACAGAAATTCTTCTTACTGGATCATATATGCGTTTGCCAAAATGTATAGAAGATGTGGGCATGCAGAGCACATTAAATGAAGATCACCAAAAGCCAGCTTTAAAGAAGCTGGATGTTCTTGTTAGGTCTAAACTCCTTGAGGCTTCTCTTCCACAGGAATTTACTGAAGTTAAGGTTTTTGATGGTACTGTTTTGCTTCGCGTGGATGGGGAATTTAAGGTTCTAGTTACTCTTGGCTACAGAGGTCACTTATCGATGTGGAGGATATTGCACCTGGACCTTCTTGTCGGCGAGAGAAGTGGTATGATGAAGCTTGAAGAATCGCGGCGGCATGCCCTTGGAGATGATCTGGAACGGAGAATGACCACTGCAGACCACCCATTCATGACATTGTACTCTATTCTGCATGAGCTCTGTGTTGCACTTGTCATGGACACTGTTATAAGGCAAGTTCAAACACTAAGGCAAGGAAGATGGAAAGATGCAATTAGATTTGAGCTCATATCTGATGGCACTGTTGGACAAGGAGGGAGTGCTAGCTCCATTCAAATGAATCAAGATGGAGAAACGGATTTTACTGGTTTATGCACTCCTGGCTTAAAAGTTCTGTATTGGCTGGAGTTTGAGAAAAGCGCCAGTACATCTGACATGGGATCTTGTCCATACATAAAAATTGAACCAGGTCCAGACCTGCAAATAAAGTGCCTCCACACCACATTTATCATTGACCCAATGACTGGAAGGGAAGCACAATTTTTCCTTGACCAAAGCTGCATTGACATTGAGAAGTTGCTTCTTAGAGCAATCTGCTGTAACAGATATACTCGCTTGCTTGAAGTTTATAAAGAACTGGAGAAAAGTGCTCAGGTCTGTCGAGGTCCTGGAGATGTTCAGCTTAAGTTTCAGAGTGACATTGATGCTGAACACAAAATGGTTAGTCATTTCATTTTATGTTTTATGGAATTGGCTATAATGATTATGTCATACCCTTGGAAGTATGAACTATGAAGTATTGAGGTCTTGTTGCACTGACCCCTAACTACTAGCATGGAATATGGTTGACCAGTTCACTTATGTAAGAGGAAAAGGTTCAGAAAAAAATGTACTTCTTTCGACTTTGATCTATATGAGCTACTTCAGTTTTCTTCCTTTAAAAAGTAAAGGAGCTTTAGATTTTCTTTGAACTTCTGTTTCTAACTTCTAAGGATAGCCAATGACAATAGATAATAAAGCTTCACTACCATTCCAGCGTAGTACTCTGGATGCATTCATTCTAAGATGAAAGAGGATTTGTTCGGGTCTTATCTTTTTAGGAATTCACGGGATTTAAAGACACATTACCAGTCTGTAAATTTGTGATTGTATAAATGCACGATCAAAGTGTTTTACTTTTACTAGTACATTATAACTGGGTATTCTACATATTAAATAAAATAAAGTATGTTCTTTTTAGAGGAGCTCACTTGATCTCTGTAGCATGCCATGGTACTATAACTTGTTTTAACCTATTGAATCTTATTTTACACTTAACACAAGTTATATTATGTGTTTATCCTAGTTTTAAAAAGAGCGCCTGGGGAGCGGCTAAGCAACTGGGCTCAGCAGGTTCCAATAGACGTTCTCAATTCCTCGCTTCCATCCGCCTTTCGCGCATCATGAGGTGGTCGCCTTAGGCGTCTCTAGGATGTCGTAATATTTGACAATTTATATGCTTACTGGAAGTTTACAATGTCCTATCTGGGTTATTTATTAGTCTTGTACATCCCAAGTTCCTACACTCCATAATGACTCCAACTCCCCTTTATCACATTCCAAATCTCTTCCCTACATATAATCACAGGTATGCGCGTAATTTTCTCATCTTATTTTCTTCTTCTCTTAATCACTTTTTATTTCCCCGTGCTTCTCTCTGGTTGTCTGTCTGGTTGACTGCATGCTCTATGCTTCACTCCCCTCTGCTCCCATCATAGAGCTAGTTTCAGACTAAGCGAAACCTTTTTTCTGCTGCGATTGTGAGAGATCTTTTTTGCTACCCTTCTTTCTGGTGCAAGAGTGCGAGACATTTTACCAGGTTCAAACTTCTATGCTTCTGCTCTTCAGACCTTTTAACATCATCTACCGAATATATATATGCTACTTGCTGTGTATATTTTAATTTGGGTGTATGACTATGTTTAAATGCTCTATTTGGTAATGGAAACGTGAAAATCACGAGGAAACAGGAAACATCAACTTTTGCTCAAAAAACGCTTGTTTGGAGAGTTTCCAGAGTTTCCGTAGAGTTTCCGAAACAAACGTACTCTTTCCCGAAACAGAAACGTACTCTTTCCCGAGAGTTTCCGTGCTACACAAGTCTTGATATAATCCTGTATGAGTATGACTAGTATGAGGCTATACATCTCCGACTACACTTTTTGCATATTTGCATGGGTGTATGACTGTGTATTACATATCTCTAAGTTCCAAGAGGCGCACGCCTCCACCTCGGCTAAGTTTAACAAAAACGCCTCATGACGCTCCCTTCTCGCATTTCGCATCGCAAAGTATCATGTGTAATGTGTTTGAAGCTTTTCTTCTTTTCTTGTTATCATCATCATCATCATCATCATACGTTTTAAAGTCTAACTGGGAGTGTAGTAGTAGCATGGTCGTATTCTATGGCGTGCATATTGCTTTTACAACTTCAATATTGTAACCGACGTGACTATATCATTTCTCTCAGCTCTGCATCGTCTTGTGATATTCTCCATGTAAATGGAAAAAACTATGATGCTGACAGTTTTGGAATTCCATCTCATTATCTCTTGTAAAAATATAAGAAGGTTGCAGCAGGAAGATCATCTACCATAAAACTCATCACTATATTGTTTTAAATGAACTTATAGTAGTAACAAGTTTTAGACATCTGAATATCTTATTAACTGTAAAGTCATGCCACCAACACCAACATGTAGGGATTAAAGTGATAGTGATAATAATAATCATTGTAGTAGTAGGTCATGTATTATTTTACACTTAACTTTTAAAACAACTTATGGCCTATATACATCATCTTCTTGTTCACACTCACTTCTGAATTCAAAGAGACAGAGCCACAGAGGCAATTGCCATAAGTTCAATAGTTTCATTAGTGTTATAATTCCTTACTAGTTGTCTACATGTTTCTTTTCTCTTAAGGTTTTTCTTTTTCTTTTTATGTTTTATTTCGCAGAGGGATAACAAGATTGAACTTGGAAAGTATGACACTCAAGAAGTCTTGCTTGTACGTGCCTATGGATCCTCGTTTTTCTCACTCGGAATAAACATAAGGTTTTCTGATTTGCTTTTTTCCCCAAGTTATTTCTTAAATAAGTTCCTCATCTTATTAAATCAATCATTCTGTGAATTGTTTGCAACTTTCCTTTTTTCTGCGAATGCTAAGCAACATTTCAATTACTGCTCTTCTTTCGTTTGGCTATCATATCAATATTCATAAGCATGTGCCATGTGTATAAGCATTGGCCTCTGCCTCTGATTCAAGTATTAACTAAAACCAAGTATTTGATTAGTTTGCGGTTTCCAAGTAACTCTTATTTAGAGACGCTTCCTAATGTACGACGAAAAGGTAATTAACATTTCATCTATAGATGCCGTGCAGGCTTGACGGTAGCTTACATCAGATTGATATAAGCTACACTTGTTTTTAGATAAATGTAGTGATGTATCAATGACTTGCAAGCAAAAGCCTCCTTGTTTTTACAATGAATCTGCACCCGCAACTTAGTGGGGCATGCTATGAAGTTAGTGCTAAAGACTTGGAGCCCGTTTGGTAATACCCAAATCGGCTGTATTGGCTGATTTTGCTAAAATTTATGAAGTTCTGGCTGGAGTGGCTGTATTGGCTGATTCTGCTGATTTATGAAACAATTATATTTAAAATTTATTTTATTAATAAAATAAATAATAAATTATATGAAAAAATAGCTAAAATGATTCTCTACAGTAACTTCAGCCAATACAGCCAGAAAAATAACTTCAACCTTACTTTTTATTATTATTACACAATTCACCACGCGAAATCAAAAGTTATGTGTTTGGTGAAAAAGTTGACTGAGAAGGCTGATAAGCCGAAAAACATGACTACCAAACGGGCTCTAGCAGTGGACTAAGAACTTAATAGCTTATGATATTTTGGTGCCCTTAAATGTGCTATTTCTTTTCACGTTTAGGATTGGACGCTTCATTCTTCAGTCATCTAAGAATATTATAGCATCATCAGTACTTACTGAGCATGAAGATGCCCTAAACCAGGGGAGTATGACTGCTGCCGAAGCTTTTATAAGCTTGAGAAGCAAAAGCTTATTGCACTTATTTGCCTCTGTCGGAAGGTTTTTAGGCCTTGAGGTATATATGTACAGTTTTTCCTTATTCTCCTCTGCAGGCTTTTGACTAAATGGGCTTTTCCCTGCTGTGCTACTACTTAGGTCAAACTAATTCTTTTTTGTTTTTGTTTTGTTTTTAAAGCTCTAACATTTGCTCGTTTTTACTCAATATAAACTTTTAATCTTCTCAATATATTAAATTGATTCGTAGCATTAATTGATTAATAATAAAATTATCTTAAAAACCCAATCACCAAACCAAAAACGAATGTGCTGTTTCTTTAAAAAATCCTCAGTTAACAGAAAATCAGAGCATCCTAATTAGCCATCATTTGTGACTTTCTGCTTTTTTTTAAAATCACAATCATAATTTTTGCAGAATTGCAGCCAAAGACCATAATTATTGCAGACCTGGGATCTCACTATTAACAACAACAAGAATATAAGAATACATTCATAAGAACTACCACTACTATTATCACCACTACTCCTACAATAACTAGCAAATAAGTGTTGAGTACAAAAAATGTGGTTTCAGTAGTTCCTGATGGAATATAGGAGGCTGTATCATTATTGTTGTGGTTATCGCTATTATGGTCATCATTTACCAAGTGATATATCATATAGGGCGAGAGGCATAATAAAACAATCCCAAAAAAAGTGACCGGAAATGCAACAGTGATTTATGAAATGATTATGCTCCCCTAAAGACATTGCATATTTAGACAGATTATCAATAGTTTGTCAATCATTTTATGATTTTAACCAAATTTGGAATGGGGAAAATAATTTAAGTACCCCAAACTTTTAAGGGGCGTGAGTTAAGCACCCCAAATTTGCACATGTAATAAATACCCCGAAGTTTATATAAAATTTATCATAGCACCATCATAATATGTTTTTTCATTTACAAATGTATATTTATAGTGTTAAAATATAAATTTTAAAATTCTTTGGGCATTTATAAGGATGGAGTTATTATCTAAGCTTCAATAATTTAAATAAATAACATTTAAACTAAAAAATGCTTATAATATTTAAATTATTTACCTAACACTATAAATTTACATTTGTGAAAGAAAAAACATACTCCCTCCGGTCCCTATTAAAGTTCCCACTTTCCTTTTTGGGATGTCCCTTATTTAAGTTCACACTTCCATTTTAGGAAACAAAACAGTGCAAAACAGTGCCAAAAAGTGTCCAAACAGTGACAAACAGTGCACTCCACAGTAAAGTCAAATTTATTTTCTTAATCAGTGTGGGAACTTTAATAGAGACCGGAGGGAGTATATGATCATGACGCTAAGATAACTTTTTATTTAAAGTTTGGGGTAGTTATATTAGTTATGTGGGGTGTTTACCTCATTTGGAATTGTGATTAAAAACATAAAATTTGTGTCTGAACTACGCATGAATAATGACCGAGGGATCACTTGTATGACCTAAGCTGGACTGTGAGTGCTCTATAAAATGGACATGAAAATAGTGCAACAGGGAACATGTTTCCACTTTCCACTGTCATTCTCTACTTGAAGTAAGTATACTCAGCCCTCTGCCTGTGTTATATCTTTTGACACTGTTGTGTGATTTACCCATGCATCAAGTGATTCTACTCTAAATAAATTCTTGACTATTTGTTGATTGGGTGTGTATTGTTACTCTTTAATTTTAGAGGGCACATGGCTGTCACTAGCCGTCTAACCTAGGCATTGTTGTAGTGTTATTCCCCTATGGCTTAACTTGCTTTTAACTTTCACCATTTTTGTAGCATGTCTTTCTCTTGATGAATGGCTTAGTGAATTTTCTCATGCACTCCTGCAGGTTTTTGAACAAAGTTTAGCATCACTGAAGCTACCAAAGGATATTGTCAGTGGTCCAAACATGTTGCTTATGAGATTCCCAGAATGCGGCAGCTCTTATTATATATTGATGCAACTTGAGAAGGATTTCAAACCAGTTTTCAAGTTACTAGAAATTCAATCAGATTCTTCTGGAAAACCTCAATCATTTGGTCATTTAACCAATGTCATCCGTTCGAAAAGTGTTGATATTGGTCAGATGCAGATTTATGAGGATGGACTAAATTTGAGTCTTCTCAATTACAATAAATTGCTGTTATCTTTGCGGTGCTGTAATACTACCCAACAATTTGAAAGCAGTGATTTTTCTAAGTTTAGCTTGGATGGTTCTACGGTTGGTTCTGCTCCTTCCAATTTCTCATCCATTGTTGATGAAGTGTTTGAACTAGAAAAAGGGTCCTCTCTTCCTTCTTTGATTGGCGCTGCTACCTCGTCAAGGTTTTCCAGTTCTCCTGCTTCCCATTTTGTTCCTGGAACAACAAATTGTCATAGTTCCAAACTTGGAACATTATCACCAAAATGGGAAGGGGGAGTGCAGATGTTACAGAGTAATACTATTAATGCTTATAATAGTTCAATTTACAATGGGATGGTGCAGTCAGGGTCCACTACTTCACCATCCCCGTTTCCAGAAAGAAGTCAAACAATGAAGAGACTGACGGCTTCCAAATCCGAGCAAGATTTATTATCTATCAGGTCACCACATCCTGGCAGGGTTGAATCTTACGCATCAATGGGTGAAGATCAGCTACCTCGGTCTGCTCAACTTTTATCTCCACCAACCCGAGCTAACCTTCCAATTCCTGCATTAGTTGAAGCATCTTGTGCCCCAATGAACTCTCCTGCAGGGACAGTATCTGCTAGCATCAGAGCTTCGATATCTACCTCATTAATTACAAGCCCCCTATGTACAATATTTCTTCTTACATATATATAAGTTACAGGAATTTTATTAATCCGGGACTTCAAAGATAGGTAAACTATCAATCAGAGACCTGAAGGTGAAAATAGGGCACAAGCAATTGAAAACTATTCTTCTCAGACCTAAAATATCATGATTTTTTTACTTTAAATATTATTTAATCTTATTTAACTAATAAACTTTTGTGAAGAAAAAATCATCAAATATTATCTGTAAAACTAATAAAAAACTAAAGAAATCAAATTCAATTATATTTTAGGTCTTTGATCAATAATGTTCAATCATTTGGGCCCGGCATGGGTAATTTTCATCTTTGAGGTCCTTGATTGATAGTTAACCCAGCGGCGGACCCAAAGGGGGCTAATGCCCCCCCATTTTTTCCCTAGGTATTTTTACCTCGAAATTTTAATATATACTCCCTTCGTCCCCCAATTAAGTTCTCACTTTCCTTTTTAGACAGTCCCTAAATTAAGTTCACACTTCAATACTTTTCTTATTTGGCAAATAATCTACATCAAAACAGTGTCAAACAGTGTCCAAACAGTGTCAAACAGTATTTAAACAGCGCAAAACAGTGCACTCCATAGTAAAGTCAAATTTATTTTCTTAATATGTGTGAAGTCAAATCAGGAACTTAATTGGGGGACGGAGGGAGTATGTATGTGTATGTATTGCTGCCCCGCCTAGCAGGAATTCCTGTGTCTGTCGCTGAGTTAGCCTATTTTCAGATCCCGGATTGATAAAATTCTTTATAAGCCCGTATGCATAATGCATGTATATAAACTTTTATTTGATTGATTTGCTTTGTGATCATTCTCTTAAGTTTCCTCCCAACTGTTTCAGCCCAAGCCACTGCATCGGCTACATGTACAAATTCAAGTCATGATGCAGCTTCTAGACAAAATAAAATGCCCAGAAAGAGAACAGCTTCAGATTTATTAGATTCACTTCCATCACTTCAACTAAGAGAATCTAATGGGAGATCTTACAAGAGAAGAAGGGTCATGGAGTCGACTAGCACACATAATCTTCAGTCACAAATTCGAAATTCCTTCAATATGCCTGGTAAAACTGATGGCTGTAGTTACACTGATCTTGTAAATGAAACTCACAAAGGCAATGCACCTTCTACTGTATATGTTTCTGCTCTCCTTCATGTTATTAGGCAATGCTCACTTTGTATCAAACATGCCCAACTTACTAGCCAGATGGATGCAATTGACATTCCATTTGTTGAAGAGGTGGGACTCAGAAGTGCATCCTCAAAGCTGTGGTTCCGAATTCCTTTTGTTAGAGATGACACATGGCAGCACATATGTTTGCGGCTTGGGAGACCCGGAAGTATGTATTGGGATGTCAAAATCATTGACCATCACTTTCAGGACCTATGGGAGCTTCAAAAAGGTGGGAATAGTGCTTCATGGGGGTCCGGAGTTCGAATTGCCAACACTTCTGATGTAGATTCTCATATCCGTTATGATTCAGAGGGTGTTGTTTTGAGCTATTATTCTGTTGAGGCTGATAGTATCCGTAAACTAGTGGCTGATATACAAAGGCTCACTAATGCTCGTGCATTTGCACTTGGGATGCGAAAGTTACTCGAGGAAAGAACAGATGAAAAGTCGGAAGCATGTAGTCCAAATTTGGATAGTAAACTACAAACTGGACTTAAAGGTGGTGCCAACTCGGTTGATAAGACTTCAGACCAATTGAGAAGGGCATTTAAAATTGAAGCTGTTGGACTTATGAGTCTGTGGTTTAGTTATGGTCAGGGTGTTGTTGCTCGTTTTGTTGTTGAATGGCAATCGGGTAAAGGGGGCTGCACAATGCATGTTTCACCTGACCAACTTTGGCCACATACCAAGGTTTGTTTTCCTTTCCTGGAGTGGATATGATAAGTTTATAAGACTCACTTATTACTCATCATTAATTTCAGTATTCTACTAAAGGCTATGAGTGTACCTTCAGCCTGTTATTTAGATTTAACTTGGTCTTTTTTGTGCTACAATATGATTTGTGAACAGTGATGATAGAAAATAATGAAGTCTAATATTTAATCTTAGATTTAACCTAGTCTTTTGTGTGCTACAATGTGATTTGTGAACAACAGTGATGATAGAAAATAATGAAGTATAATATTTATCTGCTGGTCATTGAATGCAGTAATAGCAAATGTAAATCTTATTGTAAGGACCCATCTAAGCAAGGCGGGATTTGGCCACTTGGTTAATGATGACTTCAGTCAAGTGATCCTTTTTAGTTACATGTGTTCTTCGAATACAGCATTACATCTATTTCCTTGTTGAATTAATTTGATGCTGTGTTTCTTCAACCAACAGTTTCTTGAAGATTTTATTGATGGAGCTGAGGTTGCGTCACTCTTAGATTGCATCCGTCTCACAGCTGGACCTTTGCATGCTCTTGCATCTGCAACACGACCTGCACGAGCTGCTCCTGTTTCGGGAGTTGCTGGTATTGCAGCACCTGCTCCTTCTATTTCAAAACAGACTGGTTATCTGCCATCCCAGGGGCATTCACCAATTATCTCGAATGCAATTCCTAATCAGCCTTCATCAGGTCCTGGAAGTAATCCTGGAGCATCAATTACTGGTCCTCTTGGAGCTCTAAACCACCCTACTGCTGCAATGTTGGCTGCAGCTGCCTCTGCTGCCGGGAGAGGTGGCCCTGGTATTGTTCCTAGTTCACTCTTACCTATTGATGTCTCTGTAGTGCTTCGTGGTCCCTACTGGATTCGTATCATATATAGGAAACGTTTTGCTGTTGATATGAGGTGTTTTGCTGGAGATCAAGTTTGGCTGCAACCAGCAACTCCGCCTAAAGGTGGTTCTACAGCGGGAGGGTCACTACCTTGTCCACAATTTCGACCCTTTATCATGGAGCATGTCGCTCAGGAATTAAATGGTATAGATTCTAACTTCTCTAGTGGTCAACAAGCAGTTGGGCTAGTGAATTCAAGTAGTTCAAATCTGAATTCTGGAAACCAACTTACAGCTGTCAATTCAAGCAGACCAAACCTTTCAAATTCTGCCGTACTGGTCCGTTCCGGAAATACTGTTTCTGCCCTGAATCGTGTAGGAAATGGTCTTCCACCATCACCAAGTTTATATGGGATGAATCCAGGGATGCCGTTACGCAGACCATCTGGTACAGGTGTCCCTGCGCATGTGAGGGGAGAACTCAATACTGCAATTATTGGTCTTGGAGATGATGGAGGCTATGGTGGTGGATGGGTTCCTCTTGTTGCGCTTAAAAAGGTTCTTAGAGGCATTCTTAAATATCTTGGAGTATTGTGGCTTTTTGCACAGTTACCAGATCTTCTAAAAGAGATTTTGAGGTCAATTCTTAAGGATAATGAGGGCTCACTATTGAATTTAGATGAAGAACAGCCTGCCTTGCGCTTCTTTGTTGGGTAAGACTGTCTTTATCACTGCATTAACAATGGTATGAATGTATGATATTAGTTCTGTGGGGTCAAAGTCCTACATGCATAGCTCTACGTATATATTTCTGCTAGCCTATAGATATTATACCTACGTCCCTCAAAACTTTGCCAACTTTCCCTTTGCATCAATCCCCCAATCTATTTTTCATTTCATTTAAAGGAAAAAATTAATGGCTCGTATTGCTTTTCTCTTCTAAAAAATCTCAACCAAACAATTCTCATTTTCTTAATCCTAGTGCCAGTCAAACCTGGATTTTACCGTATCGATAGATAGCCCGTGTCTTTTCTTTCAGCGGGAGAGTCGGCAGCAGCTATTGAATCCGATCCGCATCTGTTGTCGAAAAGAAAAGTTCTAAGTGAGTCATAAGGAAAAAGTGTCGATCAAATGAGCTAAGCCGTAGGCCTCTAATTCTAAAAATAGACATTAAATACATTAAGACTAGCATATACTATTTTGGTATTATTTTCCTACCTAGCGAGGTGTAGACCTTGCTATCATGTTTCTGCATACCTTTATATTTTTAATTTGCAAATATTCTATATTACGCAAGGTTCAAAATTGTGTATTGCATAGTCGTGGCGTTCTTTTAACATTGCATATTGTGTAAGCCTCATTACGTAATGAGGCGTATGCCTGAGGCGTAATATATACTTCATCCGATTCTCAAACAAGTTCTCACTTAGAAAAAGTTTTTACCCCTACTAAGAACTCTGCTTGTGACTATCATTCATTGACAATTTCAATCCAGAAGAATAGGGGAGGATTTTTTTGTTTGGCAGTTAACGTAAAACTGCATTTGTATTTATGATGATGAACTAAGACGACATTTTGTGGGTGTGTTCTGTAATCAGCGATGCGTTGCACTTTGTTAATCCCACGTGTCATGTGTGTAAACAGTAGTTTCTTGGTCACCTCAAAGCTACGTACCAAATTACTCTTGAGTGGTATGAAATGACTAGTTTTTTTCTTCTAGAAGTGCATCAGCTTGAAGGTCGGATACTCGGACCGTAGTGCCAGAACATTTATATTGTTTTAAGATATAGGCAAGAGCTGGATTCATGATGTTTTAGATGAAATACAACATGGCAATTCGCAGTGACATTTAACACCATTAAAAGAAAGGAAAGAAAATGTTGTGCGATATTATATGGACAAGACATAGGATTTTAGTAAACAATTGTTAAAGACTTTAAGATATTTAGGATTTATCATACAAATACAATATCATCCAAGCCTTATTCCCAAAAGATTTTGGTGTCGGCTAACATGAATCGATCCATGATATCGGAGCCACAAAGGAAAGCAAGATTAGGAAAATAAAAAGAGAAGGTAAGATAAAAACGATAGGATAAAGATAAATATAAGATAAAAAGACATAAGAAAGATGAAGGATAAAAATAACATGAGAACATAAGAAAGATAAAAAGATAAAAGAAAACGAGAGAGAAAAGAGAGGATCTATCATACAAATACATTGTGATATTGATCAAGATGTGGCACAAGGATCATTGTGTATACGGAGGTGATCAATCAATGGAATCGTGTGATTGCAGTGGTTTTCAAGGGTTTTGATTTTTTCTATAGCAATGCTGCTAAACCTTATTTATTACTTGGATCGGAATGTTATGCCTATACGAAAGATTTAGTATAGAAAATGATTATAGAAAATGTGCATACTTCACAGAAAATGTGTTTCTAATGAGAAAATTTGTGCATAAGTGGAGTAGCTGCCATTGAAGAATGAAAGTAAAGGCTGATCATGTTGTTTTGCAATGTTTGTCGTGTAAAGGTAAGTGTTCCAGCACAGAGAGTGGTATATTTGAGTTGGAGAACTAGAAAGGAGTTCGCGTGGATTGAATATTACATAGGTTAAGGTGTAAGATAGAAAGGGCATTAAGGCGTTAGAGATGCAGGAGTACTTGATGCATGACAAGAACAAGTAAAAGATGGCCTAATTTAAGGTTTAAGAAAGGAGCATTAAAGGCGAGCTCCATGAGTACATGATGCATGGCAAAAGCAAGTAAAGGATGACCTAGGTTTGAGGTGTGAGGAAGAAAGGGCTGTTGGAGCTCTGGAGTACATGTTGCATGACAAAAATGAGTAGAAGATAAGGATTTTAATGGATGACCTCAGGACACTATTTCTCTTCATTCATGTAGCCAGACTCCGTAATCTGGAATTAAGCCTTGGTTGTTGGTCTTTGTTATATTAACGTCTATGTGGACTTTAATATCGAGAACTGGTGTGGCTGAAATAACCCAGATATTGTGTTTGAATCTGTCTCTAATATTTCTATCAATCTTTTCAATAGGATAATAGGATTAAGGGGTCTGGGGTGAAGTTACATCTGCCTCTACTTTACCCACCTAAAACCTTTTATTCTTGCTTCAAATATGTCAGTCTTTTTGTGTAATAACTTCTCCAACTTTGTTTTTTTCCTTGCAGAGGCTACGTTTTCGCTGTTAGCGTACACAGAGTTCAACTTCTTCTTCAGGTCCTCAGTGTGAAGAAGTTTCATCACTCCCAACAACAGCAGCAGCAGCAAAATCCTTCAGCTGCCCTGGAGGAACTGTCTCAATCTGAAATCGGAGAGATATGTGACTACTTCTGCCGTCGTGTTGCATCAGAGCCATACGATGCATCCCGTGTTGCTTCATTCATAACACTTTTAACTTTACCGATTTCGGTTTTGAGAGAATTCTTGAAACTCATTGCGTGGAAGAAAGGGTTGGCCCAAATTCAAGGGGTGGCTGATGTTGTCCCCCCTGCACAGAAATCACGTATAGAACTGTGTCTTGAGAGCCACACTGGATGTGGTGTGGATGGGGGAGGGAGCTACGAGACCACAAAAAGCAATATCCACTATGACCGGCCTCGTAACTCTGTTGAATTTGCGCTGACGGTGGTCCTTGATCCCGCTCACATACCTCACATAAATGCTGCCGGTGGTGCTGCTTGGCTGCCATATTGCGTTTCTGTTAGATTGCGATACGTGTTTGGTGATAATCCTACAGTGTCGTTTCTCCGAATGGAAGGCAGCCATGGTGGTAGGGCATGCTGGTTGCGAGCTGATGATTGGGAGAAATGCAAACAGAGGGTGGCCAGGATCGCCGATGCAAGCAGCTCTGCCGGTGATGTGAACCAAGGAAGGCTCAGGGTTGTTGCAGATAACATTCAGAGAACGCTGCATGCTTGCCTTCAAGGACTGAGAGAAGGTAGTAGTAGTAATAGTGGTGGTAGTGTGCCATTGGGAAATATTGGATCTTGATATGACTGATAATACTGCTGCAATAGACATCCCTACCTGATTGAGTGAGCTAAAGCAGCAGCAGCAGCATGCCACTGTGATCAGAATAACACTACACCATTTGGATTCCGTGAAGCTTGAATCCTTCCCATGTACAGCTAAAATGTTTTGTAAAATCAATGGTCGTCCCTCATATATGATTTAGTTAGTTCTAGACAACACCAGGGGCATTGTTGCTTTGCATCACTGCTCCATAAATATCACAAGCACACTGTAAATTTGTAGGCTGAAATTTTGGTCGTAAGTTTTGCTCTTTTACCCCTTGTTTATTTCGGCGTAGTATTTATCGTTCCTAAATCCTAAGAAGGTGGTGTTTACTGTCTGCGGCTGTAAATGCAATTCTTTCGTTTGCTCTTCCATTTAAGAGAAATGCTAGAGGTACCCCAAAATGGGGTACCCCATTTGTACCTCACTATATGAGTGGCTCACAAAACCCCAACCCCACAAAATAATTGCCCCACTTAATTCATTGCTTTTTTTAACCACAAAACTAGGG
The DNA here is from genome assembly GCA_945859915.1 of Cuscuta epithymum. Taxonomy (NCBI): domain Eukaryota; kingdom Viridiplantae; phylum Streptophyta; class Magnoliopsida; order Solanales; family Convolvulaceae; genus Cuscuta; species Cuscuta epithymum. The sequence goes on along the minus strand of CAMAPF010000183.1, from coordinate 578,941 downwards.
AGGGGGTACAAAATGGGGTAGGATTTGGGCTACCAATAGCAATTTTGTCCATTTAAATTTAATGAAGTTGGCAGTTATGACGTGTCTTCCATTATACGGTGCCTGATGAATGTTCCAACTTCCAACAACGCTCACAACCATACTAAGTTAACTCGTTACTCGTTAGCTACTCGGTCAAGGGTCGAGTAGCGAGTAGGACCGGTTACTCGGGATTACTCGGTCATGTATTAATTAAATATAATATAGGTGCCTGAGATTATAGAAATATAAGTCTTAAAATAGTCTTTAAATTGTCTTAATATGCATAGAAGTGAATAAAAAGATAGAAATCCTATTATCCTAATGATGGAGTAGCAAAAGTCATAAAACAAAAGTCATAAAGCAGTCAATCATCTAATAAGTTGGTCTGATATTAATCTTCGTTGGGTTCAAGGTCGTGATTTCCTTCTTCCATCCTCCATGTCCTCAAATAGATCTTCTCCAAATAGATCTTTAGTAGTCAGATCCACACATATTCTTCCTCTTCCACTTCCGGGTCATCTAAATCAATATCTACGAGTCTATACGCAGACTGAGCAAAGTTCATGACTATAAATTAAAAGATTTTGTGAGTGTGTATTTATCATGAAGGAGAGGAGGGGAGATAATAAGAAATTAGACAAGGGAGAGGGGAATATACGAAAGAGGTGATATCAATTCTGACTAAAGTTGCAAACATACACACTGCCAAGGAAATATTAATATAAAAATGAAAGCTTAATATGAAAGGAACTAAATAACTAAGAAACTTAGCAGCTTGGAATTCTATAGTAAAAAATTGCGGCTACAGTAGTTTGGATAATCACATGATTGATTTATTTTTTTTAACAATGGAAAACTTAATAACTAAGAAATTTAATTTTTTTTAACAATCGCTGTAGCACTGTAGCACTCACAGCTCCTTGCAGTATCATTGTAGCAGTTGCAGCTCCTCACAGTAGCGGTCGGAGCTCCTGGCAGTAGCAGTCGCAGCTCCAAATGATGTAGCAGAAGTAGTCGAAGCTCCAAACGGATGACCAGTAGCGATTAATTTCATAGGTTTTGTTTGCACATGTCTTTTTTTAATACTGAGTAATAGCCGAGTACTCGCCAATTTGACTAACTCACCGAGTTGACTAACTCGCCGAGTACTCGGCGAGTAACTCGGAAAATTAACTCGGACCGAGTTAAGGTGCTACTCTGCAAGGTAAGAGGCCGAGTAGCGAGTACTCAACGAGTACTCGCCGAGTACTCACCGAGTAGATAACCCAGCAACCATATAAGGTAGGGCCACGAGCTTTATTATGTAATGATTATGAATATTATTTATAGCTTTGGCTTTTCATTTGAAAGATGAATCACGCAAGGGTAATTTTTTCCATCAATCCTGATTTTGTTGGAGTAATCTTGTGTTCCCAAGAATGCACTCCAAAATCTTAAAATAAACACATCTGAGTGGCTCAAACGGTTTATACACGATAACAAATAAGAAATTGCTCTGCAGTCTGCAAGCTCTCCCAATAATAACTTTCACAATGTCATTTGAGGTGACCCAAAGCATTAATTGCCTCAACCTCACTCAAGCTAGCTCGGGGATTTTAGGAGTGTTTGGGTTTGCTTAAAAAAGCGTTTTTTAGCTTTTGGCTTAAAAAAAGCTGAAAAGAGTGTTTTCAAATGACAGCTTCTGCTTAAATTAATCATTTAAAAGCTGGAAGCAGGTAGAATGGTGCTTTAAACTGCTTCTCACTTTTTCTATTACACAAAAAGTACGTATTTTATCAAACACTACCAACTATGGCTGGACTCGGGCCGGTTCGGGCCTGGGCCCGGCCGGGCCTCGGGCCAGAAAACTGGGGCCCGAGCCCGAACCGCCGGTGGCCGGTTCCGGTTCCGGTTCCGGGCCAAACCGGGCCGGGCCAAACCGGTCTATTTTTTATTTTTTTATATTTTGGTTCTCCTATTTAACCCCCTACCCCTCCCCCTCAACCCCAAACCACCTCAAATGGTCCAAAATACCTAATCCAATCCAAAACTTAAAAAAATTTCAAAAAAAAAAAAAAAAAAAATCCGGCCCGGACCGGGCCCGAACCGACCGGGCCGGTTCACCTAAAGCAGGGCCCGTCGGCCTGAGCCCGGACCGCCCATCACCCGGGCCGGGCCAAACCGAACCGAAGGACCCACCGGGCCCCGGGCCGGGCCAAACAGTAACCGGGCCGGGCCGGTTCCGGGTTGGGCCGCCCGACCCGAGTCCACCCCTACTACCAACTTTTAATTTTTCAGAATCACTTTTTTCTCAAACACTACCAACTTTTACTATTAACCACTTTTCTTAAAATCACTTTAAAAAATCACTTTTTTAAAGTTGAAGCAATTGCAAACACTCCCTTCATCTACTTGCATTATTCCCACTTGACCCTTCATCTACTTGCATTATTCCCACTTGACCTTTGTCTTTCTTATTAGGGGCCAAATACAAACAAATATTATGAGTATGTAGAAAACTCAGCTCTTCCTTGGTCGAAGGCTTAAAGCTCAACTAAAAATTTGAATTGTTAACACTGTCACAACTCTCCCACAAATTAAAGGCATCTCAAGAAGGCCATAGTAGGCATGGTGCTAGGACAGTCCTGGTCCCGATTCTAAATAATTGAAGCCCGATCCCGATCCGGTTTGGTTCGGTTCGGGTCTGGGTCCAAACAGTACCAGGCCCGGGTCAGTTCTGGGTTGGTACCCACCCATTTAATAAAAAAACAGTACCTAGCCGCGTTGGGCCTGGACCGGTCTAAAAATTCAAGCCCGCCCCTTTTAAGCCACGGTCCAGGTATCGGGCCGGTACCGGTCCTGGAAAACCGGTCTAGGGTCAAGTCGCCTGGGCCCAGTGCTCCAGTCCATCCCTAGACCATAGTAAGCTATAAACTAGTTAATGCGAACTTCTGATGTTAAGTCCAATATATAAGATCCGAAGACTAGCCAAGCTTTAGCGACCCAACCTTATAGAAGCCCATTAAACTATTTAGCTATTTCCATTTATCTGTTAATTAATGTTTTCATAAAGATACTTGCATTGTTTATTTGTATGTTTGTTTAATTTTTTTTATACATTACAATTTCTTTACATATAAGTTACTTCGTATATCGCATGATTTACCTTTTCTTCTTTCATGCAATCACTTATTTATAATTTATAAACAATGATTTCGTTCTTGAATAGAAAAAAGGCCAATGCTCTTCTTAGTCTTTTAAGACTAATTAGGGCATTGGGCGTAGGAATGTAGAATACACTAGGGATGGACCGGACCCGGTCGTATCGGCCCGGTACCCGGCCCGGTACCCGGCCCGAACCGCTACTGTGCGATACTGGCCCGACCCAGCCGGTCGGGTTTGAGACCAAGGGCCAAACTAGGGGGGTTTTGGGGCGGGCCACGGGCTGGGGATTTGATGGACCGGACCGGGCCTAATTGTTTTTTCTTTCTCCGAAAAGATTGGGCTAGGCGGGTGGGGCTGGGTGGTTTGGGGGGTGGGGGCTGAGGGGTAGGAATGAATAAGAAAAACCAAAATTTAAAAACAAAAATAAGACCCGACCCGGCCCGGTCTCGGTCGCGGAACCAAACCTGGGCCAGTATCAAGCCCTCATTTCCCAAACAGTCCCGCCCAAATCCCAGCCCGACCTGGGCCTGATCCAACCCTAGGATACACTCGATCTAGCTTCCTATTACGTCTAGCAAGGACAACAATAAAGCTTAGGCTTTCTTGGTCTGGCCCAATACTTGGCTTTGAAAATCCTGACTATGAGTCCATAAATGCTCTAAGAAAACAGCAATTGGACTTATTTCAACGCTAAACCAAATCAGGCTTCGATAATTGTAAGATACATATAAAACCGCAAATTATACCGCAGGATCGGTCCACTGTCCGCAAGGTGTGCCGATCCCACTTTAAGTACTTGCTTTCCTTTTTCTTTCTTCCTGGAACATTGTTCGTCCGTTTTCTTTTGCTTTTCTTTCTTTATTTTTTTCTTCATTTCTTCTCCTTTTCCATCAAATTAAAATACTAAAAATTTAATTGTAATTTTACTTTAATTTTTTTTTATCTTCAAATTAAATTATAATTGAATCGACTTTTTATTCTTTATTAATACATAGCAAAAAGTTTATTAATCTAAATAAAATAAGTATATTGCATTTTCATATTCATACACTATTTTTATTTTTTATATTCATACACTTCTTTTGTAATAAAATTTCTATATTCAAACTTTTTTGTAATTTTTTTTTTGATATTCACACACTTTTATTATCAGTTTTATATCGTTTTAGAGGTTTTCAAGACATTGAGTTTGTTTGTTTTTATTCTTCAAGTTACATTTGATAATATATGAAATTACATCTTATTATACGCGAGTTACATCTTATTATGTATGAGTTAAATCTCATTATGCGTTAGTTACATGTACTTATGCACGAGTTACGTCTTTTCAAACACAAGTTACATCTAATTATTTATTAGTTTTTACTTATCTTTTTCTTTAACTAATTAAATTACAACTGAATTAACATCTTTTGTTACCAATTTATTACAAAATTTTATACACACATAAAGTAAGTATATTGCATTTTATAATCAGATTGTTTTTTTCAAAAAAAAAAAATCACACTATTTTTTTTTTTTACTTTTTTCTTCATCTTAAATTACTACCGAAATTATTTTTTGCGTATTTTTTCACATTTATACACTTTTTTGTAAAATATTTTTCATATTCATATACTTTTTTCTACAATAGATTTCTTATCTCTTTTAAATGTTTTAGTGTTTTAAAAACATTAATTGTTTTTATTTCAATTTAAATTTGATAAAACATGAGACTTTATTTTTCTTGTGTGAGTTATGTTTATAAACATTATAAGGAGTTACATTTGGTATTATATGAAAGTACATCTTATGCCAGAGTGACATGTTCTTGTTTGTGAATTACATCTTTCTATTTGTCAGTTACATTTGAACTTGCCTCAACAATTACATTTTGCATACACTTACCTTACGTTTTTCATAACACAAGATACATCACAACATAAAGCCCTGCTATTGAAAAAAAAACATTTTTATGGCTTTAATATTAAAAACATATTCACTGTTTATGTAAACCCTTGCTATGGAAACAAAAAAAAATTGCAAAAATAAATGTTTTTTGGCGAAAAAATGAAATTAAGCAATTAGACTCCGTTTCTTTTTAGAAAAAATTACTCCGTATTATTTTTGGACATGATATAAAAAAATATTATTATTTATGTAAAGTAATTAAGCAATTAGACTTAGTGGTGGCCCGGTTCCGATCTGACCGGCCCGGGGAGGTTGGGCGGGGCGGTTCTGGTCTAGCCTATCCATTTGTACCAACCTCGGTTCAGGCCGTTTTTTTTCAAGGAAAAATGGAAACTAATAATCCAACCTTTTAGCAGTCTTCTTACAATAGTCCCACCTTTTCGTTATTCAAGAATAATATAACCTTTGCACCCCATCTTCATTCGCCTGACCAGTTAATGACCTGTTATTTCAAGTAATTTTCTTATCTTTGCAATGTATTATCTTTATAAAAGGTGAGATTTATGGTATAATGATTTGCAAAGATAAGAAAATAAATTGGACTAGCAGGTCATCAACCGGTCAGGGACCAGTGAATGAAGATGAGGTGCAAAGCTTGGATTATTCATGAATAACGAAAAAGTGGGGCTATTGTAAAGAGACCGCTAAAAGATTTGATTATTAGTTTCCATTTCCCCTTTTTTCAATGTATTTTGTTTTTCCCGGGTTGGGCTGGGTGTTTTGGGGGGGGGGGGGGGTGAGGAAGTCGGGGGTTAAGTAGAAAAGGAGAAAAAAAATTGATGAAGCCTGGGGACCGCCACGGGACAAGCCTGACCCGGACCTTGTGGAAACTTGGGCCGGTTCCGGGCTCAAAACCAAGCCCAAAAAGCCCGCCCAGGACCGGCCCGGGACCGGTCCATGCCTTATCAGACTCCTTATTTTCATTGAAATTAATATTTTATTTCTTATAATCTGTATTAGACAAATTACATTCCAACTTACCTACAGTTACATAACTTATTATCAACGTGAGTTACATTACATTTCTTATATTCTGCTACTGGACAATAAAAAAAGTTATTGTTCACTCGCGTGAACAGCTACACGCGTTTTTGCTCGTGGGAGCAGAATGATCATGGTGGGTTACTTCCATGGTATAGCGACGGATATAAAACAATATCTTCCAAACCAAACAAGAAAATTTCAGTACAATTAAAAACTTTCTTAGTGTAAACTAGGCCTGGACTCGGGCCGGGCGGCCCGCCCCAGAACCAGCCCGAACCGCCGGCCCGGCCAGGGACCGGTCCGGGTAGGCCCGACCCGCTGGGTTTCCGGTCCGGGCTCGGGCCCCTCAAAAGGTGAACCGGCCCGGCCGGTTCGGGCCCGATCCGGGCCAATTTATTTTTATTTTCTTTTTTTTTTTGAATTTTTTAAGTTTTTTTGTTGGGCTGGGTATTTTGGGCCATTTGAGATGGTTTGGGGGTGAGGGGTGAAGGTTGGGGGTTAATTATGAAAAGCCAAAAAATATATATAAATTGAACCGAGGCCCGGCCTGGCCCAGGGGTTACCTGGGCCGGTTCCGGGCCTCCCCTTTCATGAACCGAGGCCCGGCAGGGCCCAGGCCCGAACCGGGCCCGAACCAGGCCCGAACCGGCCCGAGTCCAGCCATAGTGTAAACTGGTGAGGGAGATGCTGAAATTTTGAAGTAAAATTAGATATAATAAAGTACGTAGTAATAATAGAATAAGAAGGTTGTGGAGAGGAGAGAAATATTAGAAACTACAAATTAAATTAAAATAATTTATTAAAAAGGTAAATGACAAAGAATGATGTCCAAGAGAAAGGCATGTAAAAAGGTAAATTCGAACTAAAATATGAGTATAAAAATCCAACTACTTCTAATTAATACTTTAATGAGAAATGTATCAATTAACTAAATATTAACTAGTTTGACTAATATAAATATGAGAAATGTAAAAATTAACTTGTTTTTTTTTTTACTTTAATGAGCAATGTACAAATTAACTAATATTAATATGAGAAATGTAAAAATTTACTAGTTATTTTTACCTTAATGAGAAATGTATACTTTAACTAATATTAATATGACAAATGTAAAAATGTACTACTTTTTTTACTTTAATGAGAAATGTAGCAAGTAACTAATATTAATATGAAAAATGTACCAATTAAGTAGTTTAACTAATATTATTATGACAAATGTAAAACTTAACTAGTTTTTTTACTTTAATGAGCAATGTATGAAATAACTAATTTTAATATGACAAATGAAAAAATTAAGTACTTTAACTAATTGAAATATGACAAATGTAAAAATATACTACTTTAACTATTTTTTTCTTTAAAGAGAAATGTAACAATTAACCAATTTAATAGATAAATGAGAAGTCTAACAATTAACTACTTAATAGATAAATTAGAAGTCTAACAATTAACTACTATTATAAGTAATATAAAATATAATGTTTATAGTATATAATATATAAGTATATTACTATAAGATGAGTAATACACTTATACTTAATACTTTAATATATATATATATATATATATATATATATATATATATATATATATATATAAGTATATATTAACTAAATGTAATATGTAAATATAAGTAAATAACAATAGTATGTATAAAAACTAAATATCAAATAAATATGAATGTGTATAAGTATATATAGTATATATAATGTGTAAATATATTATAAGTAATATATAATATAATGTTTATAGTATATAATATATAAGTATATTACTATAAGATGAGTAATACACTTATACTTAATACTTTAACATATATATATATATATATATATATATATATATATATATATATATATATATATATATATATATATATATGAGAAAACTTCATGTCAGGCCGGCCTGACATGCTGCCCCGTCCGGCCGAGCCCGTTTGGGCACCTTCCCGGTGGAATTTTTTGATGAAATTTTTTGAGCATGTTCCTCATCAAGTCTAGTTTGTCCATACCAAATTTCAGCTCAAAATTCAATCGGGAAGGTCGTCAAATGATTTTGGCAAGTTAACTGGTCCGGAATATGTATTTTCCGGACCAGTTAACTTGCAAAAATCATTTGACGACCTTCCCGATCGAATTTTGAGCTGAAATTTGATATGGACAAACTAGACTTGACGAGGAACATGCTCAAAAAATTTCATCAAAAAATTCCACCGGGAAGGTGACCAAACGGGCTCGGCCGGACGGGGCAGCCCGTCAGGCCGGCCTGACATGAAGAGCACTCTATATATATATATATATATATATATATATATATATATATATATATATATATATATATATATATATATATATATATATATATATATATAAAAGTATATATTAACTAAATGTAATATGTAAATATAAGTAAATAACAATAGTATGGATAATAACTAAATATCAAGTAAATATGAATGTGTATAGTATATATACTTATATAGTATATATAATGTGTAAAGAATTATAATATGAATGTGTATAAGTATATATTTATAAATAGATAATTAATATATAAGTAGATATAATAATTATATAAATTATATATATGTAGAAAGAATTTGGAGAAGATGAAGAATGAAGATGATTGAATATGAGAGATTTAGAGTAGAGAATTAGAGAGTAGGAAGAGTTGTAGAAGAAGAGGTGTAAAAAAATGTAGAGAAAATAGGAGTTTAAATAGATTTTTTTTTATACCCCACCCCCACCCCACCCCCTAACCCCCACAGACCCCCCCTCCTATGCTCCCAACGGCTATAGAGCCGTTTGGGAGCCTTCCCAACCGGTTCCCTAAAATGGAGGCCCGGGCCCGGACCGCTATACCACCGGGCCGGGTGGCCCGAACCGGTTAAGAACCGGTTGACCGGGCCGGTCCGGGCCCACACAGTAGCGGCCGGTCCGGTTCCGGGCCGGTTGGCCCGGCCCGAGTCCACCCCTATAAACAGGTGGGGGAGATGCTGGCCTGGCCGGGCTGCTCTTCTGCGTCTGACTGTACGATGTTGTAGTCTGTCAGCAACGAGGGACGTATCTAAAGGGGTGATTATAGCACGAAAAAATATTGGGGTACACCAAAAGTTGTACATTTGTCTGTCCCTCACAGACAAGTTGTCTGTCCACAGACAACTGATCTCCGGACAGACAACTTGTCTGTGAGGGACAGACAAGTGTACAACTTTTGTGTACACCTAGCTCCACTCTTATACCACCGCTTCTTTATTGATTTTTCACTGTTCAAAGATACCTACCAAAATTATTTGATTAATGTGATTATGTGAATATAAATCAAGAGCCACATAAATCACATGTAAGGTGATGTAATATACCAAGTTAACTATACTAATCGATATTTAAAGACGTACACGAACATGGGAAGTTACGTAATTTGAGTCAAGGTTGTTAAAATCTCGATTTAAATCGTAAAATCGTGCAATTTTACGATTCTACATTAATAAAACGATTCAAATCGCAGGTAAAATCGTAAAATCATAAAATCGTACAAAATCATAAAAAAATCGTCCTAAAATCGTGTAGAATCATATAAAATCGTAGCAAAATCGTAATAAGTTGTTTTTGGTGAAAATGGTTCAAATTTATTAAAATTAACTACAAATTGATACATAATTCCAATAATAATAATATATATCGTTTATTTATAAAAGTAATGGATTCTTGTGTTACTTAATTATTTTTATGTTTAATGTTATTATTCAATACATTTACATTATAAAAACTGTTTATAAATCCTGCTTTTGACATTTTAGGTATAGTTTTATGTAATGAAATGATATAATATCATTAACTTGCAACTTATTTTTAATATTTATTTATGTTATAATTATTAAAATATGTTTGGTAAAGTCATACGATTTGCGATTCGATTTTACGTAGGGATGGCCTCGGGCCAGTTCGGGCCTCGGGTCTGTTTTGTTGGGCCCGAGCCCGAACCGGTGGCCACCGGTTCCGGGTCCGGTTCAGGGCCGGACCGGGTCGGGCCGGGCCACCCGGTTAGTTTATTTTTTTTTCTTTTCTTTCCTCCCCCCCTCCCCCCCCTCACCCCCACCCCCAAACCCCCCAAACCGGTCCTAAACATCAAGCCCAACTCAATAAAGCCCAAAAGAATGAAAAAATAAAATAAAAAAACAGTTTTTGGCCCGGACCCGGGCCCGACCCGGCCGGTTCGCCAAATACAGAGCCCGAGCTTGGACCCGAGAACCGGGCTGGTTCCGGGCCCACACAGTGGCGGGCCGGGCCGGGCGGCCCGAACCGGGTCCAAGTCTAATTTTACGATTCGATTTTTAAAAACATCTACCGATTCGATTCATAGATACGATTTTAACAACCTTGATTTGAGTATTCCAACAAAAACCTCTACTTTCCCTCCGCGGAAAGAAATTTATGGTAGATATAATAATATTTTTCATCTTGACTCAGATGCAAGCCAAACATGACAAAGCTCTGATTGGGTATAAAATAAAATAAAATAAAAATAGGAGACTGCATACAGACATACATGGTATTTAACACAAAATTAAATAAAAAATCACAGCTTCAAGAGTGTTTTTCCTATTTTGAGAGACTGGGGGGAAAGTGGAAAACATTTTAATTCGGAAAAAACAGAAAAAACAAATACATGCTTCAAGTCTCCCAATGTCCTGGCTTCCTGAATTTCTTAGTTCCCTGGCTGCAGAAGCCCATAAAAAGGAGAGGGCAGAACATTGGAGGGGATGATTCAGAAAAGACAGACCAGTATTTTTAGAATATAGGTTCACAGAATGATAAACAAAATAGTGGAGACAATGGACTGATGCCATACCAAAAAATAGAAGCCACACTGCCTCTGCAAAATTTCCATTGTTAATAAGTTGTTTTATGTACTTCTGGGTAAAAAGCACCAGCGGCAAAGAGAAGGTTTCTTCGGGAGAACTGCTCCAAAAATAATCATACCAATAAGGTGATTAGCAGAACTGTGAAAACGATTATTATGAAAATCACACCGGGGGGGGGGGGGGGAGTGCCACAAGTATCTTACACGCAGAGCATATAATGGAGTTGATTTGGTAGGCAGCGTCTTCAACGATCGCAGCCTATTGGTAGTCCCAGATTTACTGAGACAACAGAAAGATTGATCTGTTTAAGAATGGGGAAAAGATAGAAACAGTAAACCACATAAAATAGAAAGCACGTGTACACCCTCACTTCTCTTCAGATTTTGATAACTTGGTACTCGTGGTTACATCCCACAATTTCACAGTGCAATCAGCAGAACCAGATGCAAGAAGAGATCCTTCACAGCTGAAAATAGTTCAAGTTTAGAAAATACAGATTAAAACTCCCAAAGAACTGAGTCAGAACAAGTCTAGTTAGATATAGAATATGGTTTCAACCTGAAAGCAAGTGTCCACACACAAGAGGTGTGACCAACCAAAGGTGTTATACAGCGGCCACTAGCAAGATCCCACACCATGATTTTCCCATCTTCATCACCTGATGCCATATAACGACCATCAGGTGACATTGCCATTGACAATATCATGCTCCTGTGACCAATGAAAATTCTGACACAGTCTCCACTCTGGACATCCCACAATCGAACAGTTTTGTCACTTGATCCAGTAGCTATGTAGTTGCAGTTTGCATGCCATTGCACACACTATAAAGTAAAAGTGTCTTCGTTAAGATATCATCAATGTATCATCTTTTGAGAATGAAAAGGTAAGCACAATATAACACAAACAAATTTACAGAATGACAAGTCATCTAAAGATCAGTAACATTCCTTCGTTGAGTGCAAAATTTGCAGAACTTAGCACTAATGTGATTCATATCTGTAAGTAGTGTAACCCTTGGGCCACATTGGTATTTCATGCAGCTAATTACTGAATAAGAATACATACAAACTCCGCTATAATTAATAGTCATTTTTTATCTATAATTCGTGTCAACTGATCCCCATAGGCATGTACATACAAACATGCTCCTTTAGGTTCCTCTACACACCTATTTCTCAGGCTGTTTTGTGCAACTCTTCTTTGCAAAAAAATTGGTGTTAGGCTTACTTGTCACTTGATATGCATCATATTCCATCTGTCCCCAAATCAGAGATGTACACTTTTAGTTCCTCAAGTAAATGCTTAAAATAGTTCATTAGTTATAGGCCCAAAGCAATACTATCCCTAATATTTCCACAAGTGGAACCCTATTATGGAGACAAAACTTGGAAACCCTAAAAACTTTAGAATTCACTATTAGATAATATAAAATTTGAGCTGATATGGTCTTTCCTTCAAATGTTGCAATATCACAGAAGAAACAGATGAAATATAACACTGATATGTGATAAACAGAAGGCATTCCTTCAAACTAATACTCGTATATAAGAGAAAAGCACATCCAAGTTGATTGTCTTCTTATAAGAGAAAAGATCATGTTTGATTGGTATTTTACCATCAACAACAACAATATTCAAGCCTTATTCCCAAAAGATTTGGGATCAACTAAAATGATATCAGAGCCAAAAAGAGAAGAAAGATAAGAAAAATAAAAAGATTAAGTAAAGTTAAATGGATAAGATAAAAATAAATACTCCCTCCGTCCCAAAAAGGTTGGCCAATTTGACTTTTCTTGGTCAACGGTTATCAACTTTGACCAATGATATCATTTAATACAAAATTATTTGAAATATGAAAATTATATGAGCTTATTCTTTATCAAAAGATCTTTTATAAAAGTATAAAATTTAAAAATTACACATAAATATAATACCTAAAATCATTGTCTAAACTTTAACACCATTGACCAAGAAAAGTCAAATTGGCCAATCTTTTTAGGACGGAGTTAGTATAAGATAAAAATAATATAAGAACATAACAAAGATAAAAGAACATAAGATAGATAAAAGTTAGAAATAAAATGAGAACATAGAAATATAAAGAAGATAAAAGATAAAAAGAAAACGAGAGAAAAGAAAAAAGAAATCAATCGTCCACACGAATATGCGCCCTCCACTTTACTCTCCTCGAAGCCATACTCTCATCCAACCCAAGAAGAAGCATATCAATTTGGGTCTTCCTCTCCCTCTCCTCCTTACCTCTTCTCCCCACCTCTCAAGTCGTCGAACAGGCGCATCACTTGATCTTCTACACACGTGACCAAACCAGCGCAATCAAGACTCCTGCATCTTATCTTCTATAGGTGCTACTTCCACCTTTTGTCAGATTATCTCTTTCTCAAGCGGTCTTTTCTGGTATGTCCACACATCAAACGCAACATACGCGTCTTTGTAACACTCATCTTTTGAATGTGACATTGTTTCACCGCCCAAAATTCTACGACATACATTAATGCAGGCCTAATTGTTGTCCGATAAAATTTACCTTCAGTTTAGTCGGCATACCTCGATCCCATAGAAATCTTGATGCAGTCTTCCCCATTTCATCCACCCTGCTCTGATTCTATGAGATACATCTTCATCTAATTCACCACCTTCTAAATTATGGAGCCCAAGTAACGGAACATATCACACACCGGTATCTCCTTGTCATCAATGTCAATCCATATACTCAGTCTTGCTTTAGCTCAGTCTGAAACCCTTGGTCTCCAACTTTACCATCAAAGTATAAAAAAAATGAGTTATCATGTTTTTAGCAGTGTTATGGTTTCCAATTCCTACCAAGCTTAGGCCCATGGTTTCTGTGTATAGTAGACATTGTAATACTCTCTAGAAATTATCAATATTAATTAATTACAAAGACATATCCATAAAGGTAATAATTTCTTGTGTTGATCAATTAGTTGATATAACAAGTTTAAATGACCCAAAAAGTGCCCCATAAAAGGGGAATTTGACTTTGCACTCCATTTTTGGTATATTGGACTTTGCACCCCATTTTTAGAATCATTAATGTGGGCACCCCTTTTAGCATAAAATCATTTGACTTTGCACTTTCCTTCACAATTTTGGGGCTGATTGGGTGCATACATTAATGATTATGAAAATGGGGTGCAAAGTCAAACATAGCCCAAAAAGTGGGGGCGTAAAGTCAAATTTCCCCTATAAAATTGAAGCTACCTTTTTACATTATTTCTCAAACAAGAGTTACAAAAAAGTTATATATCATAAATTTGGTAAAGAGAAACTTAAATGATATATATATATATATAGAAGAGTTCAAATAAAAAGACCTCCCGTGCAAAGTGCAAAGATATGCACTTTTTCATGTTTCGCTTACACTTTTTCGTGTTTTTGTTGCAATTTTTCGCGGTGGCGAAAAGGTGTGGTTTATTTACGAAATTGCCACCGCGATGTTGGTCATATTTTGTGCATTTTTGCTCATTTTGAGCCATTAGTTGTGAAAATGAATGCACAAGATTTATTCTCACTTTGCATGGGAAGAGCTCTTTGTATTTGAAAAATCTTCTATATATATAGGGGAGGGATTCTATATATATATATATATATATACATACATATATATATATATATATATATATGGGAGGGATTCTAGTGAGAACCCTTTTTAAAATGAGAACTTTTAATCTTCATCATTCATTTTTAGAATCAATGGATAATGATGACTGACAAGGTGGCATTTTTGTAATTATTTAGCATTAATTGTAAAAAGGTCCCATTTGTAATGAGAACTTTTTATCACTAGTGAGAAGCCCTCCTAAAATGAGAACTCTTTATAATGAGAACTCTTAATCAAAACCTTTCATTCATTTTTATAGTGTTCAATCATTTATATATAGGATGCATAATTTGTAAGATGTGTACCTTGGATCATGGGTTTCCAAACAAACAGTACATTTGAAAATACTTCAGATGTGGAATAAAGGATAATAGGGATAATATAAACTAGTATTGCACACTCACATCAACATCAGACAAGTGGCCGGCCATTATCCTCAGAGGCTGTATTCTGTCCATTGACCAGATCCTTGCAGTTCGATCATGTGAAGCACTAGCAAAGTAATGCCCAACAGGGCTAAACTGCATTATGACAATTAAGACCCGCACTTGAGTATGTTTCAGAGACTCCTTGGTTAGAGAAGTTGTGAATTTGTAAGCATCATGAAAGATTATCATGTTAAGTTTGCAGCAGTTAAGTTATCCCTTGTAATGTTCAAGAGAGGGGGCCAAAGACAAATGGGGAAGAGGGGAAGAAACACAAGAGTTAAAATTTAATATTTGACATAACTTTTTCTTTAATTAAATAAGAACAGGGAAAATATCTTTAAATAATACCAACTATTGTCCGTCAATTAATAATACGTAGTAATAAATAATAATAATAATAATAATAATAAAAATAATAATAATAGGAAGAAGAAGAAGAAGAACAAATAGCTATTTCACACCCCATTGTTCACATATATGACAAAAATCATACAGAGATACTTTTTATTTCAATCGTGGTCACTTAACCCTCAAGTAATTATACCAAACCATCAAATAAGCTTTATTTGATTGTTCAATACAAGTTTTCTATGGCTAGAAGCCTAGAATGACGGAATATGATGCAGGGAAATGATAGAAACCAAAAATCGAAAAAGGGACATCGATGTTTATTATGAACGTAAATGGAAGAACAGAGTGAAACGATACAAGTTTAGGCACTTAGAGCAGCCTATCTCTCCCAGAATTCCCAGCCCAGGTCTAAAGTTCTGCCTCCCTTTCTACTCACAGCTCACCCCGCCCTTTCTACTCACAGCTCACCCTATTTATTCTTTTCTAATGGGCCAGCCCACTTCCATATAGTTATAGGGCCTAAACCCTTTTAGTACACAATATTAGAAGACTTAATAGTATTCTTATTCTAGTATTATTTTAGGTCTCTATCATCACCCCCCCCCTGACAACCACCTTGTCCTCAAGGTGGGGAGTAAGAAACAACCTTTTAATTTTGCAAGCCCAGATGACCCCGAATCGATAGGCACAAGCAATCTCATGAGTGGTGCATAACATGCTGCTGTTTCGACTGTGGATAGCAAACTGGCATACGGAAACTCTGCAAGATACTCTTTTCCCTTTGCCAACTGCTGTAAACCCTTTTTATGCATTTCAGAATCACTAAAGGCTGCCTTCCAACTACAGAGAAACTTGTTGCAGGTTGCAGGTTTATTACTAGCAATTTAGTAGGTGAAAATCCATGCACATAGCTTATAAGTTTTCGTGCTGCTTCCTCCACAAAGACTCTTCTCCACTTAGTAACCAAGCCCCTGATGTAGTCCCATCTTACTGCGTTAAGAGCTATAACTGGGCAGTACATCACACAAACACTATCATCTTTAGTCAAACAGTTGGAAGAACCTTCTAGTAAGGCAGGCATAGAAACTGGATTTCCAGCATAAGCCCTCCACCTAAAGCCAACAGCAAGAGGTCCAATGCCCAGGTTTGCAGTTCCCGAACAGCCCCTAGCAACAGGGTTTGTGACAAAATTACAACCCCTTTCCAAATCTGCTTCATTACCACAGTGTATCTGAGCCGCTGGTAGGGAAGTAACCACTCTAGAGCTGCACCTCACAGGATGAGCAACTGATTTGAACTTCACCTGATGTACATAAGAGTGAAATCTCAAGTAATGGAACCAACCCATAGTTAGAACATCAGCACATATTATCCACAATGGCCAACTATTAGCAATTTCATGCATATCTTGCTTTGACAAAATTGGATTGGATGAGCTTTTCATGAATGAAACATTACCATCCTGCTTGGAAACTAAATTTTGAACACCACCAGGTTCTTCCACATTCCAAACTTGGAAAACATACCAACCGCATAAGAGTAAGACTTGGAGGTTTGTACCTCCCTCAACATTACAGGCAAGTGTCCTTCCTTTCAATCCTTCCACCCCATACCAAGGTTTGTACATACCACCTCCTTTTTCTTTCCATCCTCTCTTGTCTTCATCTCTGTATTTTCCTCTTCTCATCAAAGAGCTAATAGCTCGTGTAGGATCCTGTGGAACTTCAGTCACCACATTATCTGCATTTTTTCCAGTTTTGCTAAAGTCATCTATACGGACAGTCCCTGTAGAGCTTTCCAAAGTGTTTGGACCAGCAATTTTATCAATGGCAGATTCATATGCCATAGTAATCGAGGAGTGAGTCATCACAGAAACTTTCTTTTCTTCGTCAGTGTGCAATTCCAATCGTGGCATACTGGCAATCAACTCCTTAGAACTTTCACCATTAGGAACTCCATGAACCACTTGCCCTGCTTTCAACATCACCATTGCAGGTGAGAATGCATCAATTCCTGTACCCACAAGAAAAAGTTGTGACTGATCCATTATGGGATTGAGCCCGGTTGTAGGTACAAAAACATCAGGCTCATAATTCATCGCAGCACTGTCGAATTTCCACTCTAGTGCTTGAATCCTCTCTATTTTATCTGTGATTTTTACCTGATCCTCTCGTTGCATTGGCAATGGCTCTTTCACTTTTACCGAACTAGTTCCATTTTTATCCTTCTCAGACTGTGTGGAATTTTCTGGATAATTTGGCAGATATCCTGTAGTTTGAGTAATATTATCATCCAGACCTGGTCCCTTGATTGATGGTTCAGCCGGCCTCAACTTCATTGTGGGTGATGAAACTTGAGCACTGTGAGAAGAGGTGTGCGATGACACCTGCAAGCCCTGGGGATCTGATGGAGTCTGCGATGATGATGATGAAGGAGAAAGGTGAGAATCGACTGACGACGATGATAAGAATTCTCCTCTCCATAGAGTCTTACTTGAACGTGAACTGGTAGCTGATGAAGATGCCTGCCGACTCAGAAAACTGTTCCGCATCTGCGAATAGGAGACTTCCGTTGGCGACGCAGCATACGAACTGAGAGCACTTGGTCGCATCTGCGAACTAGAACTAGGAGAAACGATAAAGCATGATGCTGACTTCGAGGTCACTTTCGAACTGCCGAGATCTGTTCGCGAAGAAGCCGGAGCAGCTTGAGATGACCTCAGCGAACTACGCGAAGCCGTTCGCGATTGCGAACTAGGAGAGTCGGTTCGCGAACTGGGCGAAGCTGTTTGCGATGAAGTCTTCGGACTGGCAAAATCTGCTCGCCTTGAAGTTTGGAATGACGATGAGTCCTGGTTTGTTAACTTCCAACGATTTCTAGGAGGACTCCTCGCTCTGTGTCTATGTCGCTTCTGACGGTGAAGAAATTTGCGCAACATATAGCGCAACTCCTTCCACTGACTGTCGCTATTGTTCATCTTCTTCCTTAGTTGTCGTTGAAACTGAGGATCGATTCAGGCTCTAGGAACGATGCTCTGATACCAATGATAGAAACCAAAAATCGAAAGAGGGACATCGATGTTTATTATGAACGTAAATGGAAGAACAGAGTGAAACGATACAAGTTTAGGCACTTAGAGCAGCCTATCTCTCCCAGAATTCCCAGCCCAGGTCTAAAGTTCTGCCTCCCTTTCTACTCACAGCTCACCCTATTTATTCTTTTCTAATGGGCCAGCCCACTTCCATATAGTTATAGGGCCTAAACCCTTTTAGTACACAATATTAGAAGACTTAATAGTATTCTTATTCTAGTATTATTTTAGGTCTCTATCATCACTCCCCCCTTGACAACCACCTTGTCCTCAAGGTGGGGAGTAAGAAACAGCCATGCCATTCAGTTTCATCTTGGCGCCTCTTCCTTCCCAGTACGTTCTTGCTTGCTTATCAACTCTCAGCCATACTTCCTCATCTGTTACATTGCTTGGACCCTTCATCCCCCCTTCTGAACATAGCTGTTCCCAACCCAGTTTAACCATATTCTCTTCATAGAGAGGGATGTTGTCACCCTGGAGAACATAATGATTGTTCTCTTTCTCATGTTTCCCGGCAGACCAGCAATTGTTCTCATAAAATTGCAACTCTCTGGGATTTGTCAGTATGAAAAAGGAATTGAATTCACTGCTTTTCATATCACAAACAATAAAAACTCCAATTGATCCAGGAAGTTTAAGGTCTACTGACTCTACTTTGTCAATGCCTTTTAATTTGGGATGCATTCAAAATTTTGCTACACTTTCTCTTTTTGGTAAGTTTTGCCTTTAAAAATACCCAATTACCCTTATTTTTTCTACTTTTTCACCGTCTCCCCTACTTTTACTACATTATTCATTACCCCTACTATTTCCCCTTAAATATTGTGCCAAAACCTAACGTAGTGATCTTTTAAATACGGAGGGTGCATACATGAAAATAGTTTTCAAAAGTATGTGAAAAAGTAAATAAAAAAGTCATTCTGAAATCTCTCAAATTGGGGTAGTGTGATATGAAGGGTTTGGAGGAGTCCATAGATTGTCAGTTATCCTTCCTCCTTCTCCTGCACTCCTCCAACTAAAAACAAACCAACCCTCCACCCTCCTCCCATCTAAACTACTGCAACTAATCAAGGTTTCTGATCACTGGATGCAGAAACAATAAACCTTGACCCGGTAAATGTTTGTGTCTGAAGAATCTATGTAAAATGCATAAAGTTGAGAACAAAAACCAAATAATAATTTTGGTGTTATATTAGATGAATATTGTCCTTAACAAATGCATTACAAAAATGAAATCATCATATGTGCTGAATGAACAGACCCATCTACTCCAGTATCTCACAAGTATGAGCAATTAACCTAATAGCCTACAAGGATGATGAATTCAAACCCTCTACACCACATTCTCTGTACCACTCATTTTGATTGGGTTGAATCGTGTTAATTTTCTTTTTTACAAATTTATTACTCCGTCCCGTTTAAGGTTCCCACTTTCCTTATTTGGGTGTCCCATTTAAAGGTTTTCATTCCAATTTAGGAAATAATTTACTCTCTTTATTTACACCTTTACTCAAATTTCTCTTTCCTATTCATTACATGTCAAGTCTCACAATGTCCCCTCCCCCAACTTATCTCCCTTTAATTACTTTCACTTTATATGTTAACTTTTTCTAAATTTTCTTTCCTCTCTATTTTTACCCAAATCACTTTATTTATCGACTTGCCTAAAAAATCGTGTCATTTACCCACACGAACATCCCAGCGGGACGGGGGGAGTAATATACACTAACCAACCAAAGTACAGGACACGGTACAGTAGATATGAACTCTAGGATAATGTACTTCTTAACAAACATGCTTGTCTTTTCATGCTTTTTTCCCTACTACAATGGTTCTCATCATCACGATATATGAATCATCATCATCACTTTCAATATTACTCATATAATTAAGATTGTAATTAATGTAACCTTTACCATTAATCCAATAAATTTGATACAAGTATATACTTTGTTGCCAGTTTTTCTTTAGGAAAAGTACACAAAAGTACCCAAGGTTGGGCGCATTCACATTTAGGAGCTTGTGGAACGGTTCTTGATTAAACTGGAGTATGTGTTATTGCGCTGCTAGCAATATTACTCATGCACTAACGGTGTTAAGGATGTTTTTAAAATTTTAATTGAAGTAATTTTCTGATCTGGTTTGGTCTTATCTGGGACTGAAATCAAACCAATTAAGAACATCATAAATCTTGATAATGTGATGCTTAGGTAGCCGTTTTCTTATGGCATGTTTTTTTAACATTTAAATTCTAAGTTGAACCAATGTGGTGCCTGATGTGGTAACTATTACCGGTCATATGCAACTGCTGCCATGTGGTAATTTGGTCTACTTTTCTGTTTTATAATGATGCCAAGTTCTTCTTTTGTTGTTGCTAACTTTCCAATTAAATAAAAACCACAAGATCAAGTAAGAAAATATGAATTACACTTCACCTACTTGAACATCCCATACAGGATAATTATGGCCTTTATAACAAACAAGATTTGCATTTAGTTTTGTGCTCCACAGCCGAACTACATAAAGGAACAAAAAAAAATCAATAGGCAGTTATCACAAGTAAAATGTTTTCAATAATGATAATGACTAAGCAGTAAGCACTCTTAAACAAAGAAAGATGACTATCTCAGTCAAAGAAAAAAATACGAGTGTACGGTCTACACACTGGTTGAATCAGATGATGATGATAAGAGAAAATCATCATAAGGACTGAAGGTGGCAGAATAAACAGGTCCACAATGACCATGAATTAATGTATAGCATCTTCGCTGCCCATTTTCCCCAAGGTCCTGCTCATTGGATGGGGAACCGATACCCTGCATGGGAACTAAAGCAAATATTCAATTGCCGAAAATTCCATAACCGATAAGTCGATAACAGCAGTGAAGAATACATGAGATAGGTACACCAAAAAATACATGATATAACCACACCTAAAAATCATGTAACATGTAAAAACAAACATGCTATAAAATCTTGGAGTGCAGAGTTATCATATTACACTTACAATTCTCAGATTGTTGTGCAAGTTTCGCCATGTCCCACAACTGCAATACAAGCGCAATGATAGATCAACAGACAAACAAGAAAGCAAAAAATGATAACAAAGTTTAGAAGTGCAGAAATAGCCAAAACCTTCAGCGAAGAATCCGAAAAGCCACCAGCCACCAGTGATCCATCATTAGATATTGATGCACAGTTTAATCTATCAAAAAAAATATATTAACATTCACACTAGATTAAACACGGATAAAAAATGATTCTAATGAATATAAATATAATATTGCATTACTCTACTTCAAACTGCAAAACATACCCATTTTGAGTATTAAGAAAGGTATACATGTTCACAGAGGGCAATGCCAGGCTACTGAGCTGTACACGATTTCTCAAGTCTTCAAGAATAGAGTGTTCTACCTCCATATGTCTGGAAAGTAAATACTTCAAAAATGTTTCATTCAAATAAAGTTCAATATAGAGGGTGTAAGGAATTGATTCTGCTTCAGAATCTTTTTTTAAAGCAGATTCGGTATCAGCTTTCCAGAATTTGGAGAAAGTAATGATGGTCAGTATATAAACAATGATTTAATTTAATGTTCACAATAATATTCAGTTTTCCAAAAGCTAGTATCCCCTAAGCTTCACACCTTCACCAAAATTATTTTTTATCCTCCAGATGTTTTCAATTGGACTTGATTAGTCTCACACCAGACCAGTGATATGAGCAAGGAAACCTTATATTATTATTATTGATCAATATATATGCTTTAGGCAGCTTCTTAATCAACATTTATCTCCTTTATTTATAACCATTCTTATTCTGCTTTAGGCAACTTCTTAATTAGCATTTATTTCCTTTTATAATTAAAACTATTGTAATAGCTATATAAGGGTCATCAATATTATTCAATAAACGGCTTGGGAAGAATTAATTCTTGTGTGTCTTGACAAGGTTGGTCACCGATTAATTCTAGCTTAGGCTTAATTTATTATTCCTCTCTCATATCCTCTATTTCCTAGATTTAAAACGAGATCCCTACCATGCCCTTAACAATTTGGTACCAGAGCCATCATGTTCATGCCTGATTCATCTTATTCCGCACCTTCTCAGTTTTATCACGTTTTTGGCATTTTTTCTTCCCTGTCCAGAATCCCAACGTAATCAACAACCAAAAAACCTCTTCATGAAGGCTTCTGGACTCGTTGCTCATAAAAACCAGAAAAGTTTGGGCATGGCATTGGGTTATTAGCCTTGTTCTTGAAGGCCCATCAAGATGTGAAGTGTTGCACTTAAGCAGGTTGCTTTGAATTCTAATGTTGGTTTTGTCAGAAGTTCATTATTTCACTTTTTCACTAATTTCTCCTTCAATTTGTTTCATTCAGCTTACCTTTAGATTTAGAAAGAAAAAAATGGACTATCGAATTTTGCGTGTCACCCACTCTCAATTATGTTGTTCCCTTGATGAGTATGATTTGTTGTGTGCTTTTGGTGAAAGGTCGGTGCAACATATTGAGATTTTGAAATCCAACAGGATTACACTTCAAGTCTTAGTATATTTTGATTCCTCTCTAGACACCGTGACAGCCCTATTGGAACTTCAAGGGAAGAATTTAATGAAGATGGTTGTAGAATGAAAATGCGTATGAGTCCCCACAACCGCAGTCATCAGCTCTTTCACTGGCAACAACCCCACTGCCAGCTTTAGTGTTGCCAGAAAACAGCCCACTCCCCATCATTTGTTATTTCCAGAACATCCTCCCCTGCTTCAAACAGTTCCATTGCAGTCAGCTTTGCCATTAGAAAAGCAGCCAAGGTCAGCTTCCTTGCCACAAACAACTTTGCAGTCACTATCAGAAAAACTATTGATTCCAGAAACTCCTCTTTTTGGGCAGCCATTATCACTAGATTAGTCATCTCTGCCACCTGCCAAGATCATACAAACATCGCTTTCAATTTTGAATCACATAAGGGACACACCACATGTTCCACTTGAGGAATTGAATCTGAAGCCATCCACTGCACCTGCACCTACATCGACGTTTGTAAATTACTTTTATAATTTACAAGTGATCCCTTTTGTGAAGCAGCTTTGCAACAGGAAATCTTCCCAAACCTGATGCTTGAGAGTATTTTGGGAAAAGCAGCCAAGAGGCAATGAGAGGATTAAATTTCCCTTTCATGGAACAATGCCCAGACTTTATAGTAACTTATACTACTCTTCTTGGGTTAGCGCAAGTGTCAGCAAATCTTATATGGGGCAATATCACAAATGATAATTTTGTAATCATACCATTTGATCATGGCAAAGGCGGACATTACGAGATACTTCCCTTCAAGCTTGAGGACAAAATTGATGTCCAAGAGGGGAATTATGATATGAACAAGGAAACCTTATATTATTATTATTATTATTATTATTATTATTATTATTATTATTGTTGTTGTTATCATTATTATCATTATCATTATTATTCATATATATGCTTTAGGCAGCTTCTTAATTAGAGCATGTATCTCCATTATTTATAATTATTCCTATTCTGCTATAGGCAACTTCTTAATTAGCATTTATTTCCTTCTATAGTTAGGACTCTTGTAATATGTGTCTTGACGAGCTCGGGCACCGATTATTTCTTGGTCTTGTTTTATTATTCCTCTCTTATATTCTCTATTTCCTAATTTGAAACGAGGTCCCAACCACACCCATAACAACCAGATCAAACTTGACAAGACTTAACTAGACTTTGACTAGACTTAAATAAACGAATCAAATCAAACATAGATAATAGTAAAATACACACAATACCGGACCTTACCAGACTTAATATTTTTTAATACAAGGGTACACATACTAAGTGCTCCTTGAAGGCAGCATATATTTAGCCCCTGCGTCATATCCTTTGTTATTCATCCTAGGCGAGATAAACGCTGGTTCACTGTTAAGCCCATTCCATCACATAATACACATATTAGTACCCGAAAGCCAAAGTTCATTGGGATCGGGAACCGGTTAGATACTTAGATTACTTGGTTAGGTTTCTTGGAAATTACTGTTACTGAATAGTCGACTGTCCTGTTTATGTTATGGAAAGAAAATCTAGAGTTGCACACTACCATCTTTTTAAAATGCACAAAGCGCAATATCATTTTCTTGAGTTGCACACTGCCATCTTTGTTATACAAAATCTCCTACAGAAAACATATACCAAATGGCAAATACCACAAGAAGGAATTTCATGTTATCCAGGAGGCATCACACATGAACATGGATTATGGTAGCTCTCCTGTATAATCGAATAGTCGTCAAAAGAAAAAGGGTTCAAGCTGTATTTACTACAAACATACACCATGTATCCTCTCTACATGATGTAAACTCCATAATTCAAGCTACACAGAGTTCCGATTTATATATATGATTATTCCTTTATACCTATTTTGCACCAATGTGTTTAACAAAAAGCTAATGTTATGATTTACACCAACACTTACATTGCTGGCAAAGGTAAATCTGGCTTAACAAGCGGTGTTGCTGAAGCCACACCCCCCTCTATGTGTGCAACTTTCCCGATTGGACCTCCTATCTTATCTTTTTTCAGCCTTTTCAGTGAAGCACCCTGCCTTCCTCCTTCAATTGATTTAATCTGATGAAAAGGGGAAAAAAATTAAACATATAATATAAAACAAAATTTTAAAACGCACAAAGCGCAATATCTTTTTCTTGAGTTGCACACTGCCATCTTTGTTATACAAAATCAACACACTGCCATGCACACTATCTCACCTCATTGCCACCTCTTGACGTCATTTATGAGGGATATGTGATTACCATATGATGATGGTGTTTTTGGCAATTCATCTCATTATTCATTTAATTCTTTGTAAGAAGGTTTCAAAAAAGGACTCTGGCGTACACTATTGCTACTATGTTTTTTTTGCATAAAGTTAGTATTAGTTAATTTAAAAATTAATTGGCACTACACATTCATGTCATCAGCACCGAACACTAAGGATTAAAGTACAAAAATTAAGATGATGATGACCTACTTAACACATAGTATTTCTAGACTAATTCAGTTTCTTATAATGGATGTTATATAATAATAATAATACTATAACCGAACATTTCAAATTTCATGTTATCTTTGGGCTAAAAATAAGTAAAACGTTAGGGCTTTTCACTTCTGTTTACTATTTTGAGTTTTATTCTATTTAGTTTTCAAATTTTATATTTTCTGTGGGGAGCAATTGACGGCAGCATCAGTAGTTTCTGGTGGTGGTGGTTGTCTCTAACGGTGGTGGGTCGATGGCAGCAGTTGTCACCTGCAGTGGTGGCAGCTGGTCATCCCCAAAGGTGGCAGTATCCAGTTGTGGTAGGGGCGTAGGGCCCATCGATACTGGAAACAGTCTCAAATTATGGAGAAAATGATTGTTGGTGGTGGTGATGGAGGCAATGCAACTAGGGTTCTAACATAAGACAGATAAGGACAGAACCGATAGGACCATAACCTGAATCTCCAAAAATGGGCCAAAGACAGGAGCGATATAATTCCGGTCTACGACCTTTTATGGTAACCCACACATTTAATCACCAAAGACTCAGATTTTCCAATATTAACCTTACCATGCATCATTAATCTTCAAGATCTTTCACGTGTCCAATTAGGTCGGTCACCTTTAGTGGTTAAGTAATCCAACACGTTTTCTCATGTTGGATTTGGTCAACTGTTGTGGTTTGGTGACCTGGCACAATTTAACACGGTTGCGGTTTGGTGGCCTGTGATGAAGGGATTTTTGGACAAGTCAGGAACACATACCACCTAGAACGGTGTAAGATCCTTACGTGAAATAATGGAGTGAATCAGCGACGCCAAAGTACGACTTTCACCTCTCTTAAATTTCCTCATCCTCCATTAGTACCCTTTGATCGACATCCTTCACACACTTAACTTTTCCGATATCGTAAATCTTATGATCACGAAGACGAGCAAGTCTATAAATATCTTTTTCTCCTTCCTTAGAGTCCAACTTTACATACAACTCCTTGCTTAAATTTCCCCGCGCTTACAGACAGAAAGGGGGGATGCCGAGATGGAACTTGAGTCAATTGAATTTGAATGCACCATCATTTCCACTTTCCCTTGGGTTCACTTTCCCTTTGCTTGTTCGCCATTGTTTTCCATTTTTAGCTAAAACCAAGATATGAAAACCAGAAAAAAAGGATTTTCGGTTATACTGGAATTTTCAAATTCTATTTGACATGGAGAAGTATGGCTACTATTTATTTCATTAAACACTCATAATAACCACATAACTTGTCATAATATCAAAAGCTAAAAGGTTGCCAACAATACCAAACGAGCCCCGAGTTTACATAATACTGTTTTTATCTTACTAAAGAAGGAAACAGAAAATGGGAAACACCCAGCCTTAGTTTTTTTTCCAGAAAATTGGAAACATTAAAATAACTTTTTATTAAAGTTTTAAGTTTTTAACAGATCACCAATGACACTATAGTCAACAACTTTGCCACTATTGGCCATTATAACCTCTGAACGTCAGTCATGGCAGCTAGTAGCACGCTCAGTGACAGCCAGCACTGCCACCTAAGTCTACCAATGTCTTTACTGCCAATAACTACCACTATTGGCGACTCCCACCACCATTGCAAACGGCACAATTATCATCCACTCTTGTTACAACCATCAAACATTGCTAATGCGGGCAGCTTATCCATCGGTGACCACCACCATGGTCACCGCTTTCGTCTCCACCTCCATTGTAAATCCCAGCACCATAAAGCCCACTGTCATCAACACCACAGATGACTTCCACCACTCCAAGTGAGCCCGAACAGCTCCGAAGACCAGTATTTGCAGGCCACCTCCACCGGTTCTGGACTTCTGGTGAGGGTCACAGCCATCTCTAGCAACAAACACCACCGTCGATGATCACTGTTGCCACCAGGGACTACTGTCTCCACTAGCGAGATCATTATCACTACTGTCAAGTGTCAACCAACCTAGCAATCATTACCATCATTAGCAAACTTGTCAACCACCGATGCCCATAATACTTATCAGCGACCACCACCACTTTGAAGACCACCGCCGTCAACAAACCCCATTTTAAATGATACTTGCTGCAACCATCACAACTGAACACAGCGGTCAAAGCCTCTTTCAGAAACCCTTGCCACTTGTTTCTGTCACATCCATGCTGACAGCCATCATCAGCGACCATTGTCGCAGCTACTGACAATCTCCTATAGTTAGTGACCACTAAGGATGTTTTTAGTTGCACTGGTTTCGGTCCCAGACTAGACATAAAAAGACCAAATCAGACTTCTTCAGTTGTAAAATACACATACACCAGACATCTGTCAAACCAGTTCAAACGAGACTTAAACAGACCAGACCAGAAAATTACAATTCAATTAAAAACATCCTAACTATTAGTGCCTGGTAAGATCAGAAATAAGAGGCTAAGAATTGAGTGGCTAAACTCTCCTACATTCTCTCTCACAGTAAGTATCTCACAAATGAGCGATAGTAGAAGCCAAGGGAGAATCTCCAAATCTGAAATTAATACTGATTCTGCACACCCTGCTTGAATATGGCTAGGCTATTTATAAAGAAGGAAATACAACTGACCCATAACTGACTCAATATAACTGACTCCATCCATGATCTAATAACTGACACATTAACTGACTCCCTCCATGATCTGAGAACTGCCATAGTGGACTGGTGCATGACACCAAAACCCACTTATTTCTTTAACTGCCTTAATTAAACAAATAAGCAATAAATATTAAATAATTGAAGACTCAATCAACAGTTGTTCCTCTTTTCTTGCGTCTCTGGTAAGTGAGCAGAGTGAGCAGTCTGAGCACCCTATCATTACCCCCTCCTTTGAAAGCCGACTTGTCCTCAAGGCGAAATTCTGGAAATTGCAGCACTACAAACTCATTGTCTTCCCAAGTCCGTTGTGGTGCATGTATGGGTTGTAACAAGACCAGCAGGTGGTAATGCGTCATATTTGCTCTTTTGGTTCGCAAAGCATTGTTGAATGAATGATTTAACAGTACGCGAGAGGCGTTTTAAAGTTTTAAGGAATCCTCCAAGACAGCCCGAAACTGTGTCGGGGACTGGGATTTTTTTGAGGGCCCGATAATCCACACATATACGCCATGAATTGTCTTTTTCTTCCCCAACCGAACTGGACCTGCAAATGGACTGGAGCTGGGACGAATGAACCCTTTCTGGAGGTCTTGTAGTTGTCGCTCAATTCCGTTCTGTTGGAAACATGGGTGCCTGTACGCTCTCAGGCTGGAAGGTTGAGCTGCTGGGATCAGAGGAATGGCATGGAAATGATCTTTGAATGGAGGCATAGTGACTGGTTCTGCAAATACAGCTTTAGATTCCATGAACACCCTTTCCACATTAAGTGTGTCACGTCCAAGTGTACGAGATGCAGACTCCACGGTGGTCATCCACGGTGGTCATAAGATTAAACCTTGCAGGCTGAGGCTCTATCGTTGATATTCCTTGTAACTTATATTTCTTCCCATTCACCCAGAACATGAGGAACATCTCATTCCAATTAGATTGGATGGTATTGAGTGATGCAAGTCATTTAATTCCCAGTACCGTATCAGAATCCACAAGGGAAAATGGATAAAAATATTGGGTGATGGTCAAACCTGGAAGCTGTACTGAAATCTCCTTGCACACACAGTTGCAATGCACCACATGACCGTCACCAAGCTGAACCCCAAGTGTCTGAGTAGAGGAGTTGGCCAAGTCAAGTTCGCTTACCAGTGAATCTGATATGAAATTGTGAGTTGAGCCACTATCCACTAACAACAAAACTTCTTTGTTAGCCAATAAGCCACGTAGTTTCATTGTTGTTGATGTTAGACTGCCCAGGATGGCGTTAAAAGAAATTTCGGCATCCAGTTCTGTGCCTTTGGCTAATTCCAAAGAGCTTGGCATTGAATTCTCGTCTTCTACAACCTCCAGCAGTGAAAACGTAATAGAACAGTGATGGCCTGGTCGGAATGGGTCCCCACAACGGAAACACAACCCCTTGTCGCGTTGTTGCTGTTTTGTTGCTTCCCACGAGCTTGTTGCGGATGGAAGTAAATTTGTGGCTCTGTTTGGGTTTGTCGAAGAAGAAGGCATACTGGAATTTGCTGGTGTCACTCCCTGGTCACGTGCTGAAATAATGGGATTAGTATTGGTAGTGGGCTGACTCTGACAAGTGTACGAATTGGGCCAGTTCCTCTTTATTTGGGCTAGCTTTTTCTCAAATTCTAAGGCTAAACTAGCAGCCCGATAAACTGACCTTGGTTTATGAATTCTGACTTCTGGTCTGATTTCTTCTCTAAGACCATTCAGGAATACTCCAAGCAAGCAGTGCTCTGGCCAGTTGGTTACTCGTGCAATCCTTCGTGCCCCACTCTTGCCGGTATTCCGCTACAGAACCTGTTTGCTTAATGTTGCACAAGTGCTCATATGGGTTCAAGTACTCTGGAGGCCCATAATGTTCCTCTAGAGCTTTCACCAATTCTTTCCAGTAAAGCAAAGACCTTTCCGTATTCATCCACGACAACAGATCCAGAGCATCTCCTTCCAGATACATTGAAGCTATGTCCACCTTGTCATCTTCTGGGGTTTCGTAATAACGGAAGAACTTCTTGGCCTTAAGAATCCACTCACGCGGGTCACCTCCCTGGAATTTCGGGAACTCAATTTTTGCTTGTGGTGGTCGCGGTAGGCGTCGGCGGTAAGCAGCTTCTGGATCATCCTCACTGTCAGCTTCCCCGTGGGATCTGTGCTTCCACCTCCTTCGGTTCCCATCAAACTTTGCTTCTAGGCTGGCAACTCTACCTGCCAGGACCTCCAGACTTCGAAGACGCTCGGCGATGGTTGTGACCGGAGGCCATTTTCACCGGCAAAGGGGTTTTCCTGTGAAGTGGGATTGCGTGAAGACCTGGTTTCAACTATGGCTCTGATACCAAATGGTAAGATAAAAAATAAGAGGCTAAGAATTGAGTGGCTAAACTCTCCTACTTTCTTGATAGGAACCCATTAGTATAATAAGAGAAGTATAACTAATATTTGTGATAGGATGTAAAAGGGTCCTGGGCTAGGTACTAGTTAGTATTGGGCTGGCCCATAAGTAAGTATAAATAGAGGGAGGGAGAAATAAGAGGGAGGCTTTTGGACTTTAGGTCTGGGACTGGGAAGATTAGAGATTATCCGTCTCTTCTCTTTGGGAGGCTTCGGCCTGTAATGTTCTTCTTCTGTAATCGCCATCTTCATCAATAAAGCTTTTCATAAAACTTAAACAACCGACAACAGTTGTGCACCACAGTGCTCTCATGCGGTTTCAGATTATCTAACCGCCAAAGTCCCAAGTCTAGGAAGTTTTCTTCTTTCTGTTCCCTTATAAGAGAGCCAGTAGTTCTTGCCGCCACAGAACGAGCTCCAGGGACTGGATCCTGATGAACTTCGGGCAGAATAAGCATGAGCATATTGGATTCCTTAGGAGTGTTCACCCCACCAAACTCATTTATGTCATCAACCTTTTCTTCAACACTGCTACCAAAAGTAACATTATCAGCCCCCTTCAGTCCCATACCTGAGGAGCCCAAGGATAGAATCATGGCACTCTTATGTTCATTAGCATCCCTTATGCTCTTTCGAACTGAATGTCCGACGTAGGCCAAATTTTTATCCCCATACCATCCATCTTCCTCAGAAAGTACTGTTAAAGACTTCCTGACCTCACCCCCATATTTTCCAGGAATGAATTTGGAGAGCACAAATTCATTGCTATGAGGTGTTCTTCTATCATCTTTGCGTTTTCCAGCCAAAGGCATGAGGGCAAAAGAATTAACAGAGCTCTGGAAAGTTTCTATCCTTCTGGCAGCAACATAATTCTTAAGAGCCATCCACTGTGAGAACCTTGTGAAGAAGTCAAAAACATCAGGAAAGAATAAAGCTGCCTTAGCAAAGAGATCTCCTCTCATGAGATAACTTTCAGGTGCTTTAATTGGATTCTGCAAGTCAAGCTTGGAATAGCCAGGTAGGCTCTCAACCCATGGCTGCCATTCTGCATCATGTACTCCTGAATATCCTAAAACCATTTCCTTTGCTTTCTGTGGTTGTTGACTTTTGACAAAAACATTCTTATTTTCATCTTTCTTATTCCTTTGCTTGATTACAAATTCAGTTGACATCTGCAAATCAGTAAAAAATTCCTTCTGATGACAATGGAAGATGATGATTAACTAGCGAGCTGGGCACTGTGGTACTCAATTTCGAACTGGAGGAAATTCTTCGTGACTTTGATGAATCTCGTCTTACTGTCTTCCCTGTCTTCGGCCGGCGTTTGGGTGGAAATTCCTTCATCAAATCTTCCTTTAGAGCCTCCCAACTGTCTTCTCCCTTCTGAAAATCCCACCATTGAAACCAGCCATCTGCGGCTTCCCCCATTGCCTTTGCTGCCATGTCCACTTTAAAACTTTCTGCAATAGTGTGGGTTTGGAAATATCTCTCCATCTTCTCTATCCATTCATACGCTTCTTCCTCGTAGAACAGAGGTAATTCCTCCTTTGAAATAGCTGACTTTAGAGAAACAGCTTTAGAATAAGATAGGGAACTGTGAGAGTCCTTTGATGACAAAGATGATGATTCTCCCCTCCCTAGCTTCTTTCTTGAACGCGTACTGATGCCCGTTGAAAAAGTCTGAAGCGAAGAGTGATGATAAGAATGATGAGAAGTGTTCTGCAAAGAGCGGTGGTGATGCGAATGGTCGGAATTTCTTTCCGATTCCCCTGAACCGACTGATTTTCGCGAGTGACTCGAGTGGTGATGGCCAGGTGAATGATGATGGCGAGTAGAGGGATGCGAAGAACGATGCGATCAAGTCTGCGCCTGGTGAGAAACAGTTCGCGATTTGGACTGCGATTCCGTCTGCAACTTGGACCTCGACCGATCTCCAGGTCTTATGTGAATACTCTGTTCTTCCGATTCCTCTGGTTCAATCGGATGTTGCGTACGTCCATGATGAGAGTCTCGATGCGACCTACGTGAATTGTGCGATCGATTTCGCGAACAAATCTGAAGTTGGTTCTGCAAATCGGCAAAACAAGCTTGGATCGCTGCTTCCATCGCTGCTATATTCGTCGCCATATTAACTTGCATCTCCTTGGTCTTTCGATTCAGATTTTCAATTCTTTCTTCCATTTGCGGCGTCATGTAGAATCCTCCTCCATGGTACCAATGATTCAGATTCTCGATCTCCAGGAAATAACGGCTCTGATACCAATGATAGAGATCTCCGGAAATCACAACAATTTCAGTAAGGAATAACAAAAAACTATGAAAAGCTTTATTGATGAAGATGGCAATTACAGAAGAAGAACATTACAGGCCGAAGCCTCCCAAAGAGAAGAGACGGATAATCTCTAATCTTCCCAGTCCCAGACCTAAAGTCCAAAAGCCTCCCTCTTATTTCTCCCTCCCTCTATTTATACTTACTTATGGGCCAGCCCAATACTAACTACTTAACTAGTACCTAGCCCAGGACCCTTTTACATCCTATCACAAATATTAGTTATACTTCTATTATTATACTAATGGGTTCCTATCATTTCTCTCTCACAGTAAGTATCTCACAAATGAGCGATAGTAGAAGGAAAGTAATACTGATTCTGCCCACCCAGCTTGAATATGGCTAGGCTATTTATAAAGAAGGAAATACAACTGACCCATAACTGACTCAATATAACTGACTCCATCCATGATCTAATAACTGACACATTAACTGACTCCCTCCATGATCTGAGAACTGCCATAGTGGACTGGTGCATGACACCAAAACCCAATTATTTCTTTATTTGCCTTAATTAAACAAATAAGCAATAAATATTAAATAATTGAAGACTCAGTCAACAGTTGTTCCTCTTTTCTTGCATCTCTGGTAAGTGAGCACCCTATCAGTGCCACTGACCATTGTCACCACCGTTTCCCGTGTTTCCTGTTACATGTTCTCTATTTTGCATGCATATGGCTATATGCTACTTGGCTTTAGATGCAAGGTGCACTATAAAATCTCCCATGGTTCCTTCTCTTGTAGCTGTGAGTGAGGTCGTTCCGTGTGTTATAGGTATATTTTGATGGATAAAACTGCTTGAATTAGGATCCTCTTTAGACCAACCTTGGATCATCCATGATCATTTTAACTATGTGAGCTCTAATGGAGAGAAATTGGGTGGTGTATGGTGTTACACCCACTGAATATAAATTGGAATATTTTAAGGACTCTCACTTAGTACTTAGTACTTTGGCTTTTGACCTCATTGATGCCCCCTCTAAAGGTTTCATTTACTTTGGACTAAAAGTTCTGTTTAGTCCAAGTTTTACAGCATGGTAATCAACATTGCTTGGTAGCAAAATGGTTTATCTTGTATGGCAGATATTTGCACTCAGACCCTCTAGGCCTTTTAAGTTCATCAATATGTAACCAAAGCAAATGATAGAGTGAAGGTAAGAAAAGTGTAAACGATGGTCTAAAAAGCATGTCATTAAAAATAGCATTTACTAATCCATATATTGAACACTTCAAGCACTTAAAAAGGAACAAAAAACAAAAATTTAAAGATAATGAGTCAAAATTAATAGGTATCATAATGTTCATGCCTAAGAAATGATGACATCGAAAGAGCTAGTAAATGTTTACAAATGGAAAAACAAAAAGAATAGGATAAGAAAAACCATTTGTGAACATATAGATTAATTATCATTAGGTTAAAATAGTTATAAAAGCATATCGATTGCAGGGATGCGTAAAAGAGTCTAGATTTAAGGGACTTGAGTGACTTGACTCTTTAACTCGGTAGTTTTTCCAAATACACCCTCTGATCCTTTATACCACGCAAAATACTCTGAATCCTACACAAACCAAGAAAGGTGGTTAATACACCGTCCACGGTCCACCCCATTTTACGTGTCTTACTTTCCTTTTTAGCCTGTCCAAAATTATGTCCACTTTCTTAAGCAACATCCTTAAAATTCACTTCTTCTGAATTAACCCCTTATAGTATCCCGCTATTTAAATCAAAATTCAAGTTACTATAGTTGTGGCCCATGTCTACAAGTATAATTGTACATCTTTTCCTTCGTAGCCACTATTCCAGTATGCCATATCTATTAAACATATTGCTCTGCATTTCTTCTTCTATGAAATGCGAGAGGTTTGCACTTTCCAGCTATCTACAATGCTAAATCGGCCATTGTAACTTTCATCAATCTTTTAGCGTTAGTACCATATATAGAGCATATTCTTGAAAAAAGTGTCTAGCATAAGTTCTTGAAAAATAAGGATTTTACTTTTTTCCTTTTTTCTCAAAATCTTGTCTTTATATAAATGGCTAGAAAAGTAGAAAATTTCAAGTCATAATATACTTCAAAGAACCATTTTCTTCTTCCATTAAAGTTTCAAAACACGGAGCAGAAGTTTTCCTGCATTCATCAATAGGTTGGTCTACACAAACCCTTGTTGATAGGTAACAGAGGAATTCCAGTAGATACTAGTAGAATATTAATTAAAATTAAGTGATGGAATACAGAAAGAAACGAAAGAAGAGGTTGAGACTATTCGAGTGGCCTCACACTCCCAATTACCCAGTCTGGATGCCCAAGTTCTGCCTGCCTTCTTCTTTCCCCTACCCCCCTTTTATAATAAAACTCACTAAAAGGGCCAGCTCTCACTTAAGTTATTGGGCCTAGAACCCTATTATTGAAAAACATTAAAATACTTAATAAGACTCTAATTATTTGTAGTGCCCGGGTCCCTATCATCACTCCCCCCTGAACTTCCACCTTGTCCTCAAGGTGGGGAGTAAGAAAAAACCATGCCATTCAACTTCAGCCTCGCGCTTCTTCCTTCCCAATAATTCAGCTTGGATACATCAAATGGCAAAACCTTCCCATTTGGATTGAGAGCCTCGGCAATCAGACAGTCATAATGATTGGTGTTGGTAGTAGCTTGCTCAAGGTTGTTTGCAGGAGAAGATGATGGATAACTCTCATTCTGTTCTTGATTACCCTCAGTCATCATCTTATTTGATTCCTTATAGCAGTCCTCATTTTCGGCTGGCTGTGAAAGACTTTCACCAGTTTTCCTCTCATATGGCTTCTCTTCACTTCCAGCAATTCTTTGAATGTAATAAACAATGCTATCAAGAGCGAACGCACTAGTCCATCTTATTCCTAAACCAGATGAGTCCCAAATTGCAGAAAGTACCAAATTGCAGCCCTCTACTACTACACAAAATTTGACATCTGGGTGAGTACCAACTGAACCTTCAATTGCATTTGTTTGTGGATCATCCTCCCCCAGCTTCTTTGCTAAGGCACCCCGAAATAATATCACGCCTTCATTGACAAGAGCGTGATCATTACTATCAACATAAGTAGCACACTTCTTCATCCACCTTCTCGTAGTAAGTGTGTTAACGCTGTCATCCATTTTCCCATCCTTATCTCTTTCCTTGAGAATCTCAATTCATTTATCAGCAATTGCAACATGGAGCAAACCACCGAACCCTACAGCCCCATCTTGGACAGGTATACAATCTGCTGGTATTCCCTGAACATTTTCACCCACAGTTAATGCATCTGTGAAGAAACTAGGCATGAGATCCTGGATCTGCTCTTCAGGGAATCCTGAGCTAGAAAAACCTTGAACTCCC
Organism: Cuscuta epithymum; assembly: GCA_945859915.1. NCBI lineage: Eukaryota > Viridiplantae > Streptophyta > Magnoliopsida > Solanales > Convolvulaceae > Cuscuta > Cuscuta epithymum. The sequence goes on along the minus strand of CAMAPF010000183.1, from coordinate 542,701 downwards.
TTTGACATTTCTCCCATTGACCTATGATTGCCAGTAACTCCATTTTCTAAAGGGTCCTCTATAACACCCAGCGGCAGCAGTTTGGTCTCCAGAGAAGAATTGTCAGCTTTGGTAGTGGAACTTTGCCTTAGATTGGCGGCCCTCGGAACATCCTCAGCACTGTTAGGAACCAACTGAACTCTCGCTTCTTCTACCTTTTCTCTGAAGCGTGAGGAAATAAAACCTTCAGAGGGAGGTTGTGGCTGAATAAAAGACTCCAGATGGAATGATTGAGGTTTAGCATAGTGAAAAGCAGTTGGAGTCAGAACCTGCGGACTGGTAGAATTGGCCGCTAAAACCTGCGCACGGGAATATTCTGCTTGCGACGAAGCTGGAGTACTGGGAGAAGAGGTTTGCGACATAGATGAGACCTGTGAACCCAGCGAATCTGATAGCGACGAACTTTTGCTTTTAGAACTCCGGCAGTGTCGGACGGTTCTTGAACGTCCTTGCCTGCGACGTTGTTGCCGCAGCTTGGTGCGCATCTCGTCCAGCCAGACCCTCATCTCCTTTGCCCAGTCAATTTCTACCTTTTCACTGCTCTTCGCGATCTTCCCCGCGTTTCCGTGCGCGTTATCCTGCTCGGATTTTTTATGCTGCCTGCACGGTTCCTTCCCCCCTTGCGTAGGCACGCGCTTTTCATTTTTCACATACAAACCAGAGGCGACCACTTCACGTTCTGACCTTCGATATTCTCTGCGCTGCTCCATTTTTTATCATGTGACTTAGATAGAAGCTTCCCAGGACAACGCTCTGATACCAATGATAGGTAACAGAGGAATTCCAGTAGATACTAGTAGGATATTAATTAAAATTAAGTGATGGAATACAGAAAGAAACGAAAGAAGAGGTTGAGACTCTTCGAGTGGCCTCACACTCCCAATTACCCAGTCCGGATGCCCAAGTTCTGCCCGCCTTCTTCTTTCTCCTAGCCCCCTTTTATAATAAAACTAACTAAAGTTTTTGGGCCTAGAACCCTATTATTGAAAAACATTAAAATACTTAATAACACTCTAATTATTTGTAGTGCCTGGGTCCCTATCACTTGTGCACCATTCAATAAAAGGTATACAGATCCAATAAGATCAACCGTCGGGTTGTTCTTGTTGGTAAACCTTGGCAACTCCTGTAGACACTAGACACAAAGAAGAGCAGAAAGCAACAGTGTAGTATTCAAGAGGAGATTTCAATAGGTGAACCATTTTCGGGATAAAACTGGAAAGAGACCAATCTATTCCTTCTGACATAAACTCATGTCGAAACTAAGTAGGACGCATAAATCGTGACTGAGGGAGTATTATTTAACTTTTGTGTGGTTTCAAACAAAAACATTATAATATTCCAATTTACCCTCATTTATCATCTCTCATAAATGAATATTTTCCTACAATAAACATGGGCAAAATATATGTTGAGCTAAACACCGAAATAATAATAACGCTTCATAGAAACAATAATGCCTGATAAAAAAAGAGCACTTGGTCCTTCAAAAGAACCTTATAGGGCCAAAGGGCGATATTCTTCATTTTAGACGATACAAACATAATACGGAACCACGATGTTATTTTAAAACACACTCATGGGGCGAGCAAAGCATTTAAGCAAGAAAAGGTACCCAGTACCTTGTTATCATCAATTTCTCCATCTTTAGACTCCCCTTCAACCTTTTCTGACTCAGAAAGCAAACCTCCTGCCTTCTCCAATCGCTCCTCTAAAGAATCTTCAAGCAGCTGTCACAAGCTAGATTGTATATGAATCTCTAAATACATAATACTGAGTTCCATGCAACATAATGGTAATTCTTTTCTGGCAAATATGCAAGGCTTAGTTTGAAGGATCAATTCCTCATTTTAAGGGGGTGACTGGTGAAGGTGTGACTTAACCATTGATATATATGACAAAATTAAGAGAGAGAGAGAGAGAGAGAAACAAAAATGCTTTATAACTTTTAGTTCCGGGCACTTCACATGTCACTAGAAGATGAGTAGATTTAAAAATTAATAGCATACACGAACTATTTCTGACATCGTATTAAGGAGGGCAGCTACACCCAATAAGGAACCTTTAAAATACTGTATTTATGGATGTGCTCCTAGTAATCTAGAAGGCTTCTCTTTGCTTGGTTTAAGGAAAGTAAACTATTTAAAAATTAACATAGATAAAACGTAGGCCCAATATATGAATCTATGGTATGAGTTACCACAGGACATTAAGTACTTACAAGTCTGATACAAACAGTTGGCCCAATGTATGAGTGGTTGGTGTTTTGTGACAACTTTAAAGAGTACAAAGAAAAATGCATTACCTTAAAAGTTTAAGGCACAAATTTACCAAGTCAACAGAACATGAATATAAAGCTCAGATATTCATCATGACTTACTCCCCAGTGGATTTCTTTCTGGTTTACCAAACTTGCAGTTTCCTGGCCGCTCCCAATAAGAGTTACAACATCAGCATCATCGGAAACTGAACCAGGCTGTCCAGTGGAAACTGTGATTGGATAAATTAAGACCATCACCGTATTATTTTAGCTAGCAATATGATTGATAATAGGTAACCATTAAACCACTCAAGTGAGGCTACTAGGCTCGTTCCTGAATCTAAAACCTAACTGGAACTATCAAGAATGTGTGAACAATGAATATCCAAGGTTAAGTAACACATTGTATGCAAGTGGTAAGCCTACAAGGTGAAGTAACTCATGATTTTTGCGTATGTCAGTAAGATCTAAGCCGCAAGGCGGCTTGAAGCGTATGTCTCAAAACCGTTTTCGGATGACCCATGATGAAAGTCACGTCGAAAATTGCATGGATTGACTGCTACTTCAAAAAAGCGCATATAGTTTAGTAAGCCATTTTGCTTTATTCTATCATATTCCCAAGCCAAGAAATAGTGAGTAATGAGACAATCGGGCAAAAAGTGGAAGTATCACTTATTCAAGATAAGATGTGAGAGTCCGAATTGCGATGGTTTGGCCATGTGCATAGAAGACCAAGTGATGCTTTGTTAGACGAGTTGAGAGGTGAGGAGAAGAGGCGGGAAAAAGAGGGAGAGGAAGACCTAAACAGACATGGATTACAGGGCTCAGAAATGATATGGTACTTTTTGGGTTGAATGAGAACATAACTTTGGAAATACTGAAATAGAGGGAAATATACAAGTGGAGGATTGATCTAATTTTTTTTTTCATATCTTTTTATCTTTCTTATCTTCTTTATCTTTATATCTTTCTTATCTTATCTTTTTATCTGTATCATATCTTTTTCATCTTACCTTTTTATATTTTATCTTTTAGCTCTGATTTCATATGTCGCTGCATGTTAGCCGACTCTTTTGGAACTACGGCTTAAATGATGTTGTTGTTGTATATGTTTTACCTATGAGGCTTTGAGAATTGTGCCTAAATCCGCCTCGAGGTTTAAGCCTCATGAAGGTAAAGAAAAATGCCACTTAAACTCTTGGATATGTCAAAGTAAATAAGACAATTTGGAGTGCCCATACAGCACCATTAAAAATAGAAATCACACTTGGACAACATTAGATGGAGGAGAATTATCAATAAGTAGTTCCTTCAAGTACTTCGGATGCAATATGCAGATGAGTAAAGATATCTATAAATATGCGACAACAAGATGTTGCATGTTAGCAAAAATGGAGAACAATATGAATAGCATGTTATCATAATGTCTCTCTTAGGTTTCAGAGAACATACTATAAGGCAGACACAAATCAGAATGTTGGGCTATTACGAAGATGGGGGTGGTTGAGATGCAATGTTAGGATCGACATATACTAAACCAAAAAGGATAAAGATCGACTTATACATCGTGTAACGGCAATTGAAAGCAAGGTAAAGGAGAACCGACTACGTTGATTTGAACAAGGTTGCTATCAAGAGCTAAATACCCTAGCCTAAGAGAGAAGTATTTCAAAGTTATAAACTTAAAATGGAGATGGAGAACTGATAATGGCATAAATTGAGAAGAAAAAAGACAACAGAGGAATGGACAACATGAGCGTATGAAGTGCAACTAAGAAAGTGAAAAGGAATATATTGATGAAGAACCTCGGGACAATATATGGGATCCAAGCTGAATTATTGTTGTAACTTAATGTTAACTCATAGATTTTGGATCATTAAAAACTTTTAGTTGATTGAAGTTAAGTTTTAGCATGTGCTAACCTTTAATTTCATATCTGTGGTATTTAATCTAGCAGTACTCACGAAGTACTCGTTCAGCACTTACTACTCGGCCCTCAGCTTGCCAAGTTGTCCATCTATGCAGTCCGATTCAATAAAATGGGTTACAAGGCTAATACTCGATGAGTTTATCAAATTTGTGAGTTCAATTACTCGACGAGTAACTCGGTCGTAGTCAAGGTGGTCAAAAGTGCTCGCCCCAGCGCTTAAGCACATGAGGTGCAACGAGCAGGCTTGGGTGAAGGGGAGGCACACGCACCTGGGTCAGGAACAGCATAAGCGCAGGGAGGCGCACGCTTGGGTTGCCAGATCTGGAAAAGGCTGACAGCCTTTTTTTGGGTTTAAAACTTTCAAAAATATTTAGTCCATATCATTAATAACACTCGCCCCATCTAAATAATAGAGTAAACCATTGAAAGTCAAGGTAGTCAAAGCCGTGAGGCACACTTAAGGCGCTAGAGTACTTGTATCGCTTAAAGCGCAAGGCGCAAAAAAGCGCTCGCCTAACTCGGGTCAAGCGCACTATTTACCAAGTGCATAAAAAAGTCATGTTTCTAAAAAATAAAGTCATGATTCACCAAAATAAAGTCACGGTTCACAAAAACAAAACACCAAGTGGGGTCTGTCTTTGTTGATTTTTCAATTTTACCACTAGGAATAACACAAACTAGTGTATGAAACTATTAACTGAGTTAGATTATATGAAGTTTTTATACAGTTAAAGTATGAAATGATAATAGGAAGATATAGAGTTATAGACTGTGTAATAAGATGAAATAATATAGAGAACATATAATGTAAAATAGTAGTCAAGTACATATAATATGTTTGAGTTGTATAGAATATATTAGAAGCAAAAAGAACTATAAACTATGCATAGATGACTGGAACTGATAAAAGTAAAGAAAGAAGATAGACTGAAAGAAAAAAAATGAAAGGATCACGAAGAAGATAACAAAATAAATGAAAACTACAAGCTGAAAAAGAAGAAAAAATGTGGGAAGATGAAGAAGACACCTTATGGGTTTCTGGCTTCTGTCCGTTCGTTGAATGTGTTTAAGCGCTGAACATGTTGCGCAAGTAGAGCACATAGCAGCATTGGAGCGTAATGACGAAGTCAAGACTTTTCCCACGACTAAGAAAGGTTTAATATGGGTTTAATCTTAATTGGACGGGCTAAATCTTATTATTAGTATGGGCTTATTTTTTAAAGTAGGACCAAACAAAAAAAATAGGCTGATAAACCTTTCCCAGCCCAGGCGACTTAAGCGTGCGCTTTTCACAGATTCGGCGCTCCTGCGCTTTATGCGCCTAAGCTGCGTCTGAGACAGGAGGGTGCGCCTGGTCATCTTTCAAGCGCTAGACGTCTATTACATTGTGCCTGGTGCGCTTACGCGCTGAGGCGCTAGATTTAAACCTACATAAAACCTTAAGTCAAGTACGTAAAAACGCAAAACCTTGTGTAAAACACTAAGTTATCATTGCTAGCCTCATCGCTCTTCAGTCTACTCACTCTCCTCACTCAAGCTGCTCTACACTGGCCAGTTCTTTCAGTTTTCTTCATCATCTCAAGCAAACTCAGCTCTCCCTCACAGCACTAAACAAGATATGTGTTCTTTTTCATGCAGTCCTCTTCATCCAAATACTACTCATATATTATATTGTTATGTATATAATAAAGTACTACTACCTCCGTCCCAAAAAACTTCATCATTTTCAAAACTTTGACTAATTATATTTTTTATTAGAAATTATTTACAATATAAAAATTATATAAAAATGTTCTTTGTTAAAAGTACTTACATAAAAGTACAAAATTTATAACTTCCATAATATTGTAACAATCAAAATTATGGTTCAACTTTTTTGAAATGGCAAAGTTTTTTGGGATGGAGGTAGTAGTATATTACTGTGTATATAATACTCTATATTACTCTATATTACTCACAGCAATAGTACATTGCTATTTATATAATAAAGTAATAATACTCTGCATTACTCTATATTACTCACATCACTAGTAAATTGCTATGTATATAATAAAAAATACTTTGTATTACTTTATATTACTCACAGCACTAGTATAATGTTATGTATATAATAAAGTAATAATAATATGTAGTCCAAAAATCTGAGTTCAAGTACTACTCGTAGGCTTAAGGATGAGGGAGGTGAGGAAGAAATTGAAGAGGATGTTGGAGAATATAAATCAGATAATGGAGAAGAAACTGACTCCTCTTTTGATGACAAATAGTGCTTCACAAGTTTAACAATGGGAAATAGACTCCAATTTGATTGTCTTTTATTTTTAGTTTGAGTATTAAAGCCATGAATTCTGAATTTGGTGTTCTATTTTTGTGAATCATGACGACTTTATTTTGGTGAATCCTGACTTGTTATGCATTTGGTTCAATATGATGTTACATACATCATATTTGGTAATTATAGAATAGTATATGTGATATTATCTAAGTAATGCTCTTTGCCGAAGTAAGGCGAGGGCTTTATTTGCGCCTCAGGCGCCGGAAGGCCCCTAGCGCTTCAAGTGCGTCTTTTTACTTTGACTTCCTTGGTCATAGTTAAATGTGATTGAAGATAACCATTGGATCATTGTGAGATTGAGAAAGAGCTTAGGGACATCAAGTTAATATATCATTGTTTTAGGGCTTCAACAAATCATAAAACTGCAAATTTTGTGTCTGTGTATGTCGAGGAATGTGAAGATTATATTGAACTTAAAACAAAATCATGAATAATTTAGGATACAAAAACTTAGGATAATGTGATCTTCTTTAAATGCTTTATGAATAATGTTATTGTGGATTGTTGTTTTGAGGCTTTTGGCTTTCTAAATATACGGAGATTGTAGCTTGAATTTTTAAAATTTACTCATGTGAAGTAATCATCCTAATCACAACTGACTACTGGTTAACTATTTACACCTCTACAAATTGATAATACTACATTGAGCACATACATATCATTGCTTTTGTTAGGCACTTAGGTGGTAATACCTCGAAACCCATCAGTATCTCAATATTCAGCAATGTGTGAAATATACAAAACATTTTTTATGTTATTCTGCTTTTCGTAGGAACCCCATTCTTTGTGGAACGCTCACCATGCATCCCAGGATCCATTTCATCAAGGAAATTGGGACGATATTTTAAGAAACATATACCACTATTAGATGGGGACCATATTTCAACCAACTTAATGGACCCACTGCTAGAACATCCGCTACGCAGTCACATGCTGCTGCCACTAGCAGAATGTTAGACCTTCTATTCACTAACATCACATATGCTTTTAACACCTCTGGATGATCTAAGCGCACCCCTCACGTGCCTCTGGCAGTGATGACTCAAATTCTCAACTTCTGGAGCTCCATTGATCTCACCACCATCTCAATAAAACGGCTCATCCTCCTCCAACTACTGAAATATGTTTCACATCACCGCTGGTTGCCATTGAACATTGCTAGCCATCGCTGACCAACATTGACTTCCGACGTCATCCTCGAGAAAATCTTTTGGAACACACTGTTGACCCATGATAACTTCCACGGTATTCTCTCAGCAAGAAATAATTTTCGTCCATGTGTTCTGTAAAATCTCCAAGAGCTCCAATCGATAAAAAAAGCAGATAGGTAAATTCCTTAATCACTCAAGGGACAAAAACTTGCAAGAACATTGGTCAACGGAAAAATGGACTAGTGGCCAGGGAATGTAAGACCGACCAGTGACTGCAAGCGAGATCTACAAACGGAAAAAGATCAATGACCGTCAAGTAGACATTGTGAGATGGAGATTATCAAAGGTTGACTATTAAACAAACCAACCAAAGACCAAGGACTGACAAAAAGATCAGGGCTGACTAAAAGAGACCAATGGTAAAGCATTATAAGACTGATGAGCGGCCAGAGAGGTTGTTGACCAACCATTGTAAGATCAACGACTAGAGAAAGTTAACGGTCACGATAAATAAAATCAACAGTTGTGAAAGTTAATATTGTTTCAGTGATGCTTCTCCAGTTTTCTGTCCAAGCCTGGATATGCTGTGCACTCTAGCTTGAGGGGGTGTTGAGTTTTAGCATGCACTTTACATGTTTTAATACTGTGTAACTGATTTGTCCAGTGTGTGTCCATTGAGGCCTTGACCTTTGATGTATTCTACACCTCTATTTATTTATGAGGCCTAATGTATTGATTATGTGAGACTAACAAAACACATATTACTACATTGAATATATTTTCCACTCTTGGTTGCCTATTTTTGCTTAACTACGGGTGGTGGCCGGTGGGTATCTCCATTGCAAGAACCATCAATATCTTAAATTCTCAATATTCAACAATTGCAAATTTGCAACTACAAGCTATGGCTTTCATATGGACTTCCTATGATGATAAATATTTGAAACATGAGTTTTACCCATTTATATGTGCAAGGAAAAGGTTTACAAAAACTTGGAGTTTTAAGATGAACTTCAAATATTGATACATATGAAAAAAGGCTGGAAATCTAAATATTATAATGTGATCAACGTTTCCAAGACTTGAATACTAGTGGACATTCAGTAATTTAGTGACACTTCAAAAATGTAAATTGAACAATAAAGAACTTCTACAACTTTTTAAGAATGGATTGAAGATTCATTATAATTTTAATGAGTCCACACACACAATTGTGTACACAATCAACATTGAGAATGATAATCTACCTACAGATATACTATTCTTACTTTTTCATTGACATTAGATAATGGCTAGAAAGCTTAAGCCAACATTCGCATGCTTCCTCAAACAGAACTATTCGAATTGAAAAAGAAATCCAGGCTAATCATAGATGCAAATGGAAGAACAGTAAAAAAGGTCTTCATTGACTTTACATTGTTCATTTGCTCCCAATTTTAATACTCACCTATGGGTAGGGGTGGCCATATATGGTTAACCGAGGATCGATTAAACGAGATTTCAGTTACTATATATTCAATACAATTATCCATACCATAGCATCAGTTGATAGGGCCGGCTGTAGAGAATAATAATTATTATAATAATAATAGTAATAGATTGATATTAAATAAGTGTGGTATTGTATAAAACAGATTATGGGCCATGTCATAAAATATGGGCTGGCCCGTTAGAATATAATTACTATATAGGAATGGGAAGGAGGGAATAAGGAGGTTAGGCAGAACTTGGGATCAGGACTGGGACCTGGGAGAGACCGAGACACCTCGAATTTGCCTCAACTGTATCGTTTCTTTTCACTTCTTCAATTTCAGTGTCCATATTCAACAATTTCATTGCCAGATTTGATCGTTCCTAACATTGGTATCAGAGCCCTCACTTCCTGGAGGCAGAGAATCTGAATCGATCGATAACACCAAGTACCTGGAGCGATGGAGGAATTCTGTATGGAGAAAGGTCTGGACAATACTGGACGCAACCTGAAAGAGATGAGACCTACATGGGCCGAGTCGCTAGAAGAGTTGCGCTATATGTTGCGCAAACTTCGTCACCGTCAGAGGCGACATCGAGATCGCGCTAGGAGTCCTCCTAGACACCGTCGGTCAACTGCAAATCAAATATTATCATCGTCCGCTCCTAGTAGTTCGCAATCGGGAAGGGCTTCGCCTACTTCGCAGACATCATCGCGTTCACAGATCTCTTCTCAATCGCGAACTTCTTCTATCAGTTCGCAATCGCGAGAAGTATCCCCCAGTTCGCAGCTTTCCACACCACCAGCTTCCCTCAGTTCGCGTCGAAGTGCTACGCGATTGACGGGAGAATCTTCAGCTTCGCACTCGCGACCCTTTTCTCCCAGTTCACACTCACAGACCGTCTGTCCAAGTTCGCAGATGTCGTCTCTATTCAATCTGTCCAGTACACAGGTGTTGAAGCTAGCAGATGTTCCAACTTCGCAGACGGTGTCACGGACAGCTTATCTCAGTTCTCATCCAAGTGAGACGAGTTGGACAGGAGGTTTCAATTTGCAGGTTTCATCTCAGTCACAAACCTCTTCTTCCATTACTCCAGCTTCTTCGCAAGCAGTATACTCCTGTTCTCAAGTTCCAGAGGCCAATGATTCCAGTCCACGGATTCTAACGCCAAGAGTTCAGTTGGGTCTTAACAGTGCTAAGGATGTTCTGAGGGATGCCATTCTAGAGCAAAATTCAGCTAGAGAAGATGATAATACTTCTCTGGAGACGAAACCGCTGTCCGTGGTCGTTACTGGTGACCCTGGAGTTCCTCAGGCCCTTATCCCTGGAGTTCGTTCCGTGGATGCAAGAGCTATTGGCTCTCATATTAAAGAAAGAGGAGAAGAAAACATCCCAGACTTGGTTCAAAATTCATTCGAACTCCTGATAGCTTCCTTGAGGCACAAATATGCAGATATGTTAAAAAGAATTTACATAAAGTGCTCAAGGAAAGAGACTAAAGCAGAGTTGCAACACTATGAATACTTTTCTGAATTCAGGGATAAAGCCCTGTTGTTGGAAGAGAAGAACAGGGCAGTAAGGAGAGGAAAGTACAGAGATTAAGACAAGAGGGGGTGGAAGGAAAAAGGGGGCTCTAGGAACAACCCTCAGCATTCAGTGGTCGGAGTCAAGGGAAGGACACTTTCCGGTAATGATGAGGGAGGTACAAACAGACAAGTTTTGCTTCTGGACAGTTGGTATGATCTTCAGGTTTGGAATATGAAAGAACTTGATGATGCTCACAACTTAGCTTCCAAGCATGATGGTCCTGTTTCATTCATGAAAATCCTTATCAAGCTGTAGGGGCATGATTTCCTGTTTTCTGAGAAGTCAATGGACAAAAACAATACTTCCATAGAGTTAAATGGGAACAGTTCTGTGGGATATTTGATTGATCTTTGGAATTGTATTGTTATGTATCTGAAAGAGCTTGGGGTTAAATGGGACTTGAAGCTGGCCAACAAGTATTTTATAGAAGCTACTAACAGGGATCAACTGCAGGTTTTTATTCAATTAGCAAAAATATTTCATACTGGTGTCGGGCTCAAAAAGAAGGTTCAAATGGCAACTGCCTTATACAGATTAGCAGCAGGACATAGATCATGGAACTCTTCTTCTGGTTGGGCATTTGAGTCATATTTGAAGGGGGATAGAGAGAAGGTTGTTCTCCTTGACTCAAAAATTGCAGGGTTGAGGAGTATGTGCCTGGGAGCATCGGGCAATGACACAGATGCAGCCAAGTTGCCTATATGCGCATGGATTCACCTTGCAAAGTGTTACTACTATCTAGCCATAGAAAATGATCCCGTAGCCGAGTTTCCTGTAACACTGGTTTTTGCAAGCTTATGGATAGGAACCAACCAGTGGCGGACCCAGAAAGTTGTAGCCACGGGGTCCCTACCCTTTTATATCTCTAATCTCTAATTCATATAAAACTAATAAAAATCCTCATGTTGTTCAGGTATATTATAAGCCAAATTAGCTTCACTTTCATCAATTACTTGATCCAATTCTTCATCTATTAATGGCGAATCATTTGAATTAACACCTGAACTACTTCCGGTAGTCTGAGTTTTTATAAATTTGGGTACAACACCAAAATATCTTTTCATCCTAAATAGTATAAAATTGAAAATAACATTTATAAATACATACATTTATTAATTTAATCTAACATTTAAAAACATGAGAAGATGCATAGGTCTAAAAAAACATAGGCCAAAACGACGTAGTTTTGGTCTATCTAATTAAAATAGTTTTGAAAAAAAAAACAGATCCCAGGGGGATTCGAACCTGATACCTCCAGGTACCATGGAGGCCTTAAACCCGCGTTTGCTCCCGTTTGCCTGCTGCGTTTTTTTGGTTCTTAGGTGGTTTTTTGTGTAAATATACATGTAAAAATTAATTTTATATAATATACATATAATATATATAGGTAATTTTTTCGAGCTGCACGGGGTACCGGGACCCCGTGGGACCCCGTGGGACCCTTAGTGGGTCCGCCTATGGAACCAACTATGCTGACAGCTTCCTGGTTGCTATGATCGACTCATTGCCAGATCTGTATAAAAAAATGGAAACATGGGGGGTGATGTGTTAATGGAAGAAGGAAGTGCCACAATTCTTCATCTCATTGTTTGCTGGTTAACAGTATTTTACATATGTGACTTTCAACGAAGGCAGGCTGCAGCCGTTGCTGGTGAGGCTGCTCCTTATCCGCAGGATTCTGAAAGAATCAAACTCATGGCTGAGAGACTTAGAAACCTATATCTACTCGTGAAAAGATATACCTTGGAAAGGCTAGCTGAGATATACATAAATATGTGTTTGAACTGTTACAAGGACTTGCTTAAAAGCTTCGAGTTTGAGGGGATCCTTGGGAATATCTTGAAATGTTACTATGATATGGATTTCAGATCAGAGGCTGTTGGGCCGGTTCTATATACTTTCTGGTTCCCCAATGCAATTAAAAGTTGGGTTAGAGTTTCCTCAGGTTATGACAAACTTGAGGTCAAGTTTCGGGGAAAGATGTTGGAACCAAAGCAAATGTTACAACAAGAGATGCTGCTGCAGGGAGATTCCAACTTTCTTAACATTATGGAGCATTATGCCATCATGTCTGTACATTTGCTCAACCCTGCTGTGACCAACTCAAGGATGAGGGTTCAAGAAGTGAAGCTCCTAGCTCAGAAACCAGTGAGATACTGGGAAGGTAGAGGCGCCAGGATGAAGATGAAGTGGAAGATCAAGGCTGTCTCTTATCACCCACCTTGAGGACAAGGTGGTTGTTCAAGGGGGGAGATATGATAGGGCCGGCTGTAGAGAATAATAATAATAATGATAATAATAGTAATAGATTGATATTAAATAAGTGTGGTATTGTATAAAACAGATTATGGGCCATGTCATAAACTATGGGCTGGCCCGTTAGAATATACTACCTCCGTCCCGCTGAGATTGTCCCATTTTACCTTTTCGGTTCGTCCCACTAAGATTGTCCCATACCAAATTTAGTAAAATTTGTGTGGCTCTAAATTATTCTTACTTTATTTTTACTTTATCAATTCAATATCAACCACATACACCACTTTTTATTAATTTGCATGACACTCCCTCTTGTCCCATTGTTAGTGAGACGGAGGGAGTAATTACTACTCCTTCCGTCCCATTTATATTGTCCCGTTTTACCTTTTCGGTAAGTCCCACTTAAATTGTCCCATACCATATTTGGTAAAGTTTGTGTGGCTCAAAATCATTCTTACTTTATTCTTACTTTATCAACTAATATCAACCACACAAACCCACTTTTCTTAAAACTCGTGCCACTTTCTTCCGTCCCAATATAAAAGGGACGGAGGTAGTATATAGGAATGGGAAGGAGGGAATAAGGAGGTTAGGCAGAACGATCGGGACTGGGACCTGGGAGAGACCGAGGCACTCTCGAATTTGCCTCAACCGTATCGTTTCTTTTCAGTTCTTCAATTTCAGTGTTCATATTCAACAATTTCATCGCCAGATTTGATCGTTCCTAACATCACTTAACCGATTAGTGGTTAACCAAAATATTGGTTAACCACTAATCGATTAACCTAAAACCAATTTAAACTAAAAAAGGAAACAATAAAAAGCCTGCCAACTTAAATTAGCAAACCCATCTCCAGAACGAAATAACACATGTTTAGATCTTCACTGTACAAGACTTCATCCTTTGATTCCTTTCGGAATATGAAAAAAAATGTCACTTTGAACGCGACTCTGTAAATATATTAACCATAACTAGATAAGAATTTTAATTAATTGAGAATAAATAAATAAGAAATAAAAATCAAATAAAAATAGGGGAGGTTTAGTTTAATTCTCTGTTGAGCAATTCATCAAATAGAAAGAACTATATGCACGAGTACGGTTTTCATTTTTCCATAAGTAAGACGGTCCTCCCAGGACCAGAGAGTTCCTTCCTTGATGGATTTGACGACGGTGACTATGGCTTTGAAGGATTCCGGCATGAATTCCCAGAGAACAAGCCTTCTAACCGGCCATGGTAGTCTCCTTGGTGAAAGAAAATAGCTCGTGTTTCCCCCAATATCCTCTCTTTAATCTCCGGAAATGTTGACTTTAAAAGGCCCAGCCTTGGTGGTGAGCACCGTCTTCAGTCTTCACCACCACTGGGCTCGAAATCGCCACACATCAACAGCAGTACAGCACAATACGTGAGGCTTTAATTTAGAGCAATACATGCTTCTACATACTTTCAGAAAATAGGGGAAGAAACTAATTCTACGTATATACTCCTTCACTTTTGATGGGTTTCTAAAGGTTTAGCCATGTAAGGCTAGAGGAGAGTGCCAGGCGGCAGGGAAAGTTTTAATGGAGCCAAGGAGAAGAGTTACAGAAAGTCAGAACATTGGAAATACGAAACATTACTATTTTTTCCAGTTATCGGTTAACCAGCAATAGCAAATTTCATAACCGTAATTGGACCATGAACTATTATTCCATTTAATTGGTTAACCGTACCACGATTTTTTGATGAATTCGGTACGGTTAACTAGAAAAACAACGGCTTTTTTTATATATGGTTAACAGTTAATGGATTTTTGTGTCCACCCCTACCCATGGGCGGCCAAATATGTATATTGCCAGTTGCCACTTTACTATTCATATAGGCATCTATAAATAAAAACAGTAACAGAAAAGCCAATTGACAACAAACTACAGAGGTTATCCAAGTAAGGATGTTTTTACTTGGACAGTACTTTGCTGGTCTGATCTGGTCTGATCTGGTCTGAACTGGTCTGGTCACGTCTGGTTCCTTTGTATTTTTATAACAATCCAAGTCTGGTCTGGTCTGAACCGGTCTGGTCTGGACTGGTCTGGGACAGATTACAGTCCAAGTAAAAACATCCTAACTATGCCTTCTTAACGGTGAAAGGTTAATGGGCAGAAAATGTATTCTGCAGAACAAGGTGGAAGGCAGCTTCAGCCGCGAGTTAAAGTCTCACCCGGACTTTCACTTACAATTTTGTAGTTCACAATATTTTCCATTACAGGTCATATGGAAAAACCGAAAAACAAAATATGACAACTTCACAAGTCAATTAAGCAGCAAGATTCGCCCCTTTTGATAATTTTCAATGGAATACAGGACATACCTTGAAAGTTTATATGCTCATTTATCATCCCTAGCATCACAGTGGCACGAGCCTTGTGCAAGTATTGCAGCAAAAGGTCATAGGAATACTGTTGATATACGAAAAAATAGAGCAGTAATTACTAATTAATGTCACGGGTACTTATAGGGGGAAATAGGCTAGGACTAACCATTAGAAAACTTCAATACTTTTATTGAGAAACAAAAATGGAATATTGCTGGGGTGTTGGATAGCATTAGTAAAATTCTTAAGACATACTTGTAGGATTTAGTTGAATCACATGAATATATCAGACTTTTGGAAGTATCAAGTTGCTTTATGTGCATTTACATTCATTTTATTATGCTAGAGATGCTTCCAGCCTTCCATAATACAAATATAAATGTATAACCACTATGTTTACTGCCAGAAACTTCTCTAACTGCACGTATATAAATGAATGTCAACAACAAAAGGTGGATGTTGCAAACGTAGAAACTCATATTCATTTGGCATGTCTTGTGACACTATCCTACTCTTCTTAGAAATTTATTTGGGCATCACGTTACTAAGGATAGCATTATAAAATAGCAGAAACTCCATATTCATAAAGGGATCGAGGAAAAACCTGGCACATTTTTATGTTCACTTTGCTTTGCCTTAAAGAATGAGCAAACTCCATTTCCTACATAGTAGAAGAAAACAGTATTTGTACTGAAAATTACTAAATTCAAACACACCAGCACGCAAATGTATTGTGCCAAGGACAAGATGATATCATGCCTCTAGATGTGATGGTGACAGGACAGCTTCTAGTTTCTGGAGATCACGCAGGTGAATCATCTCGTGGTCTTCTCGGAAGCGATTAAAAAATGCTCGGGCTGGAGAACAATACGTTATTCGGGTAACTCTAGAAAATCCATGAAAGCTCTTATTTTGTTATATAGACAAAAACACAAACAAAAACTTGGGTTGAAATATACCTTCTTGAACGTGACCTTTAGCCACAAGATCCATGAAACAGTGTATGAATACAGGATAAAGTACACGAAGCAACTCATGCTGGATGATTGAGATTTTAACAAAACCATTGATCAAAATGCAGGGAGAATGAGAGACGCTTAAAAGAGAATGATATTAAAGGCGGGACAAAGACAGGTAATCAATATTCTTTATCATTTATTCACTTATTGTGAAGACTGAAGGTTATAACAATTCTTTTCCACAATGAATCATTCATGGAGCAAGAAACAGATGAAAAATATATAATACGTGATGTTGAACAAGAAACTTTTATCATGAGATAAGAAAATGGGAAAATCTATGTTTATAAACAAATAAGAATAATATTTTAAATAATAATAATAATAAAAATACAACAGAAAAAGAAGAGCATCTAAACTGGCTAAGACACAAACAATGCAAATCTACCAGATAAGAAGATTACTGTAGATAGGCAGCTAATGTGTAAAAGGGGCAGGCTGGTATTTGGTAGTTAGACTGGGACTGGAGAGTTGACACTCTTTAACTGTCATAAACATTCTCACTCATTTCTGTTAATTGACTCCCTTCTTGAAAGTGTTAATACATTTCATTTCTATTCTTCTTCTTGAATTACTCTGTAATCAGTTAGTTACCTATTAGTGGTATCAGAGCACCGTTCATGTTACCTGTTCATGGTCGCCACAAGAGAAACGATGGAAGCTAGGCTGGAAAACATGGAACTTGAACTGGAGAAGAGTCGCGAAGAGGTGAGGCGTGATAAAGCTGAATTGTGCAAGTTAATCCTGCAGAGAAATGAGTGGCACTCGCGCGAAAGATCAAAAACGTCCAAGAGAAGTGCTAGGAACGACAGTCGGGATTCATCATCATCTGAAGGTAATCGCCGTTCTTTATCTTCTAGGCGCGAAGATGATTATAATAAGTGGATTGAAAAATCTGGCAGAAAAGTGGATTTACCACTTTTCAATGGCCACGATGCGTATGGTTGGACCATCAAGGTTGAACGCTTCTTTAAAATGAATCGCATAGCTGAAGAAGATAAGTAGAAATCATTACTCTAGCTATGGAAGACAAAGCTTTAAAATGGTTCCAATGGTGGGAAGAGCAAGCCATTGTGAGGAATTGGGAACAGTTTAAAGCCGCACTGATTATAAGATTTCAACCTGGGCTTGTACAGAATCCCTATAGCCCCCTGTTAAGTGTGAAGCAGACAGGAAGTGTGATGGAATATAGAGAACCATTTGAAATAATTGTAGCACCATTAAAGCAAACTGATGTGGGAATACTTAAGGGGATTTTCTTGAATGGATTAAAGGACGAAGTGTGAACCGAATTGAAATTATATCCAGTTAGAACTCTAGCTGAATTAATGGATAGGGCTCTGTGAGTGGAAGAGAGGAATATCACTCTAAAAACAGGAAGAAATAGAGAGGATGATAGAAGGGGGTGGAAGGAGAAGAATGGTGCAACCAATTCTATGGAAGAGAAGGGCAATGAGACACTACAAATAAGAATGCAGGAGTTAGAGGAACACACAGGTTGTTTCAATCTGAACTACAGGAATTGAGCAGAAAGGGTCTTTGTTTTAAGTGTGGAGAACAATGGGGAAAAGGACACATTTGTAAAATGAAGCATTTCCAGATAATAATGTTGGATGAATCTGAAGAAGAGGAAGAGTCATAAAATCCTCTGGAATCATCTTCAAAAATGGAGGAGGACGTTTCCAGTTTTAGGGGATTACAACCCCTAAAACTTTTAAGTTGAAAGGAAAATTATTAAGTAGCAAAGGAAGCAGAACCATCATCATCCTTATTGACTGTGGGGCCACTCACAATTTTATTTCAAAGAAAGTGGTTCAAGCAGTAGGACTACATGTACTCCATATTCCAGAATTTAGGGTAGAAATAGGAAATGGAGACATAATTAGCAATAATGGTAGATGTGAAGTTGTATCAGTTAGAATACAACAAACTGATATCATTCAAGACCTTTATGTCTTAGAACTGGGTGAGACAGAGATGGTTTTGGGAATGGAATGGTTAGCTGGGTTGGGAGATGTTGAATTCAATTTCAATCAGCTAAGTATCAAATGGAGGGAGAAGGGTAAGGAAATGAAGTTCCAGGGAGATACCAACCTCAGCAGAAATCAAGCTTCCTTAAAATCTATAATCAAAACTATTCAAGGGCACGCAGAAGGGTATTGTTTGTTTAGTACTGAAATAATTGAAAACAAGGAGGAAGGAGAGAAAGAAAATACCCGGGTAACAGAAATAACTGCAGAATTTTCTGAAGTTTTTCAGCCTCCACTTCTAAGAAAACAATTATCAACTGCAGAACTACTCCGTACTTTTTATCTTTTTTAAGGACTCAATGACTCATATTTTTAGGATAGAACAATGACACTCTTATTTATTCATATCACTCAAATTCTACTCCTATTTCTAATAACTTCTTAACATGTAATTCTCAGGGAAATCAGTTATGCCTAACCGCTAAAGTTTAGTGACCTGGGTTAAACAGGTAGCCGTAGTCATCACACATTACATATAGTTATTACATATAGTTTTTAATGAAGTTGTTCATTAAAAAGAGTACTTTTTTATAGACTAGCAAACACTGGCGTCAAAATGCCATCAAATTGAAACTTCAACAAAGTTTATCTGCGGCATTACGAACATGCAGCTTTGTACGGAGGAGAACAAACCTTGTACAAATCCAGAGAGCTATCTGCCCAAGACCGAAGCTTGCTGTACTCGTCATGGTACATTGCTGGAATATTTTCTAATCTGTAAACACAGGAAAATAAGTCGTAAGCCTCATAAAAAACATCAAAAAGAGAAAATGAGTGGAGTAATAACACTCTCTAATAGTTCATAAAAGAGGAAGATAAACCTACTGATGGAGAGAGAGAATCTGTTTGGCAAGAGGGTCAGTTTGGGAACTATCTGAGGAGTTGGTGTTGGATAGAGATGAAGAGTTGCTGATGCTTCTGCTTTGCTTCTGCTGCTCCTCCTGGAATGCAAGCTCCGTTTGCTTGAAACCCTTCTTTTTCAGATATGCTATCACCGCTTTTTCAATTTCTTCTTCATCCATATCGAGATTAACCCTTAATGTATCCTTAGTAAACTCAAACAAAGCATGTAGTCTCTTGCTCTCTCTCTCTCTAAAACCCCAATTAATCACATCGAACAAAGCGATGTCTTCAACAAGACAGTTCCACTCTAACAAGGCGCGGCAATGGCGAATAATTTCTGCTTGGTGGGAAGAAATGAGGGAAAACCGGGTAAGGGTATATCAAAAATATCAGTGCCTATACCGTGCAATGGGGTGGAAGCTGGTCCGATTTATCCAGGTCCACCCTTTAATTTTTAGTACTTTTGTTGTTAGAAAAATTTCCATACATTTAATCATTTATTACATTTTGATCGGAGTTTAAGAAAGTTGTAATAAAGTGGAAATGTATGATTGTGATTGAGTAAGAAAAAGATAAATGAATGATAGTCACACAAAACTTTCCAAAAAGGGAAGTGGTAACTATTTTTTTGACATCCTAAAAAGGAAAGTGATAACTATTTTATGGGTCGGAGGGAGTCAATACACATTTCCATATCATTAATACTAATTTTTGAAATTTAAAAAGTAAAGTATGGGAATGTATGGGACACTAAAAAAATTATATACGATCAACTTAATGTTGATATATATAAACTTAGATCTTGATTTGGCACCCTATCGATTGGTTGTGCCGGAGCAAGGCCAAGGCAACTGCATAATTTTCGAAGATGTTATGCAAAGACTTTTAGTTTGTAAGCATCCCTATATATATGGGGCATGCAGTCCAATGTTTTGAGAAATCCGATTCTAAATATCACTTTGAGGCCAATCGAACTGATATGACACCTTATCGGTCGTGCGGGTGCATGCGGCAGTGGAGGCAATTGTGTAGTTTTGAGATTAACTTTAGCTTTAACTCCTTTAAGTAGCTTTGAGTAAAGATTTTGTTTTTTGCACAGGCTCTTAAACCCCCCCAAAAAAGTGAATGACCCATATCTATATCAACATTTATTGACGATGGCCCAGGCTAGAGGTGTAGTCGTATAGAGTGTTTGCCTGTATTATTATTAACCTACGGATAATTGTATGATTTGGTGTACATTTGCCTGTATTTGATGTGACATTTTTGAGCGGGGAAAATGCCAAATTTTCCACTTGCTTTTATATAGAGATAGATAGGAGGTCTTCCCCTCCATGTAAAGTGTTGGATCTTCTCTTCTTCTTACCCCCATTTTCTCCTCCTCTCTATATAATAGATTAGCTAGCAACCTCCATTAATGGGAGCTTCAATATTTGTACTATGTAATGGTGAGGAGAGACTAATGAGAATGAGAGTGGCTTGAACATTAGCCTAAGAACTCGGGTTTTAGCCCAAGCGCGTGCTTATACACTTATATATGAATATATAATTGCCCAGTCGTGCGGCCTTGTTACCATGTTTATTGTGCAGTCAAACCCGTTCGATATGCTCGAATGGGGAGATCCATGATGTTCGGCATGAATCGAAGACGTACATGGCCGGCTAAGAGAAGAAGGAATCACAATCATGTGTGTGTCATGGCACATAAAAGAAGTCCTACGGGTCGTGTGAAGTACCAGCATTCGAGTCACGTTGAATGGCAAACAATCTGGCATTTGCCGCTCGGCACTTGAGGCATGCATAATGAGATGAGGCCATCTGTAAGCTTACACTTCTCAATTGACGACGTTCGAGTTAAAACTTCTCATTTTTATTTTAGATTTTTGTTTTGGCAAAAGGCAACTTGATCAAAGTTTTGTTGGTGGTACATCATAGCTTTGTGGAGGTATACTGAACGCTTAAATAATTGCACTATCCTTCTGTAGTTTACCTTTAAAACAAAACGTCTGGCATCCTTCCCGTCAAAAAAATTCAGGTACCTTCCCATTAACAGTCTCACCCAATCAACTTATCTCCTCATATCCCATCTCCCACCGTGTTTAAACACATTGAACCTGTTACGAGCTTATAGCAGATTAATTAAGTTACACGCTAAGCATAGACCTCGCCCTAGGAATTCCGACACATGTTTCCCTTCATCTTCTCCCGTTCTGGTAAGTTATTAATATCGTTAATATCGTTTCTCTTAGTGATATTGATAATTGCGTTAAAAGATTTCAATTGAATATACCATTGAAGCTCGACCGCAACCCTCAACTTTTTCAATTCAACATGCCAATGAAGAAGCTCTTTCAACTTCAGCTCCCCATCTTTTCTTTATAAATCTGTTTTCCTCACTTTGCAATTTGCAAAGGTCCTCTTCCGCTCCTCGCCCCTATTCTCCCAGTAAGCCTTTTACCCGTTGCTATTCATTTAGTGCATGCTTTTCTTCACCTTATTTGCTATCTAATTGAGTATTTGCTTGTATTGGCTTTGTGAAACACATGTATGCGCTTATCATACGTTTTGTCTGTGTGGAACGAATGGGGCTAAGTTAACTGTTAAACTTTTTCTTTTCCAGCAGTCCTCAAATCAATATTGATACGAGTTAAACATTTCTCTGGAGAGTATTGTAGAAATGTCTTGGTCACACTGTTAGTTGTTATATTTTTTTGGATTGCTTCCACACTTTAGTATGCATTTTTATATGATATATTTGTAAAAGTGATAATGTATTTCCATCTTGAATGCTTATCCCCTTTCGAGTTCATGTGAACCATCAGTATGTGCCAAATTACTATCCTACTGGTGTTGATTTGTAGGAAAAAAGAACAGCGGTATTGAAGCAGACTCAGTAAAATCACTATTATATACAACTAAGACAAACAAAATAAGCAATGAGTTGAAAGAAAGGGATCACAGATGAAAATAACTATATGCAAGTTAAGCAGTTTTTAACCAAGCAGAGAAGTATAACATAGGTTAGTACTTGGCTACTTGCTACTAAAATTAATGTGGTGTTAAGGATCTGGGAGCATAATTGCCGTATTGAATATTTCAACAATACTATCCACATCCTAAGCAATAAAAGATAACCTAACCATACAAAATATTGCTTATAGAGTTACAGACTACCATCCATTGCTCTAAAAGTATTTGTAGAAATGCCTTTATGTCACGCCCCGGACCGCATCCGTGCCGCGTAGACAACCGCCGTACAACCCAATAAGAACAACGTAGTTCATTCTTATTAAATCATACAAGGCGTCAGTTAGATTTTATCGCCAAACCGATTAGTAAACCCATACAATCAACATCAATATATATTAGTCAAACAAATGCGGAAAATAAAATATGTTTGATAGTTAGCCACACGTGGCAAACATGAGCACGCAGGCCCTTCAATAGTTTAATAGAAAACATTGATTCAAGCAGGCCCTTCAATATCCATGAGCGATTACATTGTTTCAAATAAGAATGGAAGCACGAATCACGTCTTCTTTATTTGATGATCACCCTAGGCAAAGGTGCAGGAATAGGTCTCAAGCCTTAACCTGAAAAAATGTGAGGCCCCCGAAGGGGTCAGTACTCCATAGAAAGTACTAGTGACAAGAAGGCTATATGAGGAATAACTAATGTTTCAGACACGAGACCCAAAAATAGGATGATACATATATTTATAGTTGTAACCATTGTTACCCCATCCCCAAGATAGTACATACCATATATATTTGTAAAATACTTGACCCGTAGGTCGTTTTCTCACAAAGAGTCTTTTAGAGATAAGGTACTTACCCAACCTTTCTCATTCATTCCGGAATGCCTAGCTCGCAAGCTACATTCTACCTTCATAATATCCTACCGAGTTTCAGGAGTGTTTACCGTCCCGGGGATACTCAACCCCAACCGAGTTTTAGGATCATTTACCGTCCCGAGGATGCTCAACCTCAACCGAGTTTTAGGATCATTTACCGTCATGAGGATACTCAACCTCAACCGAGTTTTAGGATCATTTACCGTCCCGAGGATACTCAACCTCAACCTTATTCCGTACCAACCTTAACCTGGATATGGCTAACCTTTCATTCACTTAAATATGGACAATACCTAGTCCTGTAGTCATATGATAATCCTCAATAAACAACGTGGGCGGGTCCCACCCGAACGGCCCTCATTATATTCGTTCAAAACTGACTATTGGGTGTAAAACTCAATACTCGGTCGAGTACCTACCTGTATACGGTCGGGTATAGGAGGCAGTAGCCTCCCAGGGCTATTTTCAGTTAATACCCGGTCGAGTATTTGTCAATACCCGGTCGGGTACAACAGTTGACTTGGCGGTCAACGCCCGTTTGACCGCCCAAACGAAGTCCGATTTCCGTGAAATTTTACATGCATGTACATCATGACGTCCTTAAGCCAAAAATACCTATTTGGGTCCTTGGAACATCATGCACATCAATTTATAATATTATCACTAATCAAACATACATATCATGCTTTTCAACAATGTTATATTCTTTAATATGACATATCACATGCTTTAATACCATTAATCAATTTATAAAACATATTCTTGGTTACTTTAGGTAATCTCATGCCTCACGCAATAGTTATAAAGCATATAGCCATCTTCTCACCTTAAAAGAAGCTTATGAAGTTCTAGCCTTTCCTATTGAGCTCCGGTGAAACTCCGGCGAACTTCAACTAACTCCGGCTACAACTCCGGCGACCCTTTCAACTCCGTGAAAGTTTTTGAAATACCTTATACAAGTTAATAACAAGGTTTTATCATCACAAAACCCATATCAATACAAATAACCTCTAAAAGGTTATTTTCCGGCGAACCCGCCAACTTTGCTCTCAAAGTTCGTTTTGGGTATAAACCAACCCTCCAACTCCCATTCTACACTTTTACATGTGTAGAACTATCCTAGGAGTATGAAATAGGATTAAAGAGAGGAAATGGGATTAATGAAGTCATTACCTTATTAACCACAAGTTTTCCTTCTAACTTCCTCCTTCCTCTTCTCCCTTTTTCCTTCCTTCTTCTTCCTCTTCTTTTTGTGCGAAAATGGCTGGAGAGATGGAGTGGTTCAGGGCTTCTTACTCCCTGGATGATGAGTGATTCGCATGGATGAGGGTTATGGGTGATGGGAATGGCATTTTGGCTTATTCACAATTATATGGGAGAGGGTCCCCATTTCTCTTCTCACTTTGTCTCCTCACCACTTCCTCATTGTTTCCTTGGCTCAAAATGGTGTTATCCCTATTATTTTGCAAGATCAAAACGTGGGATGGACCCTACATTTGTGGGAAGTCATCCCTTTGTGTCCCCAAGTGTGTACACTTGGTCCCGAAAGTTGTATTTTCCGGACTCTTTTAACTATATTTCATTTTATCGGGTCAAATGAAATATCTATCACTCTTCCCATTATTACTGGCTGTTAGAATGAATGTACATTTCCCAACTTTTAATTTAGTGGTCTCTATAATTTATTATGGCCCTTTATCTGTCAGTACTTCGGTTCCGATAAATGGGCTTTATATGCCCAAATGGTTACTCACATAATTTATATGGCCCAACCAGGTTATCCACCATTACACACATATTATCTTGACCCAAAAAAATATATTATGTGGTCCTGATAGTATCGGGCGACCCCCACTTCCGGTGTGGGCCCCACGTGAGTTCTACTATTCACGTAAAAGAAATGATAAAATTTTACAATCACGTAAAATGCGTTTACTCATTTCTCAGGGTTCAATACATAATTTGATAAAGTAAAAATACTCGGGGGCGGTGTTACACTTTAGGTAATAATAATAATTATTCAATTAAAATAGGTAGCTCCATGTACAACCACAATCTATCATAAGTTCGTAACCTTTGCTTCTTTCTATCTTCTATTAAGTGTGCAAATTGAAGCCGTGATATGAACTTTAGTCGTTCTCCATCATTCCATATTTCCTTTATACTTTCGTATATATTTTTGTCGCCTAACAGTGATTATCTACCTCTGCTCAAAGCTCTACTCTCGTTTGGCCTTTTAGCCATTACCAGATGTTTGCCGACTTCGTTTACCAACTTAGGTAATTTATCTGATAACAACCCGAAATAAATTCCGGGGACCATTAAATTTAAGTTGGGTAATATATATTCATTTTAGAGGCCGATATTAACAGGAAGAATGATATATATTTTACTTAACCCGATAAAATAGAATATAATTAAAACAGTCCAGAAAATACAACTTTCGGGGTCGATTGTACACTTCGGGCTTAAAGGGATGACCTCCCACATGAGTGGGGGCCAGCCCACGACTTTGTGCATCCAAATGAGCTGGAGAAGCTGCATAATATGAGAGAGGGGGTGCATTTAGTCTCAAGTTGAAAGGTTGGGTGAGAGGGTGACTTTAGGTGGACCTCCCCTCACATTGATTGGCAAAGGAGGCAAAGGAAGTCTCCTCACCTCTCCCCACTCCATTATTTCGGCCAGCACCATCAAAAGAGGGAGAAGAACCTCTGCAAACATACCTCCATAGCCAAGAAAAACGAGCTCAAGCAAGGGCATGGTCCAAGGAAGAAGAAAAGATAAGAAAAATGAGGAAAAACCTTGATATATTAAGGTAATGATCTCATTAACATTTTTCATCCTTCATTTAACCTCATATGATTTTATAAATCATATGATAGACCCATATTCTTTTTCTACACTTTTAGAGGTGTAGGATGAAGGGTTGGGGGGTTAGTTTTAGCCATGAACGGAGTTAAGACCGAAGTAAGACCGGTTCGCCGGAAAATAACCTTTTAGAGGTTATTTGTGTTGATATAGATTTTGTGATGTTAAAACCTTGTTAGGAACTTGTCAAAGGTGCTCCTATAGCTTCCACGGAGTTGGAAGAGTCGCCAGAGTTTTCGCCGGAAAATTCAAAAGTCGCCGGAGTTCAAACAAAGAGGATAAAAGCTTGCTAGCGTCATTTCGAGGTGAGTGGACGACAACGTGTCTTGTAACTCTTGAGTCAAACGTGGGATTACCTAAAAAAAATCATAATCATGATTTGAGAAATGATTAAATGGATTAAAATACATGATTAGTCATGGTGAATATGAAATATGAAAGTATTATATTGTTGATGAATAAGAGATTAATTTTTGGATTAATCATGGATGATATATTATTGTCAAATGTATAAAAATGCATACTTGGACTATGTATGAGACTAACTAGAGTAATCTAGTATGTGAGTATGTATAAAAATGTTTAAAAGTATTTAAACATGTGATTAACCATATTGATTATAAATTAAGTGAAAGTGGCATGATTGATGAGTAAAGAATTACTAATATTATTGATGAAGAATAATCATGAATGATTATTTGGGAAAAGACTAAGGAAACTCAAGATGGTATTCTTGTGAAGGATTTAATTATTAAATCATGCAAGTCACTAAAGTAAAATCTAGTTTATGAGAAATAAACTAGGGAATAATACAAGGTATAATTAACTAATATAAATGTTTTGTTGCCTCATATGAGAAATGACCAAAGGAATTCACGTACTATTCTTGTGAAGAATTAAGAAATGCTTAACCATACATGCTACTAAGATGAACTAGTTTATGAGAAATAAACTAGGGTAATATACAAAAATAATTAACTAGCATCAATGACTTAGTTAATAATTTTGTGAATATAATATTCTAATTGAATGATGAACCATGAATGATTCATTTTGTGAGGTGATTAAAGGTAATTCAAGGTGATATCCTTGTGAGGAATAAAAGAGTGCTTAATCATGCAAGTTGTCAAGGTGAACTAGTTTATGGAAGATAAACTAGAATAATTTGCATGGGAATGATTGGAAAATTTTATATAAAATATAAGAGATATTTTCGGTGACCAAAATAACATATTTTGGTTGTTTATGACTTAATACATGTTGTGTTAAAATTTCGGATCAACCGGAGTTGTTTCGGCGAGTCAACGAAAAATGTTGACCGGTTGCCCAGGGGGTAACTGGCGCCGATTATAGGCAAAACCGGCGCCGTTTATGGTTCGGTTTACTAAGAAAAATCAGTAAACCGGCGCCGGTTATGGGTAAAACCGGCGCCGGTTATGTCTCGGCTTTCAGGACTGATTTTTGCTAAATACCCAAATCGGACCTGGTTTGACGTGGGATTAATTCTAGCCATCCTATATATGAATGTTTTGCATGGAATTGCATGAAATATGATGTTTAAAATGATAAGGCTTGGAATACGGTTTAAATGCTAAGACTTGGACTAGTCGTTAGTAAAGAAATTATAGACTACGACCGGGCGAGGTTCGTGGTAGATTATACATGGCGGGTGAATACCCGGGACCAAGTAAGGTTATATAATACTCTGTAGGAATAGGAGGAGTCTTCTACACTCAAACGTTAACAAGGGCCCGTGTAGTCCTTGAAGTGTGTTAACCTCCAGCAAATTACACATAGGTAACAAGGGCAAATGCTGTAACACTTGAGATTTAATATAAATGGATTAATAGTACTACTCATACCAACAGAGGTGCATCTCCTTTTAAAGGAGCTCATCACCCAAGAACTCCAAAGTTAAGTGTGCTAGCACGGGAGTAGTCTTGGGATGGGTGACCCCACTACAAAAAAATCATTTTTGGGCAACAAGTTAAATTTGTATGGGCCACAAAATTTTATTTCCTTGTACATGATTAGTGTTTTGGGCAACACATATTCAACCGTTGCTTTTGTATTATCTTAAGGCAACAAATAGATACATTTGTTGCACAAAATAAAGTTTGGGCTACCATTTCAAAGTTCATAGCTTAAAATTCAAATTGGGCCACAAAATTGATTCCATCCGTTGCACAAAGTATTTAAAAAAAAAAACAGCTGGTTTACTTATACTTCGTATATTGACTTACACATGATGTTGTAGACTTGTAGTTGGGTGGAAGTGTGGAACCACACCCATGTTGAAAACAAGGCTTTTATTTACGGAGTATTTAACTTAAAAACAATAAAAAAAACAAAAACAAAAAAACCCCAAAACAAAAATCCCCAAATATCCCCAACTCAAATATCCCCTGCAATACCGAACCCACAAATACAGAATCCCCAACAAATAAACAAAAAACAAACCCAAATATCCCCAAATACTGAAATCCTCCGCCGGCAATAAAGCTTCTGGATTCCAAGGATCGGGTAATCGCTCTTCTTCGACGAATTTCCATGGCGTCATCTGTTCAGATTCTCCTCGCCTAGGCTACGTCCGCACAGACGGTACATTGATGTTTTTTCCATCTTCCATGGAGTCGCTTTTTCCATCTCCCTTATCTCGCACAGAAGTTTCATTAGTATTTTTATCGATATCTGATTCGAATAGTCCGTGGATGAAGGTTATTCAATCATTCGAAAGACATAAAACTTCTCCCCAGCTGGTCAATCTAATGGCTAAAAAAATGGATGATCTCACCCTTGAGATAGATTTGATATTGTTGTTGTTTTGTTTTTGGAGTAATAGAAATTCCATTCATCAACCACCAGATTGAGCCGCTTCCTTTCATCCTTTTTACTATTACTTGTTTTAACTTCTAATACGATTTTATGTAATTTCAATGAAGTAAAAATTTGTAGAAAGTCCGTGAAGATGGAGGGTAATCTATTGTTTCAATCGCTGCATTCTCAGCTTTTGCATTGGCTCAATTGCCGATTTCATTCATGAGCTTATTTTGAACTGCCACTTAAACTTAACTTCATTCCTTAAAATTAGGGGCGGACAGTAGTACAGACCCAAGAAATTTTAGTGTATATATATAATAAAAAGCAATTTTCGCCCTCCCAAAAAATATTTTGTTTAAGTTACTGCCCTTCCAAGACAAACTACCTGGGTCCGCCCCTGCTTAAAACCTCTTCACATAAAGACTTGTTTCATAGAGTGAAATGCACTCTCGTACATATACTATGAAAATCTTAAGAATGTTAGTTTAGCCTAATCAGTAAGTTACAACCTATTTATTTTACTTATTTTGATTATTCTGTTTAGTTTAGTAATAAGTAAACAAACTGATCAGTGCTATCACATGGGACCTAAATATGTTAATATGGCAATGAAGATAGATTATCTATAAAAAGTTTTTTATCTAATACAATTTTGTTTTTATCTATGATACAATTGAGTTTTCAGTAATTTAGTTCTCTAGACTAAACAAGGCCATGTTAGTTCAATTTTGAATTGATGTGACATTGGCTTACTCTATCGCGTTGCCTATTATATTCTTCTCTGTATATACTCTTGTAAACTTTAAGAACTTTGGATTTTTCTTCTTTTGCTTGTGCTTCTTGAACTGGTGTTTACATTGTGCCTTTTCAAGTCTTTGGCCTACTAAGATGAATGTATTGAATGTACCCCTGAGCTATTGAAATAAAATATCTTAATTAAAAAGGTGTTGGGATAATGGCCCAGGCCGAGGTCCGGCCCATTAACCCCTTTTTTCTATCGGACGCACGTCATGCTAGGACCAGGCTGGGCGCAGGCCCATGACCCTTGGGAAGAGACGAACGTCTGGAATTGGGGGGTCCAGGTTTCAAACGGCCCATCGCGACGAACGTATGAGCAGAGGTAAGGGGCAGGACCACTGGCCATCAGGGATAACGACGAACGTCTCCTGGGCAGGCCCATGATCGTCGGAGGAGATCCAGTCCACATGGAGAGAATCCACTAAGGTCAGGGGACGAACAGCCGAAGTCTCTTGAGGGTCACTTGGAGTGACCCAGCTCACCCCCTGGCGGGCGAACGTCCCCATTATTTAGGCGGGAAGCCTAGATTCTGGCGGGAAGTGCATTTAATGCAGAAGATTTGGTGGTTGGGACACAAGCGGTCCGCAGGCCTCCACGTCAGCATAGCCACCTGCCCATTGGCGGGTATAAATAGAAGCATTTATTTCATTGTAAAGGGTTGGCAACTTTCTATTCTTAGCACTCTAGCTATAGTATTCTTACTCGCAGCACTTCTACTGCCTTGTAAGACGAACGGCCGACGGAGCCTTAGCAAAAAGTATTGTATTAGGGAGTTATTAAGAGATAATAATACCTAATCACTTACTTGCTACCTTACTGTTTCTTGACCCCTATCATCTGCTTGTTGGGCTAGTTATTCACACGCACTCCACTCGAAATCTTTGGGCTTACGTGTTGGGCCTGAAGGTTGAAGGAATAAACCTCAACACTGGCGCCGTCTGTGGGAAACTGAACTAAAAGTTTCCAAAAAACTCTCCCAAACAGCTACTAAATCTACCCACAGCAAGCACGATGACAAGAAACAACCGCCAACGCGACCTCTCCGAGCAGTTGTCCCGCGGACGAAGCAGCCGCGGGCAAACCACGGAACGCTCCGAGACGTTGGGAACGACTGGGGGTGAGGGTGGCCTCACAAACCTCATCCCCCATGAGGCCAGGCATGACCCTCGACTCATGAGGGAGCTGGCGGAAACGATGCGCCGAATGGCGGACGAACAGGAGGCGAACGAAGAGGTGCATTCAGCCAACACCATCTGGACGCCCATATCGCCTGTCCGCCGCATGCAGACCCTGGATGAAACAGCGGAATCTGCCGGGCGCCGGACACCCGTCCACATGAGGTTGGGCCAGAATCCGTCTTCCCATGGAGCTGGGGGGCACACCAGCGCCAGCACCCCCCGCTATGGTTGGCAAGATGACCACCGGGGACGCACGCCGGATGTCCCCTCCGAACAGCGGGGCACCATCATTACCCCCGCCGCCAGTAACATTGGACGACGTTTCCAAAGACGTGGCGCCCACATCACACGAAGGCTACCCGACGCGGTTGCCCCACGAAGGAACATTGCGCTCGAGGCCGCCCCTCCTGTGTCCCCCGGAAGGGCCGCACAGGAGGCCCGGCTAGAGGCAATGGAGCGGCGATTAGCCGAGATGGATAGACGGGCGGAGGCTACCCCAGCCACGCCGCGTTTCTCCCTCACTTCACCTTTCACCCCGAGGGTCATGAATGCAGAAATTCCGCGGGACTGCAGGCCCCCCCAGGGGATAGTATACAACGGGACCGGAGACCCTAAGGCTCACCTGATCAGCTTCCAGGGGAACCTCTCTATGCTGGGGGCATCTGATGAGGCCATCTGTCGGCTCTTCTTCAGCACCCTGAGGGGTCCGGCGCAAGAATGGTTCGGGCAGCTGAGGCCCGGATCCATTGATAATTACGAACAGCTGTCCCAGCAGTTCATGGCACAATTCGCTGCCAGCACCACCCCCAAGAAGAGCTTCACATCGCTCACAAGTGTGAAGCAGGGGAAGGACGAACCTCTGGCCCAATTCCTGGTCAGGTGGAGAGATGAAGTGCTTCAGGTGGATGACCTGGACGAGCGGCTGGGAGTGAACATGTTCACCAGCGCTCTAGCAACGGGAGACCTGTACCGGGACCTTCGGAGGAATCCCAGCACCAGCTATACCGAGGTGCTGGCTCGGGCACAGAAGTACGCCTCCATTGAGGAGGAGATCAGGTTGAGGGACGGCACCCCTGCTGCCCCTTCCCGGAAATTGGCGGATAGGCTCGGTCCCGGAGGCGGGCCATCCCCCCGAGCAAAAAGAAGAAGACGGACGGCGGCATGGTTCCGTGGAAGGCTCATCCGGAGGCCAGCCGCGTACGCTCGGAGGAATACCACGTCCCTCTGGCTTACCCCGTCAGCCAGATTTTCGACGCCATCAAGGACAAGGGCATCCTAAGGGAGCCCCAAGACAAGAAGGCCCTTATGGGTCATGATGAGACCGCATATTGCGAGTACCACCAGAGGGTCGGCCACCTCACCGACAACTGCAAACAGCTGAGAATGGCCATCGACGAACTGATCCGGCAGGGCTACCTGGGCGAGTTCACCCAACTACTGAAGAAGAATAGCCCGAGGCAGCCGAACCCGAGATCGCGGTCATGGCGCCGCGACGATCGGCGCGAGGCGGAACCAAAGGACGTAGACTATCGGAGTGCTGATAAACGTCCGGAGGGGTCCCTCGGCCCGAGCGGCGGAAAGAAGAAGTTGGAGATCAAAGTGATCTTCGGGGGCGCCGAGACTGGGGACACGCCTGCGGAACGGAAGAAGTTCGAGAGGTCCCTCTATGTGGGCTCCATATCAGCACCCCCCGCCAAAAAGAACAAGGTGGAGGCCATCACCTTTGGGCCGGCCGACCTGCCGATGTCACCGGCCCCCCACAGGGATGAGTTGGTGATCAGCATGGATGTCAACAATGCGATCGTCCGACGCGTCCTTGTTGATACGGGCAGCAGCGTGAACATCCTCTACTGGGAGGCATTCGAGGGAATGAAGTTGAGGAAGGACCAGCTTGCCCCCCTACGTACCCCTCTTTCTGGCTTCACAGGGGACTGCATCGATGCGGAAGGTACCATCGGCCTCCCCGTTGAGATCGGGGATGGACCTCACACCACCCGCATCCGGATGACGTTCGTCGTGGTCCGCCTAAAATGTGCTCACAACGCAATTTTGGGCCGGCCCGGCTTGGAGGATCTTGAGGCCATCTGCTCCGTGCGGCACTCATGCATCAAATTCCCCACCGAGACAGGGGTGGGGGTCGCCCGCACGGATCCGCACATGGCCAGGGCCTGCTACACCAAGGCCATGGAGAGGTTCAGAGAGCGAGAAGCCCGGGTCAACAACATTACTGAGAAAGCTAGGCAGGCTGACTTCGACGCTCGTCTGGAACCGGCCGCCCTGCTCGAGGAAGTGGAGCTGGATGACCCCTCGGACAGGAAGGTGTCCATCGGCGCCGACCTCGAGCCTGAGATCAAGGAAGGGGTCATAGCCGTCCTCCGGAAGTTCAAAGTCCTATTTGCCAGAGGGCCGGAGGACATGCCCGGGATAGACCCCAACCTCATCTGCCACAGACTCGCCGTTCGGCCGGATGCCAAGCCCATACAGCAGAAGAAGAGATACATGGCAGCCGAACGGCGAGAGTTCATCAAGAGGGAGGCAGCTACGCTCCTCAACATCAAGCACATCCGGCCGGTCATCCACGTGGAGTGGTTGGCCAACGTAGTACTAGCCCCAAAGGGCGACACTTGGCGGATGTGCGTCGACTACTCGGACCTCAACAAGGCCTGCCCGATGGATCCGTATCCAGTGCCGAGGATCGATTTGCTCGTAGATGAAACGGCGGGCTGCGAGCTGCTCAGCTTCATGGATGCATTCAGAGGCTACCACCAGGTGTTCATGCATCCTGATGATGCAGAAAAAACGGCGTTCGTCACAACGGAGGGCGTGTACTGTTATGTGGTCATGCCGTTCGGCCTGAAGAATGCCATGGCTACCTTCCAGAGAATGATCGGGATGTTGTTCAAAGACGTACTAGGGAAAACCATGGAAGCTTACGTGGACGACATCCTGATCAAGAGCAAGAAGAGGGAGGACCACGTCCGCGACATGGAGAGGATCTTCACCATCATGGAGGGGGCTAGCATGAGGCTAAACCCAAAAAAGTGTGCTTTTGCCGTCAAGGGCGGCAAGTTCCTCGGCTACATGATGAGTGAGAGGGGGATCGAGCCTAACCCAGAGAAGGTAAAGGCGATAGTTGACATGGAGGCCCCGAAGAACCTGAAGGATGTGCAGCGCCTCACCGGGAGACTGGCAGCCCTGAGCCGATTCATGTCAAAACTAGCAGATAAGGCCATTCCTTTCTTTCAGATCATGAAGAAGGCAAATCCCTTTGAGTGGACACCAGAATGCCAGGCTGCCTTCGAAGATTTCAAGATATACCTCTCTTCTCCGCTCGTCCTCACCAAGGCGGACCCCGGGGAGCAGCTATACATGTACTTGGCGGTGGCAGACTTGGCTGTGAGTGCCGTGCTACTCAAGGAGGCAGAGGGCGTTCAGCGACCAATCTATTTCGTGAGCAAAGCGTTGAACGGTCCGGAGACCAGATACACACTGATGGAGAAAACGATCCTCGCCTTGATAGCATCTATCAAACGCCTGGCACCGTACTTCCAGGCACACCCAGTGATTGTATACACGACACAGCCTCTCGCCACGATCCTCCGGAACCCCATGGCCAGCGGGAGGATAACCAAATGGTCTCTGATGATCGGCCAATACAACATTGAGTTCAAACCGAGGCCGACGATCAAGGGACAGGCGCTGGCGGACTTCATTGCCGAATGCACTGCGCGCACCGAGGACGATCCCCAAGGCGACAATGATTTCAACAACTGGTGGGAAATGTACACCGATGGGGCCTCAAGTGCAAAAGGTTGTGGCGGGGGAGCAGTGATTACCTCACCTGAGGGTTTCAAGGCCTACTACTCCATGAAATTTGAATTCAAAGTCACCAATAACGAGGCTGAATACGAGGCGCTGATTGCGGGACTGAAGTGTGCAAAGGCACTCGGCGCAGCTCGTCTCAAGGTGAGGATGGACAGTCAACTGGTAGTAACCCAGATGAATGGGACGGCCGAGACCAGGGAAGAGAGGATGAGGACCTACAAGGAGCTCGCGGAGGAACAAACCGCGCAGTTCGAACAGGTGATAATTGAGCAGGTATCGCGGGTGGAGAACGCCGAGGCTGATATACTATCCAAGCTAGGCAATCCCCCGACCGATGACCCCTCAACGAGCGTCCCCCGACACATCAGGGGCTTCGTTAGGCAAGAGACACTCCCGACACCGGCGACGGACGTCATCCGGGTAGAAACCATCTCCATCGCCGAACCTAATTGGTCGAAGGAGATCGCAGACTACCTCAGGGATGGGACGCTCCCCGAGCCTGAGGATGATGGCAGCTCCGGACGAGCAGCATGGATAAAGAGGAGGGCCCCCAACTTCGAACTCATTGATGGACAACTCTACAAGAAGACGTTCGGAGGGCCATACTTGAGATGCCTCCCACCGAGCTTGGCAGCGGCCGTCATTGAAGAGATACACGAAGGCATCTGTTCCAGCCACCAAGGCCCTCGTACTTTGGCTCGGAAGATCATCTTACAAGGGTATTACTGGCCGACCATCCAGCAGGACTGCTTCAACCACACTCGGAGGTGTGCAGTATGTCAGCAATATGCTCCCGTCCCCGGGCGGCCGGCAAGCTTCTACACTCCGATGACGGTTGCACTACCCTTCGCCAGGTGGAGCATAGATCTACTGGGCCCTCTCCCGACGACGACCGGCGGAAGGAAGTTTGTCATTGTGGCAATTGACTACTTTACAAAGTGGGTAGAGGCCGAGCCGCTGGCCTCCATCACCGAATATCAATGTCAGAAGTTCCTCTGGCAGAATGTTATATGCCGCTTCGGGATTCCAGAACAGGTCATCACCGACAATGGCCGGCAGTTCGTCGACAGAGGATTCGAGGCATACCTGGCAAAGTGGGGCATCAGGCACTCTAAGGCCTCGGTGGCCTACCCACAGGCCAACGGCCAGGTGGAGAACATGAACCGGACCATCATGGATGGGATTAAAAAGAAATTGGAAGATTACGCGTCCACCTGGCCGGAGCAGCTCAATTACGTACTCTGGACGTACAGAACAACCCCAAGGACGGCAACCGGCGAGACACCTTTTGCGTTGGCATACGGATTCCAGGCCAAGGTGCCAACAGAGGTGCTAGTGCCCACACATCGCACAAAGCACTTCCAGCCGGAGGACAACGAGGCAAACCTACGAGCGGAGCTCCATTTCATTGAGGAACGAAGAGACCTAGCAGCTCGTCGCATGGAGGAATATCACCGAGCCACCCAAAGATACTTCAACAAGGCGGTGAAGATCCGCGAAATTGAAGCGGGGGACCTCGTACTCAGAAAGAGAGAGAAGAGCAGGCCACTCGAAGGTGGCAAGATGGCCAAAAACTGGGAAGGGCCGTACAAGGTCATAAGAAGATACAACCAGGGGACGTTCCTCCTCCACACCTTGGAAGGGAACCACGCTGGGATCTGGAACGTCGAACACTTGAAGAAGTTCTACCAATAATTAGAGATAGATCGTTGTAATATTTTGGTCGAAGTGCCATGTAACACCACCGATCGTCATCTCTATATTAAAAAGATTACTTCTGTTCTTCACTTCCTATACAGAGATTAAAAGCCGAAGTGCTATTGAAACGATTTCCTCCTCAAAAAAAAAAAAAAAAAAGAGAAAAAAGGGGAGAAGGGGAGATACGACTCCTGTGAGAGAGGGAGTCTTGACGAGGTATGCCTGATCTTCCTTCGCCGCGTATGACGAACGTCTCCCGACGCGGAGGTTAGTAGGAACGTGGGGGAGGCTAGACGTACAAAAGGGAACCTCGGCAGGATAAACCAGTTCCTCCCATTTCCCGTGGATCGACGAACACCTTCTGCCAAAGCAGAAGGCTAGTAGGGCCACGAGCATGGGACGACGAAGCAGGGAATCCCGACGTGGATAAACCAGTGACCTCCTTGCGATCGTTGGATGACCGAACGTCTTCTTCGAAGTAAGAAGATTAGTAGGACAACGACAAGGACGAACGAAGCCTAGTTCCTCCCCCTGATGAGCGCATGACGAAAGCCTTCTGCGAAGCCAGAAGACTAGTAGTTCGCGGCTGGGGACGAACGGAGAAAGGGAATCCCGACGTGGATAAACCTGTTTTTTCTCAAGGCGGGGATGGCGAACGTCTCCTGCGAAACCAGGAGACAAGTACCCACGAAGCTAGGGAAGGACGAAGACTGATAAAAAGTCTCCAAAAAAAAAGGAGAAAGAAAGAGGAATGGAGCAAGAAATGTTAGACGAACATGGAACAAACAATGATTTTTATTCTTCGGTACTGATGACCGGAAAGTACAATGTGTGATGTAAATTACAGAGTAAATAATTGTAAGGTACAGACTATGAGCGGAGAGTCAAGTTTGGCCGGCATCAGGAGTTGGGGCCGTAAAGGGGACCTGCTTGGTTTTTTCCCTGGCCTCAGCTTCCTCACGCTCCTTACGCTCCCTCAGCAGTTCAAGGGCCCCCTTATGGGCGTCTACCATCAGGGAATCGAAGCCAGCTGCCGCAGGATCAAAAGGAGCCCCAAAATGACGCTCGAAGACCGGAAGATTCTCTGCCACGAGGCCGACCATACCCTTAAGATAAGTATCGTCGGCAAGATCATCGAGGAAGCGTTCCCCAGTGGGAGTGGCCTGGAGCAATTTGACGCCATCCAGATAAGGGTCCGGGCAAGTGGCCAAGAACTCACCGACGAGCCTCGGAAGGAACCTCATGGCCATGGTATGAATGGCACCGGTATAGGCTTTGGATTTCTGGAACTCGATGGAACCAGACTCCTTGATCTTCGAAACATCGGCCTCGTAGATGGGGACATGGTTATCCACACCCATACGGTGGATTTCCACCTTTGCCTTTTCCACGGCCCACAGCCGGCTGCGAAGGTCCACAAGCTCGGCCTCCTGCTTCCGAAGGAGTTCTTTTTGGGAAATGCTCTCCTGGACGAGCTTGTCATAGGCGTCAGCCCTTTCTTGAAGCGTCCCGGCCCTCCCCTTGGCGTTCTTCAAAAGGGCGTCGCATTCAGCCCGCACCCGGGCCATCTCCTTGCCTTGATGCTCGAAGGCCATCCGAGCCCGGTGGAAATATAACCCGGCCTTGTCGAGGGTGCTCTGCCCACACTCCAGGAGATCCTCAGGAGCTTCCTGGGCGGCGAAATCTTGGGGGACCTTGAGGTTGAGGCCACACCAGATCGAAGACGCGGTCTGCCCGAATAGCATCATCGACTCCTTGCGAGGGCCAACCCCCGAGAATTCGATAAGGCCAAGGGAGGACCCGTTGTTTTCTGGGGGTGAAGGGGGACGAGCATCGTCAGAGCCCTTGGCAGCATGGACATCTTCATCCCTAAGTCGACGGACCTCAGAATTGACCGGAGGGGAAACAGGGGGCTTGTTCCGGGAGGACGGCTTCCGCTTCAAGGGACTTCCCGGCTCACCGTCGGAGTCATCGGCCACTATGATGGCCTTGGAGGCAGTACCAACGATGCGGGGCCTCTTTGAAGCCCCGGCCTCCGGTGCATCGTCTGACCGTCTCCTGGTCGCCCGAGGCTCAATCTTGGGGACGAGCGGCTTCCTGCCCTTGTCCTCATGCTTATTGTCGCGGCCATGGGTATGCGAAGTAATATGAGTACGCCCCATGGATGATATAGTCGGGAAAATTCCTGCAGGCAGAAAATCAAGACGTTCAGAACCATAACAACTAGAAGATGACAGGACAATGCAAGTACAAATAGACGCACCTAATCCGGCCCGGGCCTTAAAAGGCTCGGCCACCAGCGACCGGAGGTTCTGAACCCCAAGACTAGCTATTCGCTTGGCATAGCCGAGCTCCTCATCCGTCATGGGCGGCGGGATGGACTTCACCGGGTAGGCGTTCCACCTATCGGAGAATGGCATCGGGGAGCCCACTTCGGCAAGGAAGAACCGTTCCTCCCAGCCGTCCGGATTCCCGGCGTTATTTGAAAACAGGACCATGGACGAACGCGCGATCAGGGTCAAATATCTCGTACGTCCGAAAGGGGATAACCGGAAGAAGTGTTGCAGCAGGTCCACGGTGGGGGTCACGTCAACGCTGTGACACCTAATTATAAAACCCGCGATGATCCTATAAGCAGCGGGGACGAACTGAGCAGGTGTCACCCGGAGGCCCCTAAAAAGCTCTATGTGGAAGCTATGGAGGGGAAACAGGAGGCCGGCTATGACAGAGTCCAAGTGGACCACCACATAGCCGGGCAGATGGCGCATTGGGTTGCGCAAAATCCGATCGTCGTAACCCCTTGGGGGAAGGAACCATTGGCTTATCAACCGACGGTCGGCGTTCAGGAGACGCTGGCGCTGACGACGAACGCTGGAAAAATTCAGGTGATGACGGGGGGGCCATGGTGGCATACCCCGCTCATAGAACTCTAGGTCATCACCAGAGGAGCACCCATCGTCGAACCTATCAATAGTTAGGGACCCTGATATGGACAAAGACATGACGACGTTCGGTACCTACGGGTGCTGAGGCCGGAAGCGATACCAAAGAAAGCTAGAGAGAGGAAGTGATTGAGCAGCACAAGAGCTAGAGATGGAGCAAATGGAGGATTCGCAAGGACTTGGGTACTTATAGGCAGCACCGCGGGGTTGCGCCAGTCACGGCGGAACACGTGGCATCCGGATACCGGTACCTACCGCGGTATTAAAGGCTCCTCGATGTTGTCACCTCACAGTCACTGCGAAGGAATCTGGTTTGATACCACGAACGTCCCCAGAAGGGGCAAACAGAGAGCGTACATACAGGCCATGTTCACATCAGACGCACGTAGACATGGCTGGCCATGTTCACGGCAGACGCACGTAGACATGAGCACCCCATGTTCACGTCAGACGCACGTCCGAAAGGGATGTCTGCTTAAGCGCAGGCGTAAAAGGTCACGCTATTCCGGAAGCGGCGAACTCCTCCATCAAGGCATTGTTCGGAGAGGCGCATAGGTATCTCCACACCTGGTCGAACAGACGAACGTCGCCCCGCCAAATTTGGGGCGCGCACTACTCGGATGGTTATGCCAGAAGCCACGGGAGGAGCGTCTTCGCCAACTCTGATCCGGGAGATTACGGCCACAACCCGTACGTATGGGGGAATGGTTACATAGGTGGTGCTCCCGAGCATACGTTCATATCCCGATACGAACGGAGTATGGACGTGAACGACCCCACGGATGGTTATGCCAGTAGCCAAGGGACGGGCGTCTTCATCAACTGGTTCAAAGGAATACGGTCGCATCCCCGCACGTCTTCCTTCCGACGAACGGCATTGGGGATGGTACACCCCGTGTTGGTGCTCTCAGGCACACGTTCGTATCCCGAAAGATTGGGATGCATTGGCGAGTTGTGGACATGAACGTCCCCAAGAAAAACAAAAAGCTACCAACGAAGAAAGGAAATAAAAAGAGTTCATGAACGTAGAGACAATGATGAGGCAAAAAGAGTTGTATATTCTTCGGCTCTACTGGCCGGATAAGTACAGGATCAAAACAAAGAAACTACAAGCTACATTACACAAAATTTGGAGAAACAGGCCGGGACCCTCCAGGGATGGTTTCTTCTTCCTCCTCGGGCTCGGGCTCGGGGGACGGGGGCTCCGGGACCTCCCCTCTGGCTCTGGCCTCCTCCCGCCGGGCGTCCCTTTTCAGCTTGCCCACCACTCGGATCAGCTCCGGATTTGAGGCGTGCTCGGCCAGATCGAAATTGGGCCCCTGAAGAGCGGCGAAGACCGGCAACGTGGCCTTTACCCCCTCGTTGTAGCCGATGACGAAGGAGCTATCCCCCGACATCATATAAAAATTTCTCGGCCAGAGGCGCACTCTCCAGGATTCGGACCCCGAATTTGAGGCGGTCCTTTGGCGCCTGCTTCTGCAGCTCGGCGGCGAATACATCACCAAAGGCGCCCCCAAGGTACTTCTGGGCTGCAATCATGAAGGCCCCGGAGTTGTGGTACCCAGAGTCGTCGACGATCCATTCAGGGGCCTCGTCTTTGGGGGCTGGGAGAGCTGGGACGAGCTTGAACCCCGCCTTCTCCAGAACCGCGAGCTTCGCGGAGGATTCGCGGGCCACCTTCAGGGCGGCCTGCAGTTCTTTGTCCTTTGCCGCCAGCTCTTTCTCCTGGAGACGAGCGGCCTCTCTCGCCTTCTTCAAGGCCGCATCTGCCTTATTTTTTGCCTGAAGGGCATCGGCATCCCGAGCAGCCTCAGCCTGCAGGGTAGAGAGCCCAACCTACAAAAGAGATACAGAGGATGAGACTTCAATCAACGGAATATGGAAATCTACCGTTCATTTAGGGGCAAGTCTCACCTGAAGAGCGGCGGCCAGAACCGCATTGGAGGCCTCTGAGGACGTCCGGGGAGGCATTTCCACGCCAACCAGAGAGGCAATTTCCTGCCAGACGTCATGGGCCGGACGCCCAAGGGAAGGGAGGATCAGCCCTTGCTCTTCGGGGGCCGAAGAGGAAGCCCCCCGAGGCCTTTTGGACTTCTTGTCCTTCGCCTTCTCCCCTTCAAGCGGATGAACGGCCTGTAGGGGCGCCACGACTTCGGGGACGACAGGGTTGAGGATGGGGGCCTGGGACCCCTGTGCCATCACCGTGGCAATGAGGTGCTGCTCCGCCTCCACCGTGCGACGATCGGCCTGGGAGGCGGAAGAATTAGAATCTGCCGCTTGGGCGGCCTTGGCCTTGGCAAGGGCAGCATCGGCCGCGGCACCCTTTCCCTTCCGGTTCTTGAGGAGCTTCTCGTGATTCATCTGTTCCTGGGTCGGGGGAAGACCTGAAAGAAAAATGGGAAGTGTTAGATGGACGAGCGTCAGGAATAACTCACCTCGGAGGTCAGGACCGCCCAGTACCCCGAGACGAGCGTAGAAGGGGAGATGTCCGAGAGCATGGGCGGTACCTATCCCTGCCGCGGCGAGTGCCTCGAAAATTAGGAAGTCATCTAAGGGCCGGACGCCGCCCGTCGAGATCTTCCTGATGTCTTCCTCCAGATCGTCGGTCAGCTCCGGGGACCCTATCTTGGGCGGATAGCCGTTCCACCGTAGTGGCAGACGAGCATCCGCATACCGCACAAAGAAGAACCGGTTCTTCCAGTCATGGATGGAACTCGGCGCTCCGCTGAACAACCTCCGCTTCGGACGAGCTGCAATGCTCAGGAAACCGTCGGAATTCTGGGGGGTGAGCCGATAGAAGTAATGGAACAGATCCAAAGTGGCGGTGACCCCATTGTCCTTGCAACGGACTAGGAAGGCGGAGAGCCACCGATAGGAATTCGGCATGAGTTGAGCGGGGGCTATCTGGTAACAGCAAAAGAATTCCACAAAGAACGGATGGAGAGGGAAACGCAGCCCAGCCTCGATGGAGTCCAGAAGCACCATAATCATCCCTGGACGTCTCCTCATCACGTGGGTTGCGCCGCGGAGGCTGTATACGGACGGAGGAGGGAAGAACACCTTAAGCTTGTTAAGGGCCACCGGTGAGAAGATCTGCTCATGACAGAGGACATTCTTGATCGGGCATAGATGCCTCTCCACATCTATCTTTAGCCCGAGGTCAAAAACTTCGATGTCGGAACCGTCCTGGGCCTCGACCCCAGAATCATATCCGTCCGGACGACCGTCCTCACTGGCGGACCCCTGTCCCCCGTCCTCAACCACGGGATTCACCACATCGAGAGCCATACTGTTTTGCTCCCCCGAATCAGCACCCTCCTCACCAGGGACAGTCGCAACAACACCAATTTGGGCTTCCCCGGCCTGAACAGTTCCCACGGTAGGGGCCGAGCCAGAACTACCGGAAGTGCTAACTTCGCCCGAAGAACGTGAACCGGAGTCGGAAGAGGAACCCGAGGAGGAGCCCGATGAACCCGAACCAGAACTTGACGAGATCTCCATCGAAACCATCGCGGCAAGAATTCAAGACAAGAAAAAGAAGCAGAAGATGGAAGTTACCTTAGAGGGATTAGCCGAACTTGGAAGCGGGAGAAGACTTGAAGAGCTGCGGAAATTCGAAGACAAGAGAGCAGAAATCGGGAACCCTAACCCAGAGGGAAAACCCGACATTTATAGGAGAGACACCGATGGGGGGACCAACGAGGGACGGACACGTGGCAAGGAGCGTATTCCGTCTCACGCGCTGTGCGTGGGACGAAAGCGTAATGATGGCATTTCCTCGGAAAATGCACCGCCGCTACAGCAGCCGTCACCTCGTTTCCTGAACCGTCGACAGCTGTTAAGCACCATGACCACGAGCGTACGCTTCCGCCAGATGCAATAAGACACAAGTACCAAGACACGAACGTCCATTTCGGGGCATCTATACTTCCTTATGTCCTGCGCATGCCCAGAACATCAGAAGTGGGGGACTTGTGTTGGGATAATGGCCCAGGCCGAGGTCCGGCCCATTAACCCCTTTTTTCTATCGGACGCACGTCATGCTAGGACCAGGCTGGGCGCAGGCCCATGACCCTTGGGAAGAGACGAACGTCTGGAATTGGGGGGTCCAGGTTTCAAACGGCCCATCGCGACGAACGTATGAGCAGAGGTAAGGGGCAGGACCACTGCCCATCAGGGATAACGACGAACGTCTCCTGGGCAGGCCCATGATCGTCGGAGGAGATCCAGTCCACATGGAGAGAATCCACTAAGGTCAGGGGACGAACAGCCGAAGTCTCTTGAGGGTCACTTGGAGTGACCCAGCTCACCCCCTGGCGGGCGAACGTCCCCATTATTTAGGCGGGAAGCCTAGATTCTGGCGGGAAGTGCATTTAATGCAGAAGATTTGGTGGTTGGGACACAAGCGGTCCGCAGGCCTCCACGTCAGCATAGCCACCTGCCCATTGGCGGGTATAAATAGAAGCATTTATTTCATTGTAAAGGGTTGGCAACTTTCTATTCTTAGCACTCTAGCTATAGTATTCTTACTCGCAGCACTTCTACTGCCTTGTAAGACGAACGGCCGACGGAGCCTTAGCAAAAAGTATTGTATTAGGGAGTTATTAAGAGATAATAATACCTAATCACTTACTTGCTACCTTACTGTTTCTTGACCCCTATCATCTGCTTGTTGGGCTAGTTATTCACACGCACTCCACTCGAAATCTTTGGGCTTACGTGTTGGGCCTGAAGGTTGAAGGAATAAACCTCAACAAAAGGTAAAAATATAGTTGAGCAAAAAAGCATCATGTTTGGTTTTGGGTGAGCTGCAATTTTCATTTATGGAGCTACCTTTAGAGTTGCAATGTTCACGACTAATGAGTTCAGGACAAAAGCCATCTATTTGTTTATGGATAAGTGTTATATTTTCATCTAGGGGATTAGTTGGAAGCCTGAAACCATTGCTGCGCAGAATCTTATTAGCAGATAAATCATCATCCATATCATCATATTTTTATTAAATCTTTCACTGTTTATCTAGTCTGCTCAGGTCAGATTTAGTCAGTATCATTGTATCTGCAGTCTCTATTTTTTACTATTACAAATTAATTAATAACTTAAATGTAGAATGAAGTTTTAAAATTAGCAATCTTTTACACTTCTGACCCTTCCAAAACCCTTGTTGGCTTGATGATATTTTTAAAAGAGAATATGACGTAAGTGCTAACAATGAAAGGCCCTAGTTGATGCAATCAGTAGTATAGTTATTGTGGGTGATGAAGTTAATGTTAGACCATCTTTCTTGATGTAGAAGCCTGTTCTAGTTCTGGATATAAAAAATAATTATATAAAGAGCCCGTTTGGAGACCTCCTTATTCGGCTTATCAGGCTTATCAGCCAACATTTTCACC
Source organism: Cuscuta epithymum (assembly GCA_945859915.1). Classification (NCBI taxonomy): domain Eukaryota; kingdom Viridiplantae; phylum Streptophyta; class Magnoliopsida; order Solanales; family Convolvulaceae; genus Cuscuta; species Cuscuta epithymum. The sequence goes on along the minus strand of CAMAPF010000183.1, from coordinate 498,055 downwards.
AAACACGTAACTTTTACTTTCGCGCGCTGGATTGTGTAATAAGCAGAAAAAGTAAGGTTGAAGTTACTTTTCTGGCTATATTGGCTTAAATGACTGTAGATGATCATTTTAGCTATTTTTACATATAATTTTTTCTTTATTTTATTAATAATTTTTTTTTTATTTTTTTTTCTTGAATCAGCAGAATCAGCCAAAACAGCCACTTCAGCCAGAACTTCATAAATTTCAGCAGAATCAGCCAAAACAGCCGATTTTGGTGCTACCAAACGGGCTCAAATAATCACTAGTCAAATACTCGAATGTATGCAAGAAAATGTCTTATTTATTCTCTCAGATGACTTCAATATCCCTATCTCCATATATTCTTCATGCCATATAAATATAAATGTATACAATATACATTTATATACAATATTTGCTTTATATACTTTTTATTAACGTTATGTTGAACTATTTTACTTGTAGATCAATGAACTGCCTACTCAAGTAACTCAAGATTCTGAAGAAACATTTGAGCCTGGTGAAATCCAAGAAGATCCTCTATACGTTAGATTATTCGAGAAGATTAAAAGGTACTATTACCAAATCAGAAGGAGCTACACCAAAAGGTTTTATTGTTTAATTAATAAACAACAACCAAAAGAAATACACAAATACTTAAGCTAAAGTTAAAGATATCAAAATTTAAAGCATCTACGTTCCAGAAAAAGTTGTTCTAGTTAGTTAGACTTCAGAAATATTGAAAACTAAACATTCAAACTAATACATATAATGCTTTCAGTGTTGTTCAAACTAAATACCCAAACTAAATATTCAAAACTTGTTCTAGTTAGTTAATCTTAAAAAGAATATTTATATTCTACTTAATTAATTAAAATGTTATGATCTGTATTATATCATGTCGTGTTTAAACTTCGACATGAAAAATTAGAAACTGCTCATCTCGTTTTCATAGTTTTGCTTAGTTGCCAAAAGACAAAAGAGACGTAAAACGACGTCTAATAATTCTGAAAACTTGTCAAATATTAGCATTTTAAATGTGTAACTATTGGCCTCAATTATCATTAATAACATACAAACAGTATTAAAATTAAAACTATCTAAAGTTAGTTAAAACGCCCTGAGTTTGGTATTGTAACACTGTAAGAATATGCCTTGGAGTGTCCAGATCTACATGTTAAATGCTTAATGGAGTAAAAGAATATGATCAATTGTCTGTGCATGCTATGAGACAAGCTAGATGTTCACAGAATGCCTCATATAGTTTTATGAGGCAAGGTAGATATTTAGTTTGATGTTCTGTCGACTATTTTATGTTATTGATAGTGATTTGTTTAACAGGCATAAACCAAATGGAGAAAGTAATGGTTGGGAACCAAATGCTGAAAAAAATTATCAAGAACTTAAAAAACTCCACTAAACTCAAATGGAGAAGCATGGTGCGGATACACCTGACTGTGAAAGCTGCATACATAGGTTTTAAAGCCCAAATCTGGTTATGTGAAAGGACTTGGCCCGGGAGCTCGAACAACAACGAGGGGAAGAAGTGAAGCACAGAATAATGAACTAAATGTGAAGTTCTCTGCTGAAATTCAAATGTTGAAGAACGATGCCGCAGAGCGAGAGGCATCTCTTGTTGGTCAAATTGACACACTCAAGAAATCTAACGAAGAGTTAAGAGCATCAAATGATCAACTTAAAGCATCAAATGAAGAACTTAAAACATCTATTTCTCAAATGAGCATAGACGCCGTGGAACGTGAAAAGAAACTGAGAAAAGATGTTAAAAAATGCTCGAGGAGATGAGGTAAATACTTACTGCCCTAAAAAAAACTTACTGCCCTTTCTAATTGAAGAATTTAATATTGATGAATGTTATCATATATTAAGTATGCAACTTCATATCATATAGATACGTGCAAAAATTTGAGATTCATTTTTATCATTCTTGTTAGACTGTATCTTTATATATATATATACATATATACATATATACATATATACATACATATATATATATATATATATATATATACACATATATATACTAGCAATGTACGCACTACGTGCGACTGTTGCCCAATGTATCAATACTGAACACTGAACAATTCCATATTATGCGGATATAATTAAATTAGGTGAGTAAAAGATTATAACGAATAAGACAGTAAGAAGCTTAAATAGAACTCTATTTTTTTACTCAGTTTGTGAAGTTGTGTTTTTCTGATAAATTGATTCCCATAAAAGCAATGTCATTTTGTTTAGAAAGCATGTTGTATATAAAAAAAGCATTTATTTTGGATAAAGATATATAATGTTAACTATTAAAGCAGATAAAGAGTGATAAAAGACTTGTTGAGTGAACTATGTACATTCCAGGATGAAGAAAGAAGAAAAACAAAGTCGTCTTTGAAGTAGAAGAGAACAAAAAGAATAGATGTGATGTTCCTCTAGCCTATTTAAATTTTTTGTAATTTGTAGCTAGCTAAGTCAGAGTTGTTATTAAGTGACCCTGGTGAATTGTCAAAATAATCTGTTCTTATGAAATTTTTATTGTTTAATTGTTTTGCAGGATGGGGTTTTGATAGCAATGTTAAACAAGTGGATACTTCAAGGAATGCTTCTTAGATTGACGACTTAATCTTGTTCATTATGTCATTTATCATATACAAGTATATATTTTTATATTCTAAAACAGTGTAAATAAATTGACACAAAGTGAGTTGAAACACACAAACATCAAGTGGATTGGATATGGAGAAATACTTTATTGTACAAGTGCGCCTCATAATATTTTATATTTATGTCCGTCATTTAAATTTGCTATAAATATGAGTGTAGCTATAAATATTTTGTGTTGCACAAGCATCACTTTGGGCAACAAATATTTTGTGTTGCACAAGTATCACTTTGGGCAACAAATATTTTGTGTTGCACAAGTATCACTTTGGGCAACAAATATTTTGTGTTGCACAAGTATCACTTTGGGCAACAAATATTTTGTGTTGCACAAGTATCACTTTGGGCAACAAATATTTTGTGTTGCACAAGTATCACTTTGGGCAACAAATATTTTGTGTTGCACAAGTATCACTTTGGGCAACAAATATTTTGTGTTGCACAAGTATCACTTTGGGCAACAAATATTTTGTGTTGCACAAGTATCACTTTGGGCAACAAATATTTTGTGTTGCACAAGTATCACTTTGGGCAACAAATATTTAATTCATCACATAAAATACAATATGCCACGATACTTAGACAACGATCTCGTGACGATATTGAGTTAGTTGCACAAGAGAATGGGCAACAAAAATGTAGCTTTTAGTGACGAAAAATTTTGTTGCACAAAACTATTTTTCTTGTAGTGCCCCCTGGGAAGTTTCTCAGGGCGCGCATGAGTGAGGACAAAGTGTGCGGTAAAGGCTCGTGGTGGTTTGTGGGGACAGTACTAGAGGTCTGGAGTAACTATCTCGGGTCCTGTGGGGCCGGGGTGTTACAGGTGGTATCAGAGCAACCCTGCGACAGTGTGCTGACCCGTTAGATATCGGGCGGGCACTTAGCGGGGGAGGATTCTGGGATTTGATTGAGATTTGAGATTGGTTCAAGGGCGCAACGAGGACGTTGCGATCCTAAGTGGGGGTGATTGTAACACTTGAGATTTAATATAAACGGATTAATAGTACTACTCATACCAACAGAGGTGCATCTCCTTTTAAGGGAGCTCATCACCCAAGAACTCCAAAGTTAAGCGTGCTAGCACGGGAGTAGTCTTGGGATGGGTGACCCCCTGGGAAGTTTCTCAGGGCGCGCATGAGTGAGGACAAAGTGCGCGGTAAAGGCTCGTGGTGGTTTGTGGGGACAGTATTAGAGGTCTGGAGTAACTACCTCGGGTCTTGTGGGGCCGGGGTGTTACAAATGCAGTCCTTGAGGTGTGGTATCCTCCATCAAATTGCATATAGGTAACAAGGGCCCGTGTAGTCCTTGAGGTGTGTTAACCTCCAGCAAATTACACATAGGTAACAAGGGCAAATGCAGTCCTTGAGGTGTGGTATCCTCCATCAAATTGCATATAGGTAACTAGGGCCCGTGTAGTCCTTGAGGTGTGGTATCCTCCAGCAAATTACACATAGATAACAAGGGCAAATGTAGTCCTTGAGGTGTGTTTAACCCCCATCAACTTACACATATGTAACAAGGCCAAGTGCGGTCCTTGAGGTGTGTTAACCCCCATCAAATTGCATATAGGTAACAAGTACCCGTGTAGTCCTTGAGGTGTGGTATCCTCCAGCAAATTACACATAGGTAACAAGGGCAAGTGTAGTCCTTGAGGTGTGTTAACCTCCATCAAATTACACATAGGATGAGGGTGTATGCGTACTCCATCAAATTACACATAGTAAGGATGGATAGTCCTCGAGGTAGGTGAACCTCAAGGAATGATTTTAAATGATTAAATGTGCTTGATCGGGAACGAGTTTCTGATAGGATATTTTCCTTGATCTAGGAATTAATTTAAACCATGTCCGTGATATGGGAGTCCGAAGGGCCCCCACAGTAATTATATTTTGATATCGGGTGAGTCAGCCTGCGGGTGACTCTACTCAAGGGTAAGACATGAGAAAGGTGAATTTAATGAGGCTGTTACACCTGAATGATTTGGAAGACACATGGGCCCACGGGCCGGATATTTTACTCATATGTATATATGTATACATTTTGTTTTGAAAAGGGGTAGCTAAGAGTTATGCCCATAATTATACTATCACCCTATTTTGAGGGTCTCACGTGAGAAACGTTAGTTACATTACATACAGTTTGCCTTCGCCAGTACTTTTCTGTAGTACTGATCCCTCGGGGGAACCACCCTTTCAGGTTGAAGCTAGAGCTTACTTACTGCACCCGTTGTTCGGGAGATCGATGGAGAGAAGACGTGGTTCGTGCTTCCTCTGGTTTATTTCTAAATAATTAAATAATGCTCATGGAACTATTTTGACTTATAAATTAATAGAGCCTGCGAGCTCTTGTTTTACCCTTGTGTGGGTTCTTATTAAACACTTATTTTCCGCTATGTGTTTAATTGTATGTTGATGTTGTTATGTATGTGATAAGTCCATCTTTCGACACGCATTTGTTGTGTGTTGGGATCGGCTTTTGATGGTTTTCCTACCTTTAAGGTGTTACAAGTCTCAATTTTAGCTCAAGTTAGGTTTACCAGACGTTGGTTCGAGTTTTGTGTCATTTGGAGTCAAAATCAATAAATTTGAGCCCGGCACTGGCGCTTGAAGAGTAATCGGGATGATTCGAGATGCATTCGAGAGTGGATTGAGAGATTTGGAGGTCACCGGGAGGTCTACGATGAAGATTTGATGACAAAAGTGCTCTAGAATTGGCTACGAGATCAAAAGAAGTTGAATAGAGCTTGAAAACGACGATCAGGGTGACCGTCTGTCAATCATTCAAGCATATCTCTTTGTAGAAGAATCCAAAGGACACTATTCAAGTTGCACATGAAAGCCAACTTCAAGAGCTACAAATCATAAGAAGACACCTTTGTGAGAATCGGAGAGGAAGAAGGTGAAAATAGACGATGAAGTCAGATGATCCCTGTTACAATTTCAAAATGCGACCTTCCACCATTTTGATCATATCTCTTGATTGGATGATTCAAATCCCATTATGAAAGTTGGGGTCGATAGAGGACTTCATTATCTACAACTTTCGTGAAGGAAACATCATCAAATTCGGAAGTTAATTAGGCACGATCGTGCCCTCAAAGTTAGGCACGATCGTGCATGAAGAGAAAAGCACTGCGAAGCTACTGCCAGGCAGGCACGATCGTGCCTGCCCAAAACGCGCGTTTTTGCTCCAGAGGCACGATAGAAGGAACGGTCGTGCCTGGCACCATGCCTGCCTCCGGAAAATCCTATTTTCGCCCGAATTACCCCATTTTTGTCCCAGTTCAGCCCAAACTCATCTGTTTTCTATAAATAAAGCCTCCATAACCCTTTTTTATGGCTACGAACATTACAGAGGGGCCTAAGGACGAATTTATTCATTGTTTTCTGCTATTTTACTCCAAGACCCTGGGATTATTTGTAACTTCATCTTTTTATTTAATGACAATTATTTCTATTCATCCCAATTATGCTGATTCTTCAATTATGAATTGTGAGTAGTTTAATTAGGGATTTGGGATTGATGAATGAGTTGATCATGATGTATGGCTAGATTCTTGATGGATTAATTGCATGAATGCCGTTTAATTTGTGTTTAAATAATTTAACCGATATCTCTTGTAACCTAAGCTAGAACGCGCGCTAGAAATACAATTGCTTGTAGAATAAATTAAGAGAGATCTAGTTTATTCTAGGACACATTCACACGCACTTAATCGTTCGCTAAGAGATTAGTAGCATTTAAGGGGCCGTAAGCTCGCTCGTCTTGGCAATAATTTAGGATCCTGTCGCATGAGAGATCAGCCTGGTCCCCTAAATTATTGTACTCTACGCCGTGAGAGCGGTAAGAACTTAGTAATGATTAGCTAGGCTCAATTAAATTAATTTTATGTAATTAGGCCTGATTTGCCAGAAATCTGGTTACCCCGGAATCAATCCTTGTTCCCTTCGTCGTTAATTAAGAAGAAACCACATTTATTTTATTCGTTCATTCGCATTATTTTATTTTTTCCCAACCAATCATTCTCGCACGACGCATTTATTTTATTTATTTCTTTTTAATCGCCGAATTTAATTAATCTTTGATTCCCTTTTTCCGTCCCTGTGGAGACGATACTCGTACTTACACCACTATATTACAATCTTTTTAAGTGCGAGAAAACTCACATTAATATGTTTACTAATCGGTTTTGGCATATGTATCTATCGGACGTCTTGTGCAATTCGGTGAGGATGAACTGCGGTTATTCTTATTGGGTTGTACGACGGTTGTCCACGTGGCACAGACACGGTCTGGGGCGTGACATTCTATCTCTTTTAGGAGGTCTAAATCAATATATTTAGACTCCCTCTTTTGATGTTAATTTAGTAATCTGTCTTTATAAATGATTGAAGATGATGATTTATAGTTTTTGTTTTCTTTACTTTTTTTAATAGAACTAGACAAATATTCCTACTTGTCAGGTTTGCAAAGATGGGTTTATTTGATAAATCAACAAGACACTATTTGATTGTGGAATCATGAAATAGTTTTTTGGAAAAACCCAAGCAAAGAAAATTTATGGAGTAAAAAGATTGAGGGTCAATAATTTTTTGGGAAATATAACCCCAAACCTTGCAATTATTTTCCTTCTTTAGGTAGTTTAAAGGCTTTCTAGTAATTTGCAAATCATTACAAAGAAAATATAAAAGATACCCTTGTGCAGTTCGAGTCATGCTTTCTGAGTTGGTATTTCTTCAACCTTGTCTATTTGACTTATTAATAGGGACAAATAAAACATAAGTCAGAAGTTTTGTTTTCTAGCGTAATCAAATTGCCATTTCAAGGGTATGAGCACCATTATTGCCATTCCTTTCTTGATCTGTATCTTTATTGTACTCTTTAGGATAAATGAGCCATTGTATCTATTGCCTACTTAAAATTAAAATTTATTGCCCTTATTTTCTTTTCGTGGCTATTTTGCACTTAAAAGTGGCATAATACGAATGACAGCCTACTATTAGCTATCACCTACGGGTTAGTATCTTATTGAGGTTAAACTAGAGATTAACGAGACGCTATATATGTTGGTTTTAGAATTAGAAAATAGCTTTTGGAAAACCAAAGTAGAGAAAATTTATGGAGTAACAAGATTAACTGTCAATAATTTTAATAGGAAATCTAGCACCAAACTGATCTTTTAAATAAGGGGCTAAAAGAAATATCACACTGTAGTGTTTCAGATGTATTTTTGACAATATGCATGCTTGCTTGCCTTTTGCATTCCTAGAATATTGTCTAAACATGGTTAAAGATCCCAAGAGCTCAAGGGTTCTTAACCTGTGGACACATGCACCTGGCATGCAGGTCTATACTACTAACTGTGTTTATGGGATTGTTGGTAAAGGTGGAGTTGTATATAATAAGCATGCCGGTGTCTAGAGACAAAGGGATTCCCGGGGAGGAGTACAAACACACCATGCTGTACGAGTTTTCAGTTGAGTCAGATTAGGTTTCATATTAAGTACTCCCTCCGTCCCAATTTACTTAGCCAAACTTGACTTTTCAAGTCAACGGCGTCTAACTTTGACTGATTATATGTGTATATAGAGAAAGTATTGATAATATAAAAATGATATGAAAATGTTCTTTGTTAAAAATACTATCATAAAAGTATAAAATTATTAAATTTTGCATAAATATATTAGTTAAAATAATTGGTCAAAGTTAGACGCCGTTGACTTGAAAAGTCAAGTTTGGCTAAGTAAATTGGGACGGATGTAGTAGTAAATATAACATTAAAGTCACTCCAATAATATATTAATATGCACTATATAGGCTTATGGTGAAGTTTTTAGGAGTACGAGATGATGATGGGCTATTAAAATTGTACTCTTGTTGTACTCTAATTGTTCCCCATTATTGAAATCTCAAAAAAAAAAAAAGGTTAAAGATGACCAATCACCACTAGTCTACAAATTTTATGATTAATGCATGCTATTTTTGAGCTCAGTCAATGATATTAATTTTTATATATTGCATCATTTTGTAACTTGGTACTCTCTAAAATATACATTCAATTATATGAATGCTTTGAACATGAGAAAATTGGATATAGAGACACGCTTCGTCAAGTTTAGGACTATAGTCTTTTCTCATTTGTGCTAGGCATATCTCCAAGGTAATATTTGTTTCTTGCTCTCTATGCCTTTTGCGTAGTACCTCATATTAAATGCCCCTAATTTCATATTCATTCGATAAACTCTTACTTATAATAATGTCCAATTCGATCTATTTCTTGTGTTCATTCTGCAGATTTGCATGCTTTAAATCAAAGTTTGGTTTTTCAGGAATGAAGCACAAAGATTGTTTGATGAAGAGGAGTCCAATTGTAGCTCAGCTAATTCCTTGTGAACGGATTGTCTCAACTCAGTTTATGTAACCACATGTTTAGTTGGGCACAATTGTTATTTAGTCTGCCGATTAGTTTTACAAAACTCAACTGTACAAACCATGAACATTACATACTATTATCCTAACAAAAAACATATCAGGCATCAAACCCATGATATTTTTAATATAGGGAAAAAAATAGATACAAATTCAACACCTCAAAGGCTGCAGTGGGATGTGACTTCGAATTGGAGTCACGCTTAACAGTGGCCCAACTTGTTAACCCCATAATATGGTAGACTTCATTAACATCAATGTTGCACCTGCTACTAGAAGGGAAAACATAAAAAACAAAAGAGTTATGAGATAAAAAAGAAAGATAAGAAGGACAAAATCAAAATTTTCCAGCCACTGACAATGAGACAACTGTTTGACCAGCCCCCGCCAAAGGTTTATCTCGTATGCTACAAAATTCACCGCTTTCAAGATAGCAACGCCACTTGCAAGTCTTTTGGGTTCTCTTCATCCACATCCATACCTGCTTGAACCCCCTTCTCACTAACCAACTCAATGACTCTGTGTTTCCTTAGCTTTTCCGGGGTAGTATCCACTTCCTTACCCTTCGAGAGAAAACCTTCCACAACATAGCTTTCCTGCTTTTATTGGGATTTTGCTCAAGGCCACCCATCATTTTTTTTACCCTGGTCTGCTATTGCTAGGCAAGGTTGTTAAAATCACGAGTTGAATCATAAAATCGCACGATTTTACGATTCAATATAACTAGAGCGATTTGAATCGTATAAATAACGAAACTAATAAAAATCGTATAAAGTTGGAAAAAAATCGGAAACAAATCGTTAAAATCTCAATTTCCACCGATTTTACGACTTCAAAAATTCATATTAAACTAAGCAAAATAAGGCCCAAATTTCTTGGGCCTTTACTAATGCATGGTTGGCCAAACACAGCCCAAATTTATCAGTCCTGTCAACAACTAATCCGTTGTTGCCTGCTTAATGTGAGTAAGGCGCTAGTATTATATAGGCGAAGGGGGAGGTGAATTCTCCTTATGGTTCCGATGTGGGAATGGTTCATTTGGGAAAAGAAATAAAAATTTTACAAAGCAAAACTTAGTATCTTCAATGCTAAAACGTGAACGATGCATATGTGGCACGAGAGATAACCAATTAAAAAACAATAAATAGATTATCTATGTCCTTATTTGAAGGATCTTATATCATTTCGGTAAGTTTTTCATCACAATGTCAAGCACAATGTCTAGATGTAGACATTGCGTTTGACATTGCAGAGGAAAACTTACCAAAAACACATTAAACCGTGAAAAGAATGAGAGAGAAATGTCATAAATTCAATTTTTTGTGACTATCTCTCTCATGTCACAGGTGCACCGTGCACATTGTAGCATTGGAGATGCTCTAAGCTTTAGCAACGTAACTCACCAATATCAACCTAGTTGATTAATAGGAATATATTAAATATTAAAAAGCACATATAGGACTTGATTTAGTAAACACATACTACGCATATAAAAAAACGGAGTACTATTTTAACTAATATTCATACAGAGTATAATTTTTCCATTCTAAAACTTGATTATAACATTGTATTTATTTGTTAAGTGGTTTTTATTCTTTGGTTACATGACATTAATTACTTTGTGCACTTTAATTAAGACATCATTGTAAGATTTGAGCATATAATGATTTGACTTTTAGCCTAAAATTTGCAATAATTTGACTTATGAATATTAAATAATTTAAAGTGTATGTTTTCTTTTATATAATATTTTTAGTGATATATATTTAACTCTTTTATAAAATCTTACAATTTACGATTCAATTTTACGATTCGATTTTTAAACTCAGTCCCGATTCGATCTAAAAATACGATTTTAACAACCTTGTTGCTAGGTATCAAGTATCAACCATCTGTTACCCGGAAGTGTACCACTCTGCCTCATATAAGCCCGTAACCATGGTTAAGGTTTCTCGTCAATCCATGGGCCGCTATGCGGATTAGAACGACAAAAGCGATTTGCATGACCAAGGATCCCACACTGGAAGCAGGTCATCAGAAGTCTCTCATAGTGAAAGTCTGCCCATATCCATTTATCACCCTCTTGTCGAACCTGTAAGCGCCTAATCAGAGCCATAGAGATATTGATAATGACTCTAATATGCAGAACCAATCTTTGCTTTCCGCCAATGGAGCCTTTATCTACTTGCACAAGAGATTCGATAATGTTGGCAATCCCTCGGGGCTGCTCAGACTGCTCTTTTTGTCATATATCTTATCGGTAAGTTGTGCCCCTGAACCCAGAAATCAACATTATCCAATGGAACTTCGAGGGGTCTGTCAGTACGCCCCACATACCTAATTACCGCCAAATATCGCTCGGACCAAGGTCCTTCCCCAACAACTCTGCTCATATCTCCTTCATGGTAAAATTGCAACATGAATTTTGAGTCACCGATCTCATCAATTGAAACTCTCTGAACCGGTCGCCAAACCATAACCATTGTTTGCCAAAACAAAATAACATGAATGGGTTTGTCCTCTGGCCATAGCCGAAAGAGAGGCTTCCTCAACAGCCGCATCAGCACTCCCTTTAGGCTCTGTTGCGAGAACCAGCCCCCTATTCTCTTCCTCAACAATGGATATCATACTACGAAGTATAATTCTTGGTAATCATCTCCATAATAGCAAATCGTGGAAAACAAAACACAAAACAAATACTCAAACCAATAGGCGCACACATGATCTTCAAACGAAATCACTGGCACACAACTAAACCACACAATAGCCCTCCAACTAGTGTTCCAACGCAAAACAACAACCAAGTCTCGGCCACATGTGTCAGATCAAAACACACGGGACACAACCCGGATACAAACACATAAAATGAAAAATCAATCAATAAAGAAATGAAGAAGAAGACCTGAGCATTCTTCAGTCAAAGCGGCGAGATTCATTCAGCTTCCTGAGCCATTCCGACCTTGGCCGCTACACAAGATCTGTGTCGGTGCTTTAGGGTTTCATTAGCGCCGCACCTTGTGACTTTTTTAGTCAAGCTTTTATTTTAGAGAATTAATCATCAGTATTAAAAATAATATACTTATAACCTCAGAGTGATCATCATCTCATTATGATATATCCATCAAAATTACTTCTATAAATATATACTCAAATTATTTTATATGGTTATTGCCTAAATAAGCGTGTCATTTCTCAATGAGATGCTTAATTAAATTTAGATGAAGGTGATACTTTATACTATTTCCATCTATGGCACATAAAATAATGTATGTGCAAGAAAGAGAGAGTAATAAAGATAAAGTTGACAAAATCACGTTAAAGAGAGAGAACATGATATATGAGGTATTTGGATCTACTTCTTAAAACTATTTCTGCCCTCTCAAGGGGCAAAAATATGTATTTGATTATTTGGGCGAAAGTGGAGAAATATTATTGAGTGCTCCAAAATTCTCGTAACGTTTTAAAAAAACACATATGCTTGGGTGTACACATATTGTGTACACTATCTAGTTGTCTGTCTACCAAACAATTTCTTAATGAATTGCCTTGATAGATAGACAAACAACTAAAGAGGAGTGCACAGTATATGTACAAACTATGTTTAGCAACAACATTTTTCTTTAAAAATGTCCAATAATTGACGTTAAAAAAATCAAACCCAAGGACATATCAACCAAACTCCCTTCTCTGTGGGCATATTTGGTAAATGGCGGCATTTACGCCAAAAATTGGCGGGTTTGATCGGATTTGGTGTTTTAAATCGGTTAAAACGCTAAAGTAAAGTGTTTGGCAGATGGCGGGTTTATATAGCATTTTGGTCCGAAACGCCAAAAACCAAAACGCTAAGTGGAGCGTTTAGGCTTAGCGGATTCAACATACGTAGTTAATTCTCGCCCTTGCCCTTCTTATTCTTCACTTTAATTTCGTAGACCTTTGCTCTTCCGCAGCTTCCCAATTTTTCTTCCACATAAGAAAATTATAGCCAGGTAGATGAGTAAATCTTTCGTATTCTTGCGCAAACCTCAACCTCTCGCTGTTTTATGCCATGGTTTACTATGGATTTTTTTTATACTAATCTGGAGACCATTTACTATTTTATCATTTACATATATTGATTGCCAGGTTGTATAGACATACGGTCATACGGAGTATATTTTTATATGGGTATATGGGTGTACTGTAAAATAGCTCATCTAAAACCTTTACAACTTGTACGTTTCGTGCATTCAAAGATAACTTTTTTTTAGTTTGGGCTTTGGACCTAAACTAAGTTAATTCCTACACCATATTCTTTCTTCTAAACTTTTGAATTTTATCAGTGCAGTGAATTCATTGGTGTAAGTGAATTTATGATTTATTATTATATTTTTATTTAATTAATTTTAAAGTTATAGTTTAACTCACATATATTAGTACTAGTTTTGTAACGCGCGTTGCGCGAAAGTATAAATGTCCAATGTGATTTTACTTTGGTAAGATAAATGATATCGAAAGTTCTTGGTTAATATAATTGAGATTACGAAATTATACAAGCAAACTAAATAAAAATTGTGTCAAACCAATATATGATTGTATGCTATGTGGCAACATAGAAGTTACATAAACTGACATGAGAAAATTCATTGACAAAGTATAAGTAAAGCTGCAATTGAACTCTCTTCATCACAAACTCTTTAAAGTTCAATCCTAAAAACGGTTTCTGATTTGAATCATTCGACCCCTAGAATGAACACAATAAATTAGGGGTAAGCAGAATTTAACACTAAAATCTATAAGAGTTTAGAGAATAGATATGAAATTAAGGGCCGTTGAAGAAGGAAACATGATCTAGATGCATGCTTATAGAGACAGAAAAGATCAGGTCCCTCCGGAGGGACGGGAGGGACCGTCCGAACTTTACTGTTTGGGGCGGTTCCCGGTGGAACTTTTTGATGAAATTTTTTGAGCATGTTCCTCATCAAGTCTAGTTTGTCCATACCAAATTTCAGCTCAAAATTCGACCGGGAAGGCAGTCAAATAAATTCTTGAAGCTTACTGCACATTCTGCGCATATATAAAGTGCAGTAAGTTTCAAGAATTTATTTGACTGTCTTCCCGGTCGAATTTTGAGCTGAAATTTGGTATGGACAAACTAGATTTGATGAGGAACATGCTCAAAAAATTTCATCAAAAAATTCCACCGGGAACCGCCCCAAACAGTAAAGTTCGGACGGTCCCTCCCGTCCCTCCGGAGGGACCTGAGCAGTCCTCCTTATAGAGAAGAATATGAAGAACTAACAAATGCGTAGAGGGATGACACCAGTATTACATGATTCTGAATAATGGATTGAGACATGCTTGGGAGTTGGGACAAATGGGAAACGCCCGAAGTCCCAAACTATATACCTACATCCAATATTCTCACACAATTTTCACTGGCAATTTATAGGAGTGAGAGAATACCATCCACATTTTTTTTTTTTATAAAAAACTTCCTTCCCAAATAAAAAATGTTAATGAGTCTTTATGTATATAATATTAGAGCGGTTAGGTATTGATTACTTAATAAAGATTTGCAGATAAACATATCAACAATTAATATCAAAACTAATCAATGGTATAACTTTGAGAAGGGAGTTGTCACTTGTAACATTTTTAGGGGTAATACAAAGTGACCAGTAGAAAGTGACATTCTCATTGATTAATTTTAGTAGCCTTACTCTTTCACCTTTTTTAGTCACAATAGGATGAAAAACCATATGTGTTTTTATTCCCCTATAATAAACCACCTAGTTCCTTTCACTTTACATTTCGTATTTTCCAAAGCAGGGTTTTTCTTAATGAAAGCAAGGAAACTCAAGTTGTATGCAAGCATAAGTGAGGCATTCACTTAAACCAATGACACCACTTTTCTTTTAATGGGAAATAGGTGAAACATGTAAAATCGAATAAATCATTTTTTCACAATAAGCTGCTCTACCAACACACTCGTTGTTAAATAATCTAACACAATATATATACCTAATTACCCATCAAGGTAAATGTAAAAGCATCCAATTCATTTCTTAACGGGAAAAGGTGCAAATAAGCCCTCGAACTAACCAAAAAGGTGCAAATCACCCCTTATATAGGAGGCACTGTCCGACCGTCGTCATTTGGGGAGGTTCCTGGTAGATTTTTTTGATAATTTTTTTTAGAATCTTATTCATTAAGTCTAGTTTACCCATACCAAATTTCAGATAAAAATTCAATCTGGAAGGCAGTCAAATGAATTTTCGAAGATAATTCCGCAGTTAAACAACACTATATTTCAGAAAATCATTTGAGTATATTCCCAATTTTATTTTTAGCTAAAATTTGGTATGGGTAAACAAGCCTTAATGATGAAGATGCTCAAAAAATTGCATCAACAAATTCCATCGGGAACAGCCCCAAATGGCGACGGAGTGATTTGCACTTTTTTGATTAGTTCGAGAGCTTATTTGCCCCTTTTCCCTTTCTTAATCGACGCAAGCTAAATATTGGAGATAATCATGTCTTATTTCCTTAAGTTTATTGAGCTGTTTGATTGTAATCTAACAAATAGCTAAGTATACCATTAACCTTAGTTCGAAGCACAATTTGTGTAAGATGAAAACAAAGTTGCAACTTCATATTTATCATCTTTAGTAGGGGTGGTTCGGTACGGTATACCGAAGATTTTATCTCATACCTTTACCATACCGTAAACTTTCGGTATGCAAAAATACATACCGTTACCATACCTAAATTTCGGTATACCTTGTTTCGGTATACCAAAATTTCGGTATGGTAAGCTACGATATCGGTAAATTATCACGATTTAATATAAAATTATTATATATCAAATGAAATATAGAAAATCAGTGTTAATAGTGATATACTAAAATTATTAATGAAATTAATTATAAAATACCAATGATAACCTATTTGTGTTCTATTCAACTTTGAACAAAAAAATATTATAAATATGTACGGATACTTCAACCCATGATATATGAAGATAACAACACATTCTGCTAAAATAATAATTTAAACAACATAAATACATTTGAAATAACATCGATCTCCAACAAAAAGTATAAATAATTCAAGAAACATGGATATAAAGTCATTATCCTTGAATTAATGTTGTGTTTTCTAGTTATTTTTATAATTTTAAAGAAATTATTGGCTTGGAATTACGGTATGACGGTATAACGGTATACCATTTATTTCCAAAATATATACCGATACCATACCAAAGTAATTCGGTACGGTATCATACCGTACCAAAAGTGTCGGTATACCAAACACTTCGGTAAATTCGGTATTTTTCGATATGGTAAGTCCGGTATACCGAAATTTCGGTATTTTTCCCCACCCCTAAATTCTTTAGCTATGTGAATAAAACATTCATTACCCACAAGTAGATTCAACTGCTTGAACAGAGAAGTTGTCTTTGACTTTTTATCACAACAGTAACTAAAACCTTAAAGCATATAATCCATTCTCCAAGCTTACTCTTTTTGCATACTATTATATCATCTAGACTAGAAGTCAAGTTAGATAATGGAACACAAACATTAAAATAAGTAAAATTACACTTCTCTTCCCTAGATCCTCACACGGCCACACCCAAGCAATTCACTGCTAACACCATTTTTTTATTCTGCCCTGCCCCCCGTACCAATACACCCATCGACCTTATCACACAAACATACCAACCAATTCTCTTACAGCCCTCGTATAGCTTCTTAGTTTTCTTAGCATTTCCCTCTAACTCCCCAAACCAAACTACTAAACGTTGTCAAATATTATGAAATACCCATTCTTTCCAATTAGACAAACAAAGTGGCATGAATATAAAAAAAGAAGTGGACATGGAAAAACAATTTTTCTTAACAGTTAATAATAACTTAATGGATTAGATTTTGCAAATATCCTTTGTGTGATTTTAAAATAACATACAAGTATATCACAACAACTATGATCTCAACACGCCCAGACCCTATAATATAACAATCCACTAAAACTAAAAAAACAATTGACCTATCTCAAGCAAAACGAGATCTCCATAATCTAATCTTGTCACCATTATCTCACTTGTTGTCATCGTCTCGCTGATCTCCATTGTCTCGCTAGTCGCCATTGGTCATCGGAATCCAGAGCATTTCAATTTTTTATTTTTTATTTTTCTGGCCTTCTCAGTGTTTTTTGTTTACTATAGCATTCTTTTAGTTTATGGGCATCCACAGTTCTTTTTGTTTAGTGCAACAACAGTGGGTTTAAAACTAAATTAAACTTTAATTTTGATTTATTTTGTTACAATTGATACAAACAAAAACCCAATTGAAAAATAAATAAAAAACAACCTGGAGGAAAGACAGAAGCGGAAAAACCCATTGGGGCGTGGAGGTCTAGCCGTCTGGAGCAGGAGCAATGGAGCTTGGCTGTGGCCTTCGTGAGAATCTGACTCACAGAAGGAAAGACAACTCTTTTTTAGCACACCGGCAGAGTCACCAATCACGGTGGTCTTGACTCTAGCCTCCGGAGGATGAGAAAGATAAACGACGATTTGGGAATTGGGATTTCAGGAATATATGATAGGGCGAGGCAGGGCGGGCCGCAGTAAATTTTCAGAAAGACGTATCATTTGAAGTGGAAACACCAATTTTTCAATCCAAATGTGACAAGTCGCACAAGAGATGTTGGGGTCTTACGGCAAGACCTCCTTCATTTTTTACCCTGGCATAATGGCTACAAGCTTGGAGTAAATATACATGAAGTGCAATCGGCCAATGCATAGATAGACACGAGCATTTTTCTTAAGACCATTATGTCCCTAACAATATTCATCCTTATATAAATTGTAGAGATACTTATAAGTTATAACATTAGAGTGAGTATTAAATAACAAAGAACTGAATATTAAAATGTACTAATGTCTTTTTTTTGTCTTTTTATCTACTAATCACCCAAAGCAAATATGTAAATTACCAAACAAATTTATGTAACCCGGGAACAAATTCGCTCGTCAAATCTACCGACTTAATCCGGGGTTTAGAACCTGAGAATATATCTGCTAACCCCCACCAGATAACAACCCAAAGCCCCACAGATCTGAATTATCTGATATCCCACTGCCGAATCAATCCACAAAAAACTCATCAACTGGCTGCAAGCAGTTCACCATTGCGGCCACCGGATTCACCTACCGGCCGGCCGGGGCTTGTTCCAAACCACCCAACTCCGTCTGCTGTCCCGCGGAAAACTCTTTCTCTCTCTCCCTCCCCCCGTTTCCAACACCTCGAGGCCTGTGCGATTTCTCCCCAGGTTTGGTGTGTCCGCGCGGCCACCAGTATGATAACAGCGTTGTCATCAGCATTTTCAGAGTGGATGCTCATCTTTATGTTATTTATAGATGGTGCTTTTGGTTATTTGATCACCAGGTTTGCCCAATATTGTCAGTTGCAAACCCCGTGTTTGTTCTGCTCGAGGCTGGATCATGTTCTGGGCAAGCAAAGATCATGGTTTTACTGGGATTTGATCTGCTGCAACCATAAGTCGATGATCTCTTCCTTGGTTCTTTGCGGTCTTCACAATAACGCTGTTGATGCTCATATAAGGTATGACAGCTGCCCCTCCTCATCTGAAACAGTAAATAAATCAGACACCCAGGCGCATAAATTGCTGGTGGGGGGAATATGTGCAGAAAGTCACCTTCTTGTTGACCAGACTCTTTTGAGCGAAAGCCTTTGCCCGGAGGAGCTGTCTGTTTCTAAAGGTTTTGCCCAAAAGCTGCTTCCAATTAAATATGTCAGGCCCCAGGCAGCTGATGGGCTCGATTCACCTTTACCTGTGAAGAATGCGGATGGTGAAAAAGGTATAGGTAACACTAATTCAAATGCTGCAATTTCATTAGATGATGATTGAGCTGATCTTTTTTTCCCAATTCCTGAAGGGGATAATTCCAAACAAGATTTGATCGATTCATGTATTCTTCCTGAACGTCATAGTATTACTATTTCGGAGGAGTTGTCACCTGAGAAATTGATCCATCAATCTTCAGTGCCATTTTTAGGTTCAGAAGTACAGTTGGAAGGCGTCAGAGGTTCCGCTTCCAATGAAGTATCAGCTGAAGATGTTGACAGTGGTTCAATTGAAATCAACTCGAGGCAAGCTGAGCATGGTGAACTTATATCTTTCTATGAGGACCTTCCATTGCCATTTGCCGTCACTACTCGTCATAATATGCAGGGAGAACCTTGTAAGATCATCTTTGCTTTCTTTATCTTAGTGCTTGCTAGCTAATTTTCTTCTTCTCCGTGGATCTTCTTGTGCACTATTCAGCAAATACACTAAAATAATACCCCTAACAGCGAACTTTCATTTTTTTTTTGCAAGGATGGAAATTCTATCACTGCAACTTGGTGCACAATTTTAGACATTAATATCTACTTTCTTCAAAATTAGGTTAATTATGTGTAAACCACTTGTTTTATATTACTATAATACTCCGTAGTAAATTAATAGCGATTTTAATGACATAACTACCAATATTACTAAGTTTGTGTAAATGAATCAATTTATATAACTACAAATACCAATTATTCAATAAACTGAGGGTTTGCTTGGATGGAAGTGTCGGGAGGACAATACTTTGGCATTCTTAGTCTATATCTGGATAACTAGATGGTTCAAGGTAATTAAAATGATGTACGACCACATGTTATGTTAATATTTCAATTTTAATAAAACCCCAAATATATATCAAGATATGAACTAAGCCCTCGAGTACCACTCCATCAAAGTGGACCCTAAGATCCTTAGGTATTCAGATGTTTTATCTCAGTATCTCACCTAATTTTTCGCTTTTGTGACAGCTGATGCAACAATGACAGGTAAGTTGAACAAGGAAATGCCGCCTAAGATGGATAGTGACTGCTTCATGTCAAGTGAACCCTTGTTGGATTCTAAGCCAGATACAGCTCATACTACTACTAGTACACATAGGGCAGCACCATCTTTAGATTTAGGCGATGCTTATAAGCTGGCTACTAGCAGCAGGGTCATGGCTGTTAGGCAACTCTCAGGAAAGTTTTTGAAGCAGTTGTCTTTGAAGGGTTCAACACAAAACAGTGAAGACTTGAAGCTTCTGCTATCCCAGTTTTCTTCATCACGGGGGATTGATTCATCATCATCAAATGATACCATCACTAAACCGTCTCAACTTGAGAGAAACGAGTCTAATATCTCGCTTGAAGGAAGCATGGTGAGTGAAATCGAAGGAGAAAGCATGGTTGATAGGTTGAAACGACAGGTGGAGCATGATAGGATATTCATGAGCGGATTGTACAAAGAATTAGAAGAGGAGAGAAGTGCTTCTGCAGTTGCTGCAAATCAAGCAATGGCAATGATTACTAGACTGCAAGAAGAAAAAGCAGCGCTTCAGATGGAAGCCTTACAATGCTTGAGAATGATGGAGGACCAAGCAGACTTTGACAACGAAGCACTTCAAAAAGCAAATGAAAGTATTGCGGAGATGGAGAAAACGATACAAGACTTAGAAGTCGAGCTTGGCGTATACAAAAAGAAATATGGTGATATTACTCTCTTGAAGGACGTTGAGGCTAGTTGTGATTCAAGTAGTCTTAGGGAGTTGAGTTTAACTCTTGATTTTGAAAATGAAAAACTTTACATCAAGAGATGTTTAGAGAAATCGGAAGAGAAGCTTCGTCTATTCTCTATCATGGCCTCTACAGATAGGGTTAACTATGATATTTCAGCAAAGGAATGGGTTAAAGTGAGTAATAATTACACAGCAATTGAGCAGAAGGAGGATTTTCAAGAAAATAGTGAAATAGAAGGTACTCGTTTCCAACTCTATGCAATGAAAGAAAAAGCAATGCCTTCTTCTCAAGAATTATCTGCATTGCCACTCCGTGAAGCTGAATATGATGAAAGCAAAACAGGGGGTGAAAACAAACCCAGTCACTCAGCTGAAAGTATTGACTTGGATAAACTAAGCAACAAGCTGTCTACTATGACTGAGAGATTAAAACAGCTAGAGGAAGAGTATAACATAATTCAGCATTCCATCAACTCACTCCGAAATGGGGAAGAGGGGCTTAAATTTGTACATGAGATAGCTGGTCACTGCAACAATTGCATTTGAGAAAAAAATGACCCTTTTATGAAAAGGTAATGATTTTAATTTCTTGAGCTAATGTTAACTATTCACATTGACTTCGCTTTAAAATTAAGTCTCTTAACACTTTTTGTTATCATTTCTTTTTTCTTATAATGAATATATACATGTGCATTAATCAACATTGTTCTGCAACTTCAAAGATTTTACAAGTTCAACTCATATATGACTCCCTCTGTCTCGGAGTAAAGTTCCTGGTTTGACTTCACGGGTTTTAGGTACAACAACAATAACATCCAAGCCTTAATCCCAAAAGATTTTGGGGTCGGCTAACATGAATCGATCCATGATATCTATGCCAAAAAGAGAAGACAGGCAAGAAGAAGAAGAAGAAACAGAAAAAAAGTAAGAAAAAACGGATAAGATAAAGATAAATAAATACGGAGTATAAGATAACAATAATATAAAATACTACCTCCGTCCCTGAAACAACTTCCCATTTCGGATTACGATGCTTGATTGACGATAAAGCAACTTGATCCCTGCTCAGATTATTTCTAGTAAATAAAATTTATATATTCAGAAACTACATTAAAACTGCTACAAAGCCTGATAAAAAATGTAAATTTGATAAAAATTTGATATATAAAGCAAAAGATGAAGGGTAATTTAAGTTGACCATGTGAATAGTGAATGAGAAGTTAATTTTGGGACGGAGGGAGTATAAGAAAGAAAAAAGATAAAAAGATAAAGGAGCATAAAAAAACTAGAAGATAAAAATAACATAAGAACATAAAAAGATAAAGATAACCGACAAAAGAAAAAGAGAGAAAGATAGAAAAGAGATCAATCGTCCACACGAATGTATGCCCTCCACTTTGCTCTCTCCAAAACCATACTATCATCCAACCCAAGAAGTTTTGATTCCTCTAGTCCAAGTCTGTTTAGGTCTTCCCCTCCCTATCCTCTCTGTCTCTTCTCCCCACCCCTCAAGTCGTCTAACAGATGCATCACTCGGTCTTCTACGCACATGCCCAAACCACCGCAAACGAGACTCCTGCATCTTATCTTCTATAGGTGCTACTCCTACCTTTTGTCTGATTATCTCAATCCTCAAGGGTCTTTTCTGGTATGTCTGATTTTCTGGTTTGACTTCACGGGTTTTAGGTAAGAAAATTAATTAGGTTGGCTTTCCAATTATATCCTTGCTAGATTAAAGGGGTTAGAATAGCACAAGAGCAGCTACTGTAGCATCCCGAGATCACCTTGCGGCAAAATAAGGAATCATTGCAAAATAAAAAGGAGACACCAATATCATCACCTGCTCTGGAAATCTAAGAACATGGATAGAAAATTGCTGAAATTTCGAAGATGCAGAGCCACCGTGGCCATCCCCGAGCTCATTGTCGCTGCTGCCATCCATAAGCCCGCCTTTGCCGGAATAATCGTTCGCCGATTAGGAGGGAAAATAGGTAGTTTTACACCAATAACTTACCAAAAATTGAAGTGAACTAAAGTAGGAACTTAGTTTTGGGACATCCCAAATAGGGGAGGTGGAACTTAATTACGGGGCGGAGGGAGTACAAACAGAAATGATGGTTTACCCCAGTAGGAATCATGTTCGATGGTATATGAAATATGAGGGTGTTAGAAACCTGGGCCTAGAAAGTCCAGGTGGTCCAGTCTGGATCAAAGCCCGGTCAAAATTTGGCCTGTTAATGCCAGTCTTCTTTAAAACTATACTGGATGGTAAGAGTTGGCCTTAATGTTGAAGTTACACCCTCCCCTATGCCCGGCCCGACATGATAACAGCGGTTTGCATTGGGAAGACTAAGCTGGGCCTTTGGTTGAATGGAAGGGAAGACTAGGAATCTAGGATTTGGATGGTTTTGGCTATTGTTTCTGTTTTCGAGAACGGGTAACATTGGGAAGAACTGGCGGTGTAGAATTTTTTTTATAGCAATAGAAGTAGGATTTTTTATTGAGAATTCCACAAACTCTTGGGACTTGGTTTGCTTCAAACTTGCATACTATTCCGTCTCTCAACATGTCTTGAATAGGATTTAGAAAGCGTGGAAAAATAAACAAAGAAAGTATTAAGGGAAAATTATTAATTTAAAAGATATCAAAATCCGATCTGCTGGTAATAGCTCATTAGCTCAAATAACTAAAGATCCTCAAATCCTTGATTTTCAATTGCCTTCACGATTTTCGTGATTAGTCTATGCGTTTTGCTTATTTTTGGCTTACCTTTCTTTTTGTATTGATAGCAACAGCATATAAGCACATATGACATTGTGTTCGGTTACCAGATTTGTGGACCGGTGTGGCCATGATATACATGAATGGTGGAAATCTCAATCTAGTTTCACAAAACTGCATAGTATTGTTGAGAACAGAAAAATAAAAATCAACGGGGTAAACCAATTTTATTCCAAGATGAGCAAGAATGAATCCTAACAAGGGGTTTAAATACCCATCTACTAATTCTCAAACTAGGAAACAAAATCCTAGAAATCCTAATCAACTCCAACTAGGAAAGAGAATAATAAAGATCCTAATCAACTTCAAATAGGAAACAAATAATAGAAATCCTAATTAACTCCTAATAGAAAACAAATATTAGAAATCCTAATTAACTCCAAATAGGAAACAAATCAGGAAAATTTAAAAGAATAAATATTAATTAAGCAGCCCGCAACCAGCCTACGAAGGTGGGCTCAAGCCCGTCCCCGCCTTCAGTAAATCCGGGGGGCTTCTGCCCCTCTTCTTCCAAGTCCAGATTCTGCTTCATATCAATTCCACCCCCCTTCGAAAAAACCTTGTACTCAAGGTTGAAATCCGGAAACCGGCTGACATTTGTTCCCGGGGCTGCCCAGTATCTTTGGGATAACTGCCACTCAATCCTTTCAGCCCGTTCATGAAATACCCCAAACAATGATCGTCAAATAGCCTTGGGACCTTACTTGTTAGTTGAACAAAATTTGAGATGTACTCCTCCACAGTCCTTGTCTGCTTGACTTAAGCGATTGCCCTTAAATCGAGAGTCACAACGACCCATCAACGCCTGTGTAAGCTCATCCCATGACATGCCCCGCTTTCGTGCCCGTATCCAGGCCAACCGGTATAGGGCTGATCCTTCCATCGCAACTACAGTGGCTGCCACCTTCTTTCCCGGTGGAGTACAGTTCAGTTCAAACTGATGCTCAGCCCTAGCAACCCAGCCGATCGGGTCTTCTCCGTCAAACGAGGGTAGCTTCGTGAGAGAAGTGTTGCACAGTCCGATTCCTAACGTGGATGTTGCTGCCACGTCGAGTGAAGCCACCGCCGATAAATTCTCCTGCTGCCGAACGTTGATCTCGTCATTCCGGCGGGAATGGGATCTGGCAGGTCGGACCAATTGTGAGAACAGAAAAATTAAAATCAACGGGGTAAACCGTTGCCAGATAATCAACGACAAAAATACCGTTGCCCAGAGCCAAAAGGCTAAAACCAATTTTATTCCAAGATGAGCAAGAATGAATCCCAACATGGGGTTTAAATACCAATCTACTAATTCTCAAACTAGGAACAAAATCCTAGAAATCCTAATCAACTCCAACTAGGAAACATAATACTCTCTCAGTCCCAAATTGTAAGATACATTTACTATTCACTTGGTCAACATAAACCACTCTTAATATTTTATTTTATATATCAAAAGTTTATGAAATTTGAATTATTTTTTGCAGGCTTTGTAGCGGTTTTAATGTAGTTTCTGAATATGTAAATTTTATTTTCTAGAACTAATTTGAGTGTTGACAGGGATCAATTTGCTTTATCGTCAGTCAAACATCGTAAACCGTAATGTATCTTACAAATTGGGACGGAGGGAGTAATAAAGATCCTAATCAACTTCAAATAGGGAGCAAATAATAGAAATCCTAATTAACTCCTAATAGAAAACAAATATTAGAAATCCTAATTAACTCCAAATAGGAAACAAATCAGGAAAATTAAAAAGAATAAATATTAACTAAGCAGCCCGCAACCAGCCGACGAAGGTGGGCTCAAGGCCGTCCCCGCCTTCAGTAAACCCAGATTCTGCTTCATATCAAATATCGAGTTTGTTTCTGCTTCTCTTTGCGACTATAACATTTTTATTTATTTTTTATTTGTGGCTTGTACTTTATTCTTTTCTTTCTCTAGTATTTTTATTGTAGATATTACTCTTATTTATTTATTTATTTATTTATTTATTTATGAACTTTACAGTTTACTCATGCTTATTTTTCTTCCTCTAATTGATTTGTAAATAAAGTTTGGTTTGATAATGGAGGCTATTTATAGAGTGTTTCGTTTGCTTCTACTTTTGAAAAGTTATTTATTTTAAAGATTATTTGAAAAACAATTAATAGAAAAAGTTGGCAATGTTTAAAAAGAAAAACGGTTTTGATAATACAAAGTTAGAGTGTTGGTAAAGAACTACTTTTTGTGTGTAATAGATGAAGTAAAAAATTACAGCTTTTAGTTTTAAAGTGATTAATTTAAGCAGAAGCACCTGTTTAAAACACCACTTTTAAGCTAAAAGCTGAAAAGTACCCTTTTTAAGCAAAGAAAAACACTCTCTTAGGCTTGTCTGTCTAATATTTGTATAGTTTATACTTCTTATTACACTCTCTTTTTGATAGACAAGCTTGGCCCGGCCTGGCTTGGTTTTTAGTTAGGTCTAGCCTGCCTCCGGAAGCAATGATCTTTTTGCGTTCTGGTCCAAAGCCGGCATAAGGGCTTTTTGAACACTTCTATGCATATCCTTGGAAAGTGGCCATAGTGGAAATGTGGAATGCAATTGACTGTCCTTGAGAGTCCACTTTTCTACATTTTCCTTTGTCATTTACTTCCCATCATCATCATTACCCCAGTGCCGCAAAGACTCCCCACCTACAGTGGGGTAAGGGGGGGTCAGATGTACCCCTGTACTAAAGCATAGAGAGACTGTTCCCGGATTACCCATGGTGAAAAGTGCGTCAAAAATTGCATGGACTGACCGCTACTTCATAACAAAGAAGCGCATACAGTTTAGTGAGCCATTTTGCTTTATTCTATCATATTCCCAAGCCAAAAAATAGTGAATCTTTGGCTCCATTGCAAATGATGGAAAGTGTCATTTACTTTCCATGGAAAGTAAAATAGATAATAAGAATAACAAGGAGAATTTAATCTAACTTTGACCACTTCTCACACAAGCTCAACACGTGTTTTTGTGAAGGAAACCAAATAAGTGGAAAGTGACTTATTTTCACTGGAAATCCAATACTTTCCGAGTTTCCGATATTATACGCGCATAACATACAGTACAAGTTGTGATTTATTTGTAAAATTTCTATTTACTGTCAGCTGACCCCAAAATCTTTTGGGAGTAAGGCTTGGATGATGTTGTACACTTGTATTGCCAAAGTATGGTATGGTTTACTTAGCAAGCTGTAGTTTTACTGTCAATAGTTATAGTTGTCTGTACGTTTTATAAAAGTGTGTAAGATGAGTGTTATTATAGAGGGGTATTTAAATTAATCATAATCATTCTCTATTCTAGTTTTTTATTAGCTTGTTATTTTGCATTGTACTTAGGGCCTTGTTTACCCCAATCATATAAGAACTATAATCACCACCATCACCTACACTTTGACCCCAACTACGTTTGGGACCGTGACATGAAAATTAGTGTGCCAATTTATTTTAACACTAAAACTCATACAAAAGCATACCATTGAATTTTATGCTTCATGTTGCAACCTCTTATAGAAGTAATAATGAGATGGAATTCCAAAACTACCATCATTAAATGCACATAGAAAATATCATAAGCTGAAAATGAATTGTGATAGTTGTTATGGTCACGTCACTCTCCAAAACTGATGTAAAATCAACTTGCACATTAAATGTGCAACCTTCATGTACTTTTTCTTATTATGGATTGGATAATTCCACAGCCAAATAAATTAATATTCTTTTTGTATATATAAGCTACATATCCTTATAAAGAATTCTACTACCATTCAACCATTTAAAATGATGCGGAGTGTGTTCTTTAAATCTAGTGACGTGTAAAAGCTGAAGTCTTTGCCTGCAATGTTTTAAGGGTATATTATAATTTTCAGTCCAAAGACTTGCTATTTTTTGTCTTGGGAATATGATAGAATAAAGCAAAATGGTTCACTAAATTGTATGCGCTTCTTTGTTATGAAGCAACAGTCGGTCCATTGAATTTTCGATGCGTTTTTCACTATGGGTCATCCGGAAACCGTCTCTCTGTGCTTTGGTGTAGGGGTAAGAATGCGTACATTCGACCCCCCTACCCCACCGTAGGTGGGAGCCTTTGTGGCATTGGGGTAATGATGATGATGATGTAATTTTCAGTCCATATATTTTTCCCCTAATGGCCCTAATGGAATTCATTGTCTTTTGGTGACATAACAGTCTCATCACTTTGCAAGGTATCCAATGAAATAGATTGTAGCCCATCTATATGTAATGCTACTTAAGAGCCTAAACATTTGTATAGCATAGCTCATATTTTATTGAAGCCCTATCATATTTCCACACCATCGATCATTTCATTTAGAACAAGACTGCCACAAACTTGTCTATCTGTCAATTGAAGTTCTTTTTCTCGTGTCATTGCAGATCCACATGTATGAAAGGCCACAAGTTGACTTTGCTGATACAAGGATGGTAACAAGCATTTTGAGAAATGAACTTTGTGAGTGTGTACAAACTCATCTACTTTCTCATAGCCTCACAGGAACCAACATGTCGAAGATTTTAGAACACGTAGCGTGTGAGTAAATGTGCCGGTTTGTGTTTTGCTTCTTCCTTGTTTTAGTTGTTTGCTTTTCCCTGTGTCACTATAGTAGTGGGTCTTCCCTCAGATTGCTTGAAAATTCAATATTTGAAATATTTCCTCATTGTTGGGGGGCCACTTATATGCAAGTCAATAACTTTTGAGTAAGCTTCCACCATAATGGTTTCCAATAGTGCGTTGCAATTTTACTTTTGAAATATTTATTAGGGAGAACTTCATTTCCAGTAGTCATTTGTTTTAGATATTGAGAGAAGACAAAAAAATGGTTTGGATCTCTTGTTTGTGTAGGAAACCTTTAAATTATCAAATAATGTTACTAAAATATTACCTGAAAGTGAAAACTGCATATATGAAAAATAAAAAAAATATTCACTCCGTCCCATAATATTCTTTCAATTTTCCGTTTAGGGATGTTCCAAATATTCTAAGGAAAGATTTACGTGTTTTGATGCTTCTCTCTTTTTTTTTTGCATTATCTACAACCATACAAAGTGCCAAGTCAAATCCGAATAAAATTTTTGGGGAGTTAAAACAGAGGGGGCTGGAGGGGAAAGTTCGACAGTAATGACTAATGAATACAAGAACATCTACTTTACTCAAAAACGAACACAATATCATATATGTGCTGCATCTTGGAAAGATACAAGTCCAAAAACGAAACTGCAAAAATGATACAAAAACTGAAAAGGGCAAACCTACAACCTTAACAATGTGGATTTGCATTCTATAGATCTTCATCAGTTGTAGCAAACAAAATGTATAATAGCAGAATTAGTATAATATATCCTCATATCCAGACTGAGATACAGTAAGCATGAGTTTTGAAGTGACACCGAATGCTACTACGGCTTGTTTTCCTCCACCTTGATATTCTCATCCTTGTTCGGCACTTCCTCCGCTGCTGCATTATTCGGTGCCATTAACTTGTCGAATTTTTCAGTTTTTTCCAGCACGATTTCAATCTAAGTAGTCAACGATGTTAGGCCTTGTTAATTAATACTGAGTAATATAAAGTCTTTACAAAAATATTACTTCGTACAAGAAGTTTATGGATTTTTACCCTGGCCTTTTGAACCATGCGGCCTTTTGCTTCATCTTTCATTCCAACAGTGGATGTTAAAACCTCTACACCATATTTTGTGTGGCAATGATCAGTAACGTTCATAGACCTCGAAGCAGTGATATTTTTTTAGTTAAGGGTTATTTTGGAACCCGGAAAATACTAGGGAGAGATATTTGCTCAAAACTAAGTTTGTTAATTTATTTATATTATTTAGACTATAAGATAGATCTATTATCTATATAACTAAAAATGGGAAATTACTTTCTTGTGTTTGGTTTTTCCATAAAAAATGAAATATGATTTTTTACATATGCATTATAATATTTAAATACATTTTTAGTCCCTGTAAATATATTTTAATTTAGGTCCTGACATTTTTTTTCATTTTTCATCCCCGCAACATGTAATATTTTTTTTAGTCCATCTCTAATCGTGAGCTATGAGGGAAATTGATAAGTAAAAGAAAGTGCTTACTTTTCTCAGTTGCAAATCCATTGTTCTTCAGAATTTCAGCCACTGTAACAACTGTGGTGATTGCTACAATTGTTTATTCCAAGGGATTGTTATGAGTAAAAACAGGGTATTGCATTATTTGCACAAGACGAAATGGAAGGAAATATATAGAAAATGATACTGTATATGTTAATGGAAAAGGATTCAATGATGAGCTTTACCCATCCCTAGGGCAGACAGTTCAACCTCATTATGCTGCTGAATGTACCTCTGCAACCAATTATGAAACACATGTATGTGTTAGTCCTTGTATTTCTAGTTAATTGACTTTGTCCAAATCACAAATATGAAGAATTACATATAAGTTTTGCAAACCAACTGAATCATTAGTTAAATCTCAACATAGCATGGTATCGGGTTCGGGGCATCCTACTAATAGACTTCCTTTGGAAAGGCTTTTTCGATAGATCTTGTCTAGTAAGGCAGGCAGGTAGTTCCAGTTTTCAGTTCACATGTTAGGGTATAAAGCTTTTTACCCCTCCGTTTCATATTAGTCCAAAAGTGAGAAGAGGTGTTGTTTTTGGTACTCTTATAGTATTAGTATGTGCACCATATGGTGCAACGTCAAAGCTAAATTGTGTGTTTTAGGGCGGGCCAATATCCAAATAGATGAGTCAAGTAACATCTAATAGTCCGAAAGGGGAGTTATTATACAACTAATGTGAAATTTCAAGGATAACCTTGGTAAGAACCAAATAATGCACCACATATTTGTTAAATGGACAGAATAAAGAGTAAGACAAAAATCTTGAAAGGTGGAAAAGTTGTACTAATTTTTATAATCAAAAGATTAAGGTATACGATATGAATAAGTTTTTTTCTCCAAGAACTATACTTTTCTCACCGTTTGCGTTTTTAATACTATTAGCTTAATATATCTCCAAGTATCATCAATTTCATCACAAATATGTCTCATTCTTTATCTTTTATAAAAAATCAAAACATAATCCTTTTTTAACATTTAAACCTTACCATCATGATTTTTCAAAATTAAAAATTTATATCAATATTAATACTTTCATCTATAAGTACTTTTGTCTAATTAAATACTCCATAATATTTGTAGTTATTTAATTTAATTTATCTGATTTTTTATGAGAGCATAAATCAAAATTATCATAATTTAGCATATCCATCCGTTTCAAACATTACTTCTAAGTTCAGTTTTATTAAAAAAAAGTAATGTGTGTGTGTTGTGTGTATTTGTGAATTTGATGATAGTTAGGAATATATTGAACTAATGAATCTAACTTTATCATATTTTATAATTTGAGTTGCAAGTACCACTCAACATCCAAGACTCCATCTAATCCAATAAATCTTGGATCCGAACTCGGAATATTTAATTTGTTATACGTAGTATAATGTACAGAGTATTTGATATGCTATAAGCTAAGTTGACCATATGAGCTTTTGTTATATAACCTTAGCTTGTGGAGTGCTTCCTTAATTATTTGACAATGTAATACTCCGTATCACATGAACATAAATGAAGATGAGGGGATGTCATAGAAAGTAGGTAATAGTGTAATGTCACAAAGACATAAATGAAGACAAGGGAATGTACCATTAACTTGCAAGGGGCAATAACTTCAAACACAATGGATACTACAACTAAATGATATTTGAGTTAACTTGCAAGCTTTCACCAAATAATGTGATGGACTCATGGACACTCACTTCAAGTACAGATGAGAGACAGTATCAACCCCAGACCATGGGGTGAACCGGTCAACCTATTTAGATAGTTTCGGTCATGATTTTTATTATTGTCATTCGTCTATTAAAAAATGTTCTAACTTTGACGTTGAGACAACCAATCCCAAAGATGGAGCCAAAGCGTTTTTGTGCACGATTCTGATAAAATCCCTCCCAAATTGTGGAGTCGGACCGATGGTCTTCAAAAGAAAGGGATATTGTAAAATAAATGAAAGTATATATTTACTCTAGGTTTAGACATAGTAAAACGTCTACAATCAAAACATTCATCACAACTCACAAGCTTATCAAAACAAATCATTCCTATTTTTCAGACTTGACTGATAAGTGGGCACTCATGATACAATTGATATCTCACGACGAAATTGAAATATTTCAAGGAAAAATTGAGTATAAGAAAAAGTAACCTTAGCAAGATTGACATAGAAGAAGAGGGGTTTCTTTGTGTTGGACACTTGAATCCTATTCTTCTTCTGGGATTCAGTTGTTGCTGGCTGGGGTGCCACTGCATCCACCACCACTTCCATCGTCATCCTTGTAAATTGTTTTTGCCAAAATTAGTTTTTTTCTCTTGATATTCTTTTAATGTTGGACTTTATAAAATTTCACTTTGCTTCTGAAGAAGAAAGATGGAAATGAGTAATATACTTGAAAAAAAAAATTAGCTAGTCTTAAGCCAATGATACTAAAGGTATTTATTATCCTTCATGCAGGGCACAAAACATTGAGAACCAAACATATGTGTGTTTTGACCTAGTAAACATCCATTGATTTGAAAAAAAAAACAATGGCTACGCACGCACATAAACATAAGCCATTGGCTTTCCTTTGTATCCGGGACACTGTAATTATTTGGATCAACAATTTTATTACTTGGGGTTATACTGTTATACACATCTAAATTTTTTCCTTGACAAGACAAAAAGGACTCGATCAATTTTGGTCGTGTTCCATTCTCTTAGATTATTGAGAACATTTTATCCGTCAAAATTCATTAAGTCAAATTGATGGTCTAAAATCTCCCAATCAAACTATATAAGACAGATTTTTCAGATTGATTGATTTTTACTTGTGCGATGCATGAACATACGTCAACTTAAAAATAATAAGTACTTCTTCCGTTCTTTTTCAATTGCAATGGACTACTTTTCACGATTATCAACGCACAAGTTTGACCATTAATACCTTAAATTCCTTATTAGTAAAAAAATTAGAAAATTTAGATTTTGAAAATTAAAAAATGAGAGGAATTTAACAATATTTTTTTAAAACTAAATTTATAATAAATTAATAAATAAAATAGAGTCAAAGTAAAACATGTGAATAGTGCAAAAAGTTCAATGTTACATTTAAAAGAGAACGAAGGTAGTATATTTTATTATAATTGATTGAATTTATATATTTTATAAGAATGCAAAAATACTATATATTTGATAAATATTGAATCATACAAAACTGTGTGTGCGTGCGTGTGTACACACATGAGGTACTACTTTTATGAGATAGATTAAAAATGATGAACAATTTATCGTACTAGTTACTCCACACGTGCGTTGCACGGGACTGAAGTAATTACGTAGGAATTTAGATGAATTATATGAGAAGTAAGAAAAAAGTTGATAGTGAATCAATTAATTGAAAATATAAGTTAAAATAAGAAGTCATGGGCTAAGATTTTAAACCATAATTATGCTTTGACCATTAAAGATAGAATTACAGAGAAATACTACCAATATTATAGATCTCTGCATGAAGTCATTGAGAAATACTACTATAGATCTTGTGTATTGATATTAAGCTATTGATAAACTATTTTCATCCCATATCATAAATTCCAGCTGGTACGGCCAGTTTCGGCCCGAATTCCCCCGGTTTGACCCTGGGATGGCCCACACCCAATCCCTATATTACATCACCAATTTATGGACTAAACATGGACAAAATACAAGTATTCAAGAGGTAATACCTGCAACCGAATCCGGGTTAGCTTGAGCATCCGCCTCCATCATCGCATAGACTCTTGCTTGAGTCCTTCCTTGATTCACCAAGGGCGCGTTGCTCGTACTTGCTCCCCCATGTCCCCTAGTTGATTGGGAACCCCCGGCTTGGTTTCTTGTTCCCGTAGCCCCGCTACTTGGTCCCGATGTCCTTGCCCCACCCAATTGGAGGCAACTCATCTTCAAGTGCCTGGTGTTCCCGCATTGGAAGCATCTAGGAGGTTCACGGCATTTTCCGAGGTGACTCTTCTTGCAATTCAAGCAGCGAGGCATTCCCAAGGCTTGTGACCCCGAGTCATGCCTGCTTGAGCCTTGACCTCCCCCGGATGGCGGTGGGGGTGCACGAAACGATCCCCCTCCTCCATGGTTCCTTTTCTTGTTAGGACCCTGTAGCCCGTGGTTCTCCCACTTTCTCTTCTTCGCCTCTTCGGCGTCTCTCTTTTTCCTCTCCTCCCACTGTTTCTCCCCTTTCAAGCCTTGATTAACCACTTGACTGAAAGTCATATTTGGCAATTGGGTTGACCAAAAGTGGTTCACCATTCGATTCTCGTCACAAGCATACTCCGGTATGTGATCGGCAAGATCCCTGAATTTTTGTTCAAGTTGTTTCACTGTCATGTTACCGCCTTGGATTAGGAGAGTATATTCCCTCACCTTCGCGTTTACCTCGAACTCAGAATAATATTGGGCAAAGAACTCCCGTCGGAAGTCCTCCCAAACGACGGCTTCACCATACTTGCCTTTGGTCCCATCCCACCACCTGGATGCCAACCCTTCAAGTAGTCTCACTGCAATTCTTAGTTTGAAATCGGGTGTGAGTTGCATGTCAAGGGCTTCCTCATTCAGCCTCTTGATCCATTGTGAGGCAACCGAGATGTCCCCCGTTCCATCAATCGGTTTGCACCCCAAGTCTCGTGCCTCTTTGATGTATTTGGAGATCCTTATGATTGGACCTCCATCACCTCGGCCCCTATGTGGTTCAATGTGGGCCCTAGAGTCGCCATGGCTTCTTCCTCTTGAAGCCCCGCCCGAAGGTTGCCCAGCTCGGCGCCTTCGGCGTTCCCTCCTCTCCTCACGCTCACGGTGGTACTGTTGGAGTAGTGCTTCAATTCGTGCTAAAGAGCCATTTTCCTCCTCCTCATCACTTACATCATCATCATCCCCTTCATAAGAGGTCTCAACTGGCTCAGTTTCCGGTTGATAGGTCGAGTCCTCGTAGGACCAGTAGTTCTCACTCTCGGTGCTCACATGACCGTCGCTCACGGTCTGTGATCGGCCCCCACGGCCCGCTCCTCTAGATGCCCTAGAGATCCTACGACTGCCCTGCCCAGTCTCCACCGGTGCACGGCCCGTCGGGTTTCTCCTAGTAACGTTGCCACCACGGTCCATTTCTGAAAGAAATTTGGAAAGAGTCGTTAGACTCGTATTAAATGTCAATTGACAGATCGGTACTTAAGACACTATTTGGTTCAAATTGCTGCCATACCAATTGCTAAGGGTACCATCTTAACAATTAGAGACCTTGCAACTCAAGTACCAAAAGTTCTACAAGTACAAAACATTTATGCTCCTGGTTTTCAAAATCATTTTGAAAAGAGAATTTTGAGACTTCATTATGAAGTTTATGGACTAAGGCTCTGATACCAATTAAATTGTCACACCCCGGACCTATCCGGACACGTCAACAACCAGCCGTACAATACGAATAATCAACCAAAGTCAAACACATTCATATCATACAAAGCGTCTTGAATATCATTAACACATATAACATCCATAAACAACCATAATAAGTAATTCATAATGCAGCGGAAACATTGTTTGAAATAAAATGGCCACACAGGGCTATTCACGAGCACGCAGGCTCTGTAGTAAAATATCCATGAGCATGTTTAATATTGTTCAAAACAGAATGGAGAAAGCACGAACCACGTCTTCTCTCCAAAGGATCACCCAAGCAACGGGCACATGTAGCAAGCTCGAGCCTCAACCTGGAATGGTGGTGGGACGCCCCCGAAGGGATCAATACTCTATACGGCGATAAAGTACTGGTGTGGCAGACATCTAATAGATATACAACAAGTATTTCACACATAAGACCCTCAAATAGGGTGATAATATAGTCTGGGCTGTAATCTCAAGTTACCCCTTTCAAAATATATACATACTGTATATAAAGTCAAGTAGTCCGCTCAAAGGCCCATGTTTATTACAAGACATTTCCCAAACCCCGTGACTAATGGTCACGACAATACATAGGGTCCAACCCTAATATAACTTCTCATTTCTAGAGTTCAGCTCGAGTGCATCATCATGCACTCGCATCATAAATCTCCTACTTCATACAATCATATCATAGATCTCCTACTTCATGTATTCACCCCATAGATCTCCTACTTCATACAATCACACCATAGATCTCCTACTCCATGAAATCACCATTGACACTTGAATCTTATTCAAGTTCATCACAACCAAACCCAAGCCTTTAAGTTTAATTCTATCGACATTTCGAACAATCCTTAACTAGCATCACAATACTATTAAGATTATTCCTACAACTCATTTATTCTTAATGGTAGCCCCTCCATATCAATAGATATGTGGCAGCCTCCCATGTTCCAAGCATCATCATGTAACTATACATTTACATACACATAACATTCATACAAGAGTTAGAAAAGTCTATTTATCATATTGGCATATTTCTACCTCATATGACTCCATATTCATCAATATGTTTTCAATTCATGATCAGGTTCATTACTTATCATTCATATCATGTTCAAGCATCTTTATTCACAAAAACATGATTTAAGCATTTAGGTAATCTCGTGCATAATCTACAAGTTGTAAGCAACTAGATTTCGGTCCTCTCCTTAATTGAGCTTTAAACTTTTCCTTCTTGATCCAAAGGTCAAAGCTTCGGTCAAGGTGGATTAAGATATGATTCCTTGGTTAAATATGAGTGTTAAATAGCCTCCTCAAAGTGCTATCTCAACCCCTAAACGTCGATACGAAAACAGCCCCTAGAATGGGTGTTTTCCGGCGAACTCGTTTCCTAGTATTTCCAAGATTTGCTCTAGGTTAGTATCTAACCTTTACATCAATAAAATAACTTTATAAGGACATATTATACACTTGGAGTAGTGTATAATAGTTCCACCAATCGTTCATACCATTTGGAAAATGAAAGGGGAGGTTTTGGGGTTAAAACTCACTTTAGAAGAGTAGACCCATTTCTGCGAGGTTGTGTTTTGCTTGGACGATTTGGAAGCCTTCCACTACTCCGATTGATGCAAACCAGACCTTCACGGATTCCTCGTCTTGAGAGATTTCTATTGGTATCTTTCACGCCTTATTTGGATTAGTATAAATAGAGATATCAACGAAACAGTATCAACACTCTCACTGCTCGAGTTTACACACAGCAGTTCACTCCAGCTCGATTTTCGTCTGTAAGGCTCTCTCTTCTCGCTCAGAAACCACTCAATAACAAAACTAGACTTCAAAGGCTATCCAATGACACCTTAATCACCTTGTTTTTATGAGTACAACTCCCATTATGGAGGGAGACAATCAGCACACCCAATTTGTGCGAAAATGGACTAGGTGGCCCCAAGTTTGATTCCAATCAAGTCTTGTGCAGCTCTCCTCGAGATTGTCCGGCCAAGGTAAGTCTCCTAACTTATTTTTCTTGTCTTGCAGGTACTCAAGTCATGTGGAGTGCTTCCCAATTGATCCCAATCAATTTGGGGTCCAAAATATCTACCAATACTTCCAAAAATGGGAAGATGGGTCATATTGTTTTATCTTTTGCTAAAAGATGTCTTTTTGTACTCATACTAATTTATTTAGAACAAGTCAACTTCGTACATCACATTATTGATCTCCAATATGTGTAGGCTCATCCCAATGATTTACATGAGGAATATTGCAGGAGAAAAACCCTACTCCCATTATTTAGCTCAATAACGTCAAAGATGGGACCGTAGGCATTTGTATTCTTCTCTAATCATCCTGTCACTTATTTATGACATTAGTATTCATATTTCTGGGCTACTAGCCGTGTGGGTCACCCTCGAGTGGGCCTAGGACGCCATTCTTGAATACTTACTATTTTTAGCAGGTTGGGCTCGAAGTGATGTTTGGGCCGCCCGACCTTCCTTAGTTTGTATCGAAAGGTTATGTATCATTATTTAGATAATGTTGGGCCCTTATATTCATTAACAAGGCCCAAATAAGTATTTTCAAGCCTGACAATACTACACGAGTTCGAACAGTACAATAATCAATCATGCACTACGTAAAACATTACTCATTTTACGATTGTTTGGTAATAGGAAATTCAATACATAAACTTTGAATTTTAAATTGAATTTTCAAGGACGTTCGGGTGCGGTGTCACACTAATAGTAAGGTAAGATTAAGTCGAGGTTTAACAATTCCTGATTTGGCTCTAGTTTTCATAGGGTGAGTGTTAGTCAGAGGAATAATGGGTGGATAAGATGATGGAGTAAGTGGTGCAGAAGAGCTTGAGGAAGAATGAGATTGTGATTCATTTTGTGAATTTGATTCAGAGGATATGATATGAGAGCAATTAGGCTGTAATGGAGAATGAGTACGAACTGATTGAGTGGAATTAGTCTGTACTGGAGAGTGGGTAGGAACTGATTGAGAAGGATCAGTTTGAGGTGAAGAAGAAGTTGAAGAAGATGATGATGAGTTTGATTGAGATGAATCAGAATATAATGGGAAGGGGTTTGGTTGAACAATAGTTATAGGAACAGATTGTGAAGAGGA
Organism: Cuscuta epithymum; assembly: GCA_945859915.1. NCBI lineage: Eukaryota > Viridiplantae > Streptophyta > Magnoliopsida > Solanales > Convolvulaceae > Cuscuta > Cuscuta epithymum. The sequence goes on along the minus strand of CAMAPF010000183.1, from coordinate 459,884 downwards.
GGTAGTGTAGGGCTGATTGATGGTTGAAGTGAAAATGGTAGGATAATGAAATTTAGACTCATTAAAGACTACATCTTCTGAGATATAGACTTTTCCAGAAGGTGAGACACTTGTAACCCTTATGTTGGAAAGAATAGCCTATAAACACACACCATTCAGAGTGAAAATCCATTTTATGTTTATAATAGGGTCTGATAAAGGGAAAACATTAACATCCTAATACTCTGAGGAAGGAGTAACCTGGAGTAGAACCATACAGTTTGAAATATATGGACTGGAATTGGCAATTGACTTTGAAGGAGTTCTATTTGTAAGACGGACTGAAGTTGCAAATGTAGTGTCCCAAAACTTGTGAGGTAAGGAAGAATGAGCTAGAAGTGACAGACCCATCTCAACAATAGTTATATGTTTTCTCTCAACTACACCATTTTGATGGTGAGTGTGAGGACAAATGATTCTATGTGTAATACCTTTTTCAGCTAAGAATTTTGTGAAAGATCTGAACTCACCTCCACAATCAGATTGAAGAGATTTGATAAAAACAGAAAACTGATTGAGAATATACTGGTAAAAGTTTTGAAATCCTATAAGAGCATCAGACTTCTTTTTCAGGAAATAAATCCACGTATACCTTGTGAAAGCATCAATAAATGATATATAGTAGGATTGTCCATCAAAAGATAACATGGGAGACGGTCCCCAAAGATCAGTGATTATCAGTTCAAATGGTGAGTGAAAAATAATAATGGAGGGAAAAGATGGTAGTCTATGTGCTTTACCAAGACAACAAGAAGAACAGAAATCAATGGCACTTTTATTAGCAGTTGAACATTACAAGGTGGCATTACAGATTTTAGAGCCTCAAAATGAGCATGACCAAGCCTCAAATGCCACATATTACAAGCAATAGAACTACAAGACTGAATGTTATTACAAGACTTATTTTGAGACAAGGATTAACTAGAAACAAGAGTTGTAAGAGACTGAAACTTGTAGAGACCATCTGCACCCAAAATGCCATGTAATAGGACCTTTTTAGAAGCCTGTGATTTAAAAAAGCATTCATGAGCATGAAGTTCAAAGAAAACATTATTATCTCTTACATACTGACTAATACTGACTAACACTAAGTAAATTTCTGGTTATGGAAGGAACATGGAGTATATTGTTAAGTAACAGAGTATAAGAAGGACGACAAGGGGAGGAAAAGGAAGAGAAACCAATCGACTTAATATCCAAACCTTGACCATTGCCCATGAAAAGCTTGTCAGTTGTAGCAATAGGCTAACTGTGTTGAATGTTGAGGGGATCGGATGTGACATGATGTGAAGCTCCAGAATTTGGAAACCAATTATGAGCTGGTCCTAGTAAGGAAGAGTTTGCAGAAGTCTAGGATGCAGTTGGGACAGTTTGATTCTAAGGTGGTGGTCCAAAGGGATTGTTGACAGATCCCCAACTGGGATTTTGAGGAGGATGATTAGGGTAGTAGCTTGGTATTGGTGAAGTAGAATTTGGATGTGGATGAGAATTAGGCATAGGATAGTAGTTATGTTGAGGTGATTGAGTTTGAGGTTGGTTTGAATATGAGAATGGTTGTTGTGGATAAGAATGATAAGGATTTATAGGTTGATTTGATGAGGCATGATAAGGATTCATAGGTTGATTTGGTGAGGCAGGGTTTGAAACTGTATAGGATGGATTATATCTGTGATAGCACACAAGAGCACTATAGCCAATCTTGCTGCATACTTGACAAATGACAGAACTGCGACCACTAGATCTACCACCTCTTCCTCTTCCTCTGTTAAAGCCTCCACGGCCTCTACCTCTCTAGGTAGAATTTGCACCAGGATTATCATATTGAGCAACTTGTGCTGATGGACTCTCAGAAGAGTTTGAGAATCAATATCAATGTGTTGAGGAGCTTCTTCAGGTTGAGAAACATTAGCAGATAATAATGTTTGCTGCGAAGAGTCACGAAGTTTTCTTCGTCCCAATTCTGTAGCCAGCAGAAGGGATTCAAGTCCAGACACAGTTACAGGATCCATGATACTTCTAGATGTAACAGAAGATACGATTGATTCATAATCTTCTGGAAGACCTTCAAGTATCACATTTATGTGATCCTTGGTTGAAATAGGTTCACCGACTGAAGTTAGGTTATCAATGATAGTCTGATTGCGAAGAAAATAGTCAGAAATGGAACGATCACCTTTTCAGGTGTTGTGCAGCTCGGATATCAGCTGGCTAGCCTTCGCGGCAATGTTTGATCGAAAGAAATGATGAATTTCACTCCGGAGTTGATGTGAATATGTGCAATTGATGACGCGGTTCAGAAAGAGATGCCAGAAGCCACGAGAACAACATTTGATCTTGCTGCTCCCAAACACTGTATGCGAGCATGAAGCGATTCAGAAAGAGATGCCAGAAGCCACGAGAACAACATTTGATCTTGCTGCCCCTAAACACTGTATGCTTCGTTGATCGTCTTCGTCGCTCCATCATCACTGGTGATAAATTGATCTGGAATTTGAGGATTTTCAATGAATTTCAGAAGTTTATGTGCTCGCATGACAGATTTCACATGATGTTTCCAGAACAAAAATTTATTAGAATCTAGTTTGATTGGAAAGGGATGATGGAAGATAATTGTAACACCCCCCAAATTTCCCTCCCAAAATAATACTCGAAATAATAATTTATTGATAATAAACTTATTTTATTCATCCAAAATAGGTAAAAGTTTGGCAGCGGAAATAACATCAACAGGGAAACTGGTGTTACCGCCACATCCGGCCATCTCCTAACCGAATGCACAGGCAACTAAATCAAAATAAAGTAAAACAAATATTCGACATAATTAAAATGTTTATTCTTGGCTAAGTTTCACTAAGGCATCTCTAATCCGCTCTCAAGCGCATGCAATCAACAATCAACATAGTCATCATCACCTGCACAAGTAAAGTGCAGAAAACAAAACAAAGGAAAGGGAACAAAAATTAGCTTTAGAGCTAAGTAAGTACTACCCAACCCCGTAAAATAATCAGGTTTGGCAAAAATAGTTTTTCTTATAATATTATATAAAAAAGAACTCACTCCACCAAAATTCTCTTCTTCTTTGATTATCTCAAAAATAACTTCTTCTCTAACTTCCTAGTAATTTAGAAGGGCGGTGCTCAACCTTTCGACTGAGCCCGGTGGACCATGGTTACGGACGGCCACCCCGAACAATTGCCGGTACCACAACTGCTCTTGTGGAAATGAAACGACTACCTTAAGTGTGCACACCCCCTAAAAGGGATTCCAAGCCCTCCGAGTAGTAAGTCGTCACGAGTAATCGAGACTCAGTCTACCAACTACCCCTGAATAAGATATCTCTGAATGATTAGGGACTACTACTATAACTTCTTCTTAAAAGGGATCATAGATCCAAATGTTACTTCAAACTCAAACTGTACTTCTTAGTAGTAGCAGCCCTAATCACCCTCCACATTTATCCGGATGTGGAAAACCGACACCACAGATTTCTCCCGGGTGCTCACTTCTTATGAAAACGTAAATTTTATTTTGACTTTAGATATACTTCCAAAAAATATTTCTCAATTTCTCTAAATAGTCTCAAAGGTATTTAAAAATATTTAATACCCAAAAAGTACTTAATTTGCACTTCTCAAATACCATAGATCTAATATCTCCTCAAAATCACATACACATAATTCAAAATTCACACTTAAACACATAATGCATAATAAGCATATAATAAGAGGAAACAATTTTGGATTGGCAGAGAAACTTACCTCGAATCACGATAAATTCTAACCGAAACTTCTAACTTGATCTTCTCAAAATAGACCTTCTAAGATAATAAAATTCTAGAATCATTAATTGACTTATAATTCGAGATTAATCAGCCCACCATAGTTTAACTCATTTATAATTATCCGGTTATAACAATTGAATCAAATTTCACAAATCCGCCTGTTCCATTATAATTTATTCATGATAATCTACAAAATTCATTCGTTTGTTTCATTCCGTCCAACCTGACCGGCCATCCAAATTATAATCAGCTTATATTGTTTAGTTGCCTTAATGTAAAAGTGATAAATTTACTAAAGGTGAAAATAACCAATTTTATACCTTATTAAAGGTGATCAGCATTATTCAAAATATTAATTTCTGGTCAGTTCAGATTTCTCCGTATTACTCCGTATTTTAAAAGCTCAATCCATCCCAAAAATAACTACGCACTTCGTCCTTGGCAAGGAAAGAAGGAAAAAGTGCACGTACGTTTTCTTCTCGGGCTTCGTCACCGGCAAGTGCAGGGAGGCTGCAGCTTCTTCTCACACGGCCACGTCAACTGTACTCCGGCAGCCTCCTCTCGACGAGGCATCGGTTTATTCGTTCTCTGTCTCCCAGGCGTTTGTGCGGCCAGTCCTCCTTTTCCTTTGCCGACCCTTCTTCTACTACTAGCTTTCTCACGTACAGGTTTGATCATTGGTTTCGCCCCAGGTTACCTTGCCGATGTTGTATATATACGTGCGTGTATTCTAGGGTTTTCTGTAACTTACATGTAGGATGATATAATGGGGCTCTAAAGTATTGGGCTGCTGGCTCTGTAGCATTTACGGACTATATACTATGCGTAGTACATCCGTATTAGGTATAATAGTCCTCATTATTGGTCTTAACTACTGTTGGGTTAATGGCCCAAGTTGAGATTCGGCCCATTTACCGTTACTTCCGGACGTACGTCCAGCTAGATCACTAAGCTAGCCTGGCAAGCCCATGTTCCTCCAGGAGGGACGAACGTCTGCAGTTGGGGTTTAGGCTCAACGGCCCATCTCGACGAACGTCCGTGCTGGGACAAGGAGCAGGACCACGGGTCACCAGAATGACGACGAACGTCGTCAGAGCAAGCCCATAGCCATCGGAGGCAGTCCAATCCACATGGCGAGAATCCACAAAGGCCAGGGGACGAACGGCCAATACCCCTTGGAGGCCACCTGGAGCAATCCAGCTCGCTCCCCGGGCGGACGAACGTCCCCACTAATTAGGCGGGAAACCTAGATTCTGGCGAGAAGTGCATTTAATGCTGAAGATTTGGTGGTTGGGACACCAGCGAATCGCAGGCTTCCACGTCAGTATAGCCACCTGCCCATTGGTGGATATAAATAGAAGCATTTATTTCATTGTAAAGGGTTGGCAACTTTCTATTCTTAGCACTCTAGCTATAGCATTCTTACTCGCAGCACTTCTACTGCCTTGTAAGACGATCGGCCGACGAGCCTTAGAGAGAAGTATTGTATTAGGGAGTTATTAAGAGATAATAATACCTAATCACTTACTCGCTGCTTACTGTTCTCCTTGATCCATATTACTTGCTAGTTGGGCTAGATATTCATACACACTCCACTCGAAATCCTTGGGCTTACGTGTTGGACCCGAGGGTTGAAGGAATAAACCTCAACACTGGCGCCGTCTGTGGGAAACTGAACAAAAAGTTTCCAAAACTCTCCCAAACAACTACTAAATCTACCTACAGCAAGCACGATGACAAGGAACAATCGACAACGTGACCTCTCCGAGCAGCTGTCCCGCGGGCGAAGCAACCGCGGGCAAACCGCGGAACGCTCCGAGATGTTGGGAACTGCTGGGGGTGAGGGTGGCCTCACCAACCTCATCCCCCACGAGGCCAGACGCGACCCCCGACTCATGAGGGAGCTGGCGGAAACAATGCGCCGAATGGAGGACGAACAGGAGGCGGAAGAAGAGGTGTACTCAGCTAACACCATATGGACGCCCATATCACCCATCCACCACATGCAGTCCCTGGATGAGACAGCGGAATCTGCCGGGCGTCGGACGCCCGTCCACGCGAGGTTGGGCCAAAATCCGTTCTCCTACGGAGCTGGGGGGCACACCAGCGCCAGTACCCCTCGTTATGGCTGGCAGGACGATCACCGGGGGCGCACGCCGGACGTTCCCTCAGAACATCAGGGCACAGCGGTTACCCCCCGCCGCCAATAATATTGGACGACGTTTCCAAAGGCGTGGTGCCCATATTACCTGAAGGCAACCCGACGCGGTTGCCCCACGAAGGAACATTGCGCTCGAGGCCGCCCCGCCTGTGTCCCCCGGAAGGGCCGCACAGGAGGCCCGGCTAGAGGCAATGGAGCGGCGAATAGCCGAAATGGACAGACGGGCGGAGGCCACCCCAGCTACGCCTCGTTTCTCCCTCACCTCGCCATTTACTCCGAGGGTCATGAATGCAGAGATCCCGCGGGACTGCAGGCCACCCGGAGGAATAATATACAATGGGACCGGGGATCCCAAGGCTCACTTGATCAGCTTCCAGGGGAACCTCTCCACGCTGGGAGCATCCGATGAGGCCATCTGCCGGCTTTTCTTCAGCACCCTGCGGGGCCCGGCGCAGGAGTGGTTCGGGCAGCTGAGGCCCGGATCCATTGACAACTACGAACAGCTGTCCCAGCAGTTCATGGCACAGTTCGCTGCCAGCACCACCCCCAAGAAGAGCTTCACATCGCTCACCAGAAGTATGCCTCCATTGAGGAGGAAATCAGGTTGAGGGACGGCGCGCCGGCGGCCCCTTCCCGGAAATTATCAGACAGGCTCGACCCTGGGGGTGGCCCCTCCCCCAAAAAATAAAAGGCAGAAGACGGACGTAGGCATGATTCCCTGGAAGGCCCACCCTGAGGCAAGCACCGTGCGTCCAGGGGATTATCATGTTCCTTTGGCCTACCCCGTGGGCCAGATCTTTGATGCCATCAAAGACAAGGGCCTCCTAAGGGAGCCCCAAGACAAGAAGGCGCTTATGGGTCTTGATGAGACCGCATATTGCGAATACCACCAGAGGGTCGGCCACCTCACCGACAACTGCAAACAACTGAGGATGGCCATCGACAAACTGATCCGACAGGGCTACCTGGGCGAGTTCACTCAGCTACTGAAGAAGAATAGCCCGAGACAGCCGAATCCGAGGTCACGATCATGGCGCCGCGACGATCGGCGCGAGGCTGAGCCAAAGGACGTAGATTATCAAAGTGCTGATAAACGTCCGGAGGGGTCCCTCAGCCCGAACGGCGGGAAAAAGAAGTTGGAGATCAAGGTGATCTTCGGCGGTGCTGAGACTGGGGACACACCTGCTGAGCGGAAGAAGTTTGAGAGGTCCCTCTATGTGGGCTCCATATCAGCTCCCCCCCACTAAAAGGAACAAAATGGAGGCCATCACCTTTGGACCGGCCGACCTACCAATGTCACCAGCCCCGCATAGGGATGAGTTGGTTATCAGCATGGATATCAACAATGCGATCATCCGTCGCGTCCTTGTTGACACTGGGAGCAGCGTGAACGTCCTCTACTGGGAGGCGTTCGAAGGGATGAAGCTGAGGAAGGATCAGCTGGCCCCCCTACGCACCCCTCTTTCTGGCTTCACAGGGGACTGCATCGACGCGGAGGGCACCATCGGCCTCCCCGTGGAGATCGGGGATGGACCCCACACCACCCGCATCCGGATGACGTTCGTCGTGCTCTGCCTAAAGTGTGCTCACAACGCAATTCTGGGGAGGCCCGGCTTGGAAGATCTCGAGGCCATATGCTCCGTGCGGCACTCATGCATCAAATTCCCCACTGAAACTGGCGTGGGGATAGCCCGCACGGACCCACATATGGCCAGGGCCTGCTACACAAAGGCCATGGAGAGGTTCAACGAGCGGGAAGCCCGGGTCAATAACATCTCTGAAAAGGCCAGACAAGCCGATTTTGACGCTCGTCTGGAACCGGCTGCCCTGCTCAAAGAAGTGGAGCTAGATGACCCTTCGGACAGGAAGGTATCCATAGGCGCCGACCTTGAGCCTGAGATCAAGGAGGGAGTCATAGCCGTCCTCCGGAAATTCAAGATCCTATTCGCTAGAGGGCCGGAGGACATGCCATGCATTGATCCCAACCTCATATGTCACAGACTCGCCGTGCGGCCGGACGCCAAGCCCGTTCAACAAAAGAAAAGGTACATGGCGGCTGACCGGCGAGATTTCATCAAAAAGGAGGCTGCAACGCTCCTCAACATCAAGCACATCCGGCCAGTCATCCACGTAGAATGGTTGGCCAATGTGGTGTTGGCCCCGAAGGGCGACACATGGCGGATGTGCGTCAATTACTCGGACCTCAACAAGGCCTGTCCGATGGATCCGTATCCAGTACCGAGGATCGACCTGCTGGTGGACGAGACGACAGGCTGCGAGCTGCTCAGCTTCATGGATGCATTCAGAGGGTATCATCAGGTGTTCATGCACCCGGATGATGCAGAGAAAACGGCGTTCGTCACAGCGGACGGCGTGTACTGTTACGTGGTCATGCCGTTCGGCTTGAGGAACGCCATGGCTACTTTCCAAAGCATGATCGGGATGTTGTTCAAGGACGTACTGGGCAAAACCATGGAGGCTTACGTGGATGACATCCTGATCAAGAGCAAGAAGAAGGGAGACCACATCCGGGATATGGAGAGGGTTTTCTCTATCATGGAAGGGGCTAGCATGAGGCTCAATCCGAAAAAATGTGCCTTTGCCGTCAAGGGAGGCAAGTTCCTCGGCTACATGATGAGCGAGCGAGGGATCGAGCCCAACCCGGAGAAGGTGAAGGCAATAGTTGACATGGAAGCCACGAAGAGCCTGAAGGACGTACAACGGCTCACCGGGCGACTGGCAGCCCTGAGCCGATTCATGTCAAAGCTAGCAGACAAGGCGATCCCCTTCTTTCAGATCATGAAGAAGGCGAATCCCTTTGAGTGGACACCGGACTGCCAGGCTGCCTTTGAGGATTTCAAAGTATACCTCTCCTCTCCGCTCGTCCTCACCAAGGCGGACCCAGGGGAACAATTATACATGTACCTGGCGGTAGCGGACTTGGCTGTGAGTGCTGTACTACTAAAAGAGGCGGAGGGCGTTCAGCGGCCAATCTATTTCGTGAGCAAGGCACTGAACGGCCCAGAAACCAGATACACACTGATGGAGAAGACGGTCCTCGCCTTGATAGCATCCATCAAACGACTGGCACCGTACTTCCAAGCGCACCTAGTCACAGTATACACAACACAACCTCTCGCCACAATCCTCAGGAACCCCATGGCCAGCGGGAGGATAACCAAATGGTCCCTAATGATCGGCCAGTACAACATAGAGTTCAAGCCGAGGCCGACGATCAAGGGGCAGACGCTGGCAGATTTCATTGCCGAATGTACTGCGCGCACCGAGGATGATCCCCAAGGCGACAACGATTTCAACAACTGGTGGGAGATGTACACCGATGGGGCCTCGAGTGCGCGGGGCTGTGGCGGAGGAGCAGTGATCACTTCACCTGAGGGTTTCAAGGCCTATTACTCCATGAAGTTCGAGTTCAAGGTCACCAACAATGAGGCTGAGTACGAGGCACTGATCGCAGGACTGAAATGTGCGAAGGCACTCGGCGCAGCTCGTCTGAAGGTGAGGATGGACAGTCAGCTGGTGGTAACCCAGATGAGTGGGACGGCTGAGACCAGAGAGGAAAGGATGAAGGTTTACAAGGAACTCGCAGAGGAACAAACCGCGCAGTTCGAACAGGTGATAATCGAGCAGGTATCGCGGGTGGAGAACGCCGAGGCGGACATATTATCCAAGCTAGGCAATCCCCCGACCGATGACCCCGCGACGAGCATCCCCCGGCACATCAGGGGCTTCGTCAGGCAAGAGACGTTCCCAGCACCGGCAACGGACGTCATCCAGGTGGAGGCCATCTCCATCGCCGAACCAAATTGGTCGAAGGAGATCGCAGACTACCTCAGGGATGGGACGCTCCCCGAGCCTGAAGATGATGGCAGCTCCGGAAGAGCAGCTTGGATAAAGAGACGTGCCCCCAATTTCGAACTCATTGACGGGCAACTCTACAAAAAGACGTTCGGCGGGCCGTACTTGAGATGCCTCCCACCAAGCCTGGCAGCGGCTGTTATTGAAGAGATACATGAAGGCATTTGCTCCAGCCACCAGGGCCCCCGCACCTTGGCCCGGAAAATCATCCTGCAGGGATACTACTGGCCGACCATCCAGCAGGATTGCTTCAATCATACTCGGAAATGTGCAGTGTGCCAGCAATATGCTCCCGTCCCCGGACGGTCGGCAAGTTTCTACACTCCAATGACAGTTGCATTACCTTTTGCCAGATGGGGATAGACCTGTTGGGCCCTCTCCCGACGACGACCGGCGGAAGAAAGTTTGTCATTGTGGTGATTGACTACTTCACAAAGTGGGTAGAAGCCGAGCCGCTTGCCTCCATCACTGAATATCAATGCCAGAGGTTCCTCTGGCAGAATGTCATATGTGGCTTCGGGATTCCAGAGCAGATCGTCACCGACAACGGCCGGCAGTTCGTCGGAAGAGGATTTGAGGCATACTTGGCGAAGTGGGGCATCAGGCACTCCAAGGCCTCAGTGGCCTACCCGCAGGCCAACGGCCAGGTGGAGAACATGAATCGGACCATCATGGATGGGATCAAGAAAAAATTAGAAGACTACACGTCCACCTGACCGGAATAGCTCAACTACGTCCTCTGGACGTACAGGACAACCCCAAGGATGGCAACCGGCGAAACACCCTTTGCCCTGGCATACGGTTTCCAGGCCAAGGTGCCAACGGAGGTGCTAGTGCCCACACATCGCACGAAGCATTTCCAGCCGGAGGATAACGAGGCCAACCTACGAGCGGAGCTCCATTTCATCGAGGAGCGGAGGGACCTAGCAGCTCGTCGCATGGAGGAATATCACCGAGCCACCCAAAGATACTTCAACAAGGCGGTGAAAATCCGCGAAATTGAGGCTGGGGACCTCGTGCTCAGAAAGAGAGAGAAGAGCAAACCACTCGAAGGTGGCAAGATGGCCAAGAATTGGGAAGGGCCGTACAGGGTCATGAGAAGATACAACCAGGGGACGTTCCTCCTCCATACCTTGGAGGGGAACCACACTGGAATCTGGAACGTCAAACACTTGAAGAAATTCTACCAGTAGTTAGAGATAGATCGTTTTTGTCATATTTGGTCGAAGCACCATGTAACACTACCGATCGTCCTCTCTATAATAAAAGGATTCCTTCCTGTCTTTCGCTTCCTACAGAGATTAAAGCCGAAGTGCTATTGAAATGATTTCCTCCTTCAAAAAAAAAGAGGAGAAGGGGAGATACGACTCCTATGAGAGAGGGAGTCTTGACGAGGTATGCCAGATCTTCCTTCGCCGCGTATGACGAACGTCTCCTGACACGGAGACCAGTAGGAACGTGGGGGGGAGGGGGGGCTAGACGAACCAAAGGGAACCTCGGCAAGATAAACCAGTTCCTCCCATTTCCCATGGATCTACGAACACCTTCTGCTAGAGCAGAAGGTTAGTAAGGCCACGGGCTTGGGACGACAAAGCAGGGAACCCGCGATAGGGTAAACCAGTGACCTCCTTGCGATCGGTGAACACCGAACGCCTTCTTTGAAGCAAGAAGGTTAATAGGGTCCCGACAAGGACGAACGAAGAAACGGGAACCCCGACAGGGTATACCAGTTCCTCCCCCCTGATGAACGGATGACGAACGTCTTCTGCGAAGCCAGAAGACTAGTAATTCACGACTGGGGACGAACGGAGATAGGGAATCCCGACGTGGATAAACCTGTTTCTTCTCAGAGTGGGGATGACGAACGTCTCCTGCGAAACCAGGAGACCAGTAATCACAAAACATGGGAAGAACAAAGACCGATAAAAGACTCCAAAAAAAAAAGCAAGATATGCTAGACGAACATGGAGCAAGAATGATTTTTATTCTTCGGTTCTTAGGACCGGAAAGTTACAAATGTGTAAAGTACAATGTAAACAATGAAATAATTGGTACAAGTACAAGACAACGAACGGAGAATCACTGCCGATCGACATCCGGAGTTGGAGCCTTGAAAAGAATCTGCTTGGCCTTCTCTCTGGCTTCGGCTTCCTCTTGCTCCCTACGCTCCTTCAGCAGCTCGAGGGCCCCCGCATGAGCGTCCGCCATCAGAAAATCAAAACCGGCAGCCTCCGGATCGAAGGGTGCCCCAAAGTGACGCTCGAAGATCGGGAGATTCTCTGCCACCAGTCCAACCATACCCTTGCGGTAAGTATCATCGGCGAGATCATCGAGGAAACGCTTTCCGGTGGGGGTGGCTTGAAGCAGCTTAATTCCATCCAGATAAGGGTCCGGGCAGGTTGCTAAGAACTCACCGGCGAGCCTCGGGAGGAACCTCATGGCCATGGTATGAATGGCGCCAATGTAAGCTTTGGACTTCTGAAACTCAATGGAGCCAGACTCCTTGATCTTGGCAACATCGGCCTCATAAATGGGAACATGATTGTCCACGCCCGTACGGCGAAGTTCCACCTTGGCCTGCTCTACGGCCCACATCCGGCTATGAAGGTCTACGAGCTCGGCCTCCTGTTTCCTGAGGAGCTCCTTCTGGGAAGCATTCTCCTGGACAAGCTTATCATAGGCGTCGGCTTTCTCTTGGAGAGTTCCAGCCCTGCCTTTGGCATTCCTCAGAAGAGCATCACATTCAGCCCGTACTCTGGCCATCTCCCTACCCTGGTGCTCGAAGGCCATCCGAGCCCTGTGAAAATAAAGTCCGGCCTTATCCAGAGTGCTCTGGCCGCACTCCAAGAGATCTTCAGGGGCCTCTTGAGCGGCGAAGTCTTGCGGAACCTTGAGATTCAGCCCACACCAGATAGAGGACGCTGTCTGGCCAAAGAGCATCATCGACTCTTTACAAGGACCAACCCCGGAGAACTCAATCAGGCCAAGGGAGGACCCATTAGCTTCTGGGGGCGAAGAAGGACGAGCGTCGTCAGAGCCCTTGGCAGTTTGGACATCCTCATCTCGAAGGCGACGGACGTCAGAATTCCGCGGAGGAGAAATATGGGGCTTATTCCGTGAAGTGGGCTTCCGCTTGAGGGGACTCCCGGGCTCACCATCAGAGTCATCGGCCACTATGATGGCCTTGGAAGCGGTACCCTCGACACGCGGCCTCTTGGAAGCACCGGCCCCCGACGTGTCATCAGCCCGTGCTCTGGTCACCCGAGATTCGACCTTGGGGATGAGCGGCTTCTCGAGCTTGTCATGATCCTTGCGCTCACGGCCAGTGGCAGTTGAAGCGTGGTTGGTACGTCCCATGGTTGACGTAGATGGGAAAACTCCTGCACAAAAGGAACCAAGACGTTCAGAGCCATAACAATGAAGGGGTGATAAAACAATGCAAGTACAAACGGACGCACCTAACCCAGCCCGAGCTTTAAAAGGCTCGGCCACCAGCAACCGGAGGTTCTGGATGCCGAGTCCAGCTATGCGCTTGGCATACCCAAGCTCCTCATCCGTCATGGGCGGCGGAATCGTCTTCACCGGGTAGGCATTCCACCGGTCAGGGAATGACATCGGTGAGCCTACTCCGACCAAGAAGAAGCGTTCTTCCCAGCCGTCTGGATTCCCGGCGTTGTTCGAGAACAGGACCATGGACGGACGGGCGATCAGGGTCAAGTACCCCGTACGTCCGAAGGGGGACAGCCGGAAGAAATGGTGCAGCAGATCCATGGTGGGGGGTCACGCCGACGCTATGGCATCTAATTATGACGCCAGCGATTATCCGATAGGCGGCGGGGGACGAACTGCGCAGGCACTATCTCAAGACTCCTGAAAAGCTCTAAGTGGAAGCTGTGCAAGGGGAAGTTCAGCCCGGCTATCACCGAATCCAAATGGACCACCACATAGCCGGGCAGATGGCGCATGGGGTTGCGCAGGCGCCGATCATCGTAGATTCTTGGGGGATAAAACCATTGGCCGATCAGACGCTTATCAGCGTTCGTCAAGCGTTGGTTTTGGCGCCGGAAGCACGAGAAGCTAAGGCTGTAACGGGGAGGCCGGGGCGGCATTCCCCGCTCATAATATTCTAAGTCATCGCCAGAAGAACAACCATCGTCGAAACGAGTTTCAGAAGACATGGCAACGAGCGGGTACCTTGGAATTTCGAGTTTCAACACGGCTTGTAGGAAATCTAGAGGGAGAAAGCAATTGCGCAGCGTAAGGAGAAGTGTGGGTGAATCACATGGTTCTGGGTACTTATAGGCAGCACCGTGGAATCACGCCAACCGAAGTGGGACACGTGGCACCTAGATACCGGTACCTACCACAGTATTAAAGGTTCCTCGATTTCATCACCTCATAATCACGACAAGGGATCCAGATCAATGCCACGAACGTCCTGCCAGGGGAATTTATCAGTTCCAAGGGATCTAGAGACGCCCAGAGACCGCGTTCTTCGGCCGAACCTAATATCGGCAGCTAATGGGAGACGTACGCGTCAACAGAATACGTTCGTATTTCCATATTTTCCACAGAAACGTTGAGACCAGACGAACGTCTCCCTACGAAGCTTGGGTTGAGCACGCGACATGGGTATTTGCGCCACGGAAACATGGAGGCCAGACGAACGTCTCCCTACAAAAATTGGAGAGGTCCCGGAACGGCGCTTACGCATACGGACGAACGTCTCTATCAAGCGCTGGTTCTGGGGAAGTACGTTCGTATCTCCATACTTAAGAGGCTTGCCACTGACCAAGGAGGCAGCCACTGACCAAGGAGGCAGCCACCAACGAACGTCGTCTTACGGAATTGGGATTGACTAAGGGCAGTGGTCAGTCGTACGCTCACACTTATAAGATGGACGTCGCTGCCAGAATACGGATGTCGGACGATACGTTCGTATCTTCATACTTGGGAAATCCACTCCTTGCCAGCAGGCGGACATCGGCGTCAAGCGTCGCCACCAGACGACAAGCTCTCGCAGTGCGTCCGCACATTCGAGTACGTACGTGAGCATGGCAAGGGGGCGCCCATTGTGCTAAACAGATGGAGGATTGGTATGAACGCCCTCACGGACTTCAACTTCATCTTAAAAGGTTCAAAGTACAACAAGGCCCCGAAGGAGATTCCACACAACTGACGATGAAGCAAAGGAAAATAATGAAGTAAAAAATCACGAACGTAGAGACAATTATGGGCAAAAAGTGTGTATATTCTTCAGCTCTAACGGCTGGGCATTACAAGTCCAAGACAAGGGAATTACAAACTATATTACGCAAAAAAGGGGGATTCAGGCCGGCTGTTGCCCGGATTCAGCTCCTCCTCTTCAGCTTCGGGCTCGGGCGTCGGGGGCTCTGGGGTCTCTCCTCTGGCTTTCGCTTCCTCACGACGCTGATCCCTCCCCAGCTTCCCTAAGGCTTGGATCAGCAGGTCATCGTCAGTATTCGCAGCCAAGTCAAACTCGGGCCCCAGCAGCTTGGCGAATATGGGGAGGGTGGCCCTGACCCCCTCATTGTAGCCGACGGCGAAGGTGCTGTCGCCGACCTCATAAAGGAACTTATAGGACAGGGGAGAGCTCTCTAGGATCCGGACGCCGCACGCCAGACGCTGCCGGGGCGGTGTCTTCGCCAAGGCTGCAGAAAACACGTCACCAAAGGCCCTGACGCAGTAGTCTTTGGCGGAATCCATAAACTCCCCAATGTTCCGATAGCCAGAGGTATCAACCAGCCACTCCGGAGTTGCATCCTTCCTGACGGGGAGCACCGGAACAAGCTTGAAGCCGGCTTCCTCAAGGCCGGCCAGCTGACTATGAGATTCGGCCCGCAGAGCCGCGAGCTCCCTATCCTTGGCCGCAGAGTCTGCCTCGGCGCGACGGGCGGCTTCCCGGGCTTGGGACAAGGCGGCATCAGCTTTTACCTTGGCCTCTTTCAGACCAGCCTCCCTAGCGGCCTCAGCCTGCAGCACCAGAAGTCCAGACTGAACAAAGAAAGGAGTCAGAACACATAATCAAAAGATGAACACAGAATGGGAGATGTACCCAGATCTAGTATAGAGGAAATACCTGAAGAGCAGCTGCCAGAGCAGTGCTGGTCGCCTCAGAAGACGAATGGGGGGGGGGCAGCTCAAGACCGGCTTTGAGGGCCATCTCCCTCCAAAGTTCCTCCGCCGGGCGGCTCAAGGGCAGGGAGCCGGCGTCTTCAAGCAGAGGGCCAGTGGCGGCTGCCTCACGGCCCCTCTTTTGTTTTTTTCTCTGGGGCCTTCTCTACCCCCTTCTGAAAAGCCGCCTTCGTGGAGACGACCGGCGGTGGAAGGGCAGCCTTGAGAGCGGGGGCCCCGGACCCTTGGGCCAGCATGGTGGCAATCAAGTGCTGCTCACCCTCAGTCGTTCGCCGCGGCAGCATCGGAGGCCGAAGAGTTGGAGTCCGAGGCAGGAGCGTTCTTGGCTTTCGCCAACGCGGCCTTAGCAGCAGCCGCCTTGGCCTTCCTGGTCTTCAAGCATTCGGCATGATTCATCTGGGCTTCGTCTGGTGGAGAACCTGCATGAAACAATTAAGGGTTAAGAGACGAGCGGAGAATATGACAAGACACTCACCTCGAAGGACAGGACCGCCCGATGCCCCGAGACGAGCGTCGAAGGGTGGAAAAAAGTCCAAGGACACGGGCGGTACCTATGCCTGCCCTGGAGAGTGCCTCGAAGGTCAGGTAGCCGGCAATAGGGCAGATGCCGCCCTGCAACAACTTCTCCACGTCCCCGCTCAGGTCGTCGGTCAGCTCCAGTGGCTCAATCTTGGGGGGATAGCCGTTCCACCGAACCGGGAGAGGAGGGCCGTCGTATCGAAGGAAGAAGAAGCGATTCTTCCAATCGTGGATAGACGAAGGATAGCTCTTGAACAGCCTCCTTCCTGGACGTGCGGCCACGCTCAGGTAACCATCGGAGTTCTGGGGAGTGATGCGGTAGAAGTAGTGGAACAGGTCCAAAGTGGAAGTGGCTCCCGCAAGTTTGCAGCGCACCAGGAAGGCTGATATAAACCTATAGGAGTTTGGCATGAACTGCGCCGGGGCCACCTGGAAGCAGTGGAAGAACTCCACATAGAATGAATGGAGTGGAAACCGCAACCCGGCTTCAACGGAGTCCAAGTGGAGCATGATCATCCCCGGACGTCTCCTCATCACATGCTCGGCGCCTCTCATGCTCCAGACGAACGGCGGGGGGGAAGAAAGTGCGGATTTTGTTGAGAGCCACACGGGAGAGGACTTGGTCATGATCAAGGGCGCTCCTGATTGGGCAGATGTGGCGCTCCATATCCATAGGGATGCCCAGATCATGCACATCCATGTCAGAGCCGGATTCGGCCTCTTCCCCAGAATCATAGTCAGCAGGGCGCTCATTCAGGGGAACTGCGTCAATAATGTCTACTGCCCCGTCAACATTCCCATCCCCGGCGTTGCTCCCGCTACCTTGGGAAGCGTCATCGGGCTCACCATCGGCCCGGATGGTCCCCACAGTCGTGGCCGAACCAGAAGTCCCAGAAACACTGGCCTTCCCGGAGGAGCGCGCACCAGAGTCGGAAGAGGAGCCCGAAGAGGAACCCGACGAACCGGAACCAGAACTTAACGAAATCTCCATCGAGGCCATCTTGGAGAGAATTCAAGACAGATAAAAGAAGCAGAGGAGGAAAATTACCTTACAAGGAGATTAGCCGAACTCGGAAGCGGGAAAAGACTTGAGGAGCAGCGGAAATTCTAGAGCAAGGGAGCAGAAATTGGGAACCCTAGTCCAGAGGGAAAACCCGGCATTTATAGAAGAAGCACCGATGAGGGAACCAACGAGGGGCTGACACGTAGCAAGGAGCGTGTTCCGGCTCACGCGTCGTGCGTGGGGTGGAAGCGTAATGATGACATTTCCTCGGAAAATGCACCGTCGCAAAAAGCAGTCGTCACCTCGGTTCCTGAGCCATCGACAGCTGTTAAGCATCATGACCACGAACGTACGCCTTCACCGGGTGCAACAAACACAAGTACCAGAACACGAACGTCTTACCTCGAGGGACATCATACTTCCTTATGTCCTGTGCATGCTCAGAACATCAGAAGTGGGGGACTTGTGTTGGGTTAATGGCCCAAGTTGAGGTTCGGCCCATTTACCGTTACTTCCGGACGTACGTCCAGCTAGATCACTAAGCTAGCCTGGCAAGCCCATGTTCCTCCAGGAGGGACGAACGTCTGTAGTTGGGGTTTAGGCTCAACGGCCCATCTCGACGAACGTCCGTGCTGGGACAAGGAGCAGGACCACGGGTCACCAGAATGACGACGAACGTCGTCAGAGCAAGCCCATAGCCATCGGAGGCAGTCCAGTCCACATGGCGAGAATCCACAAAGGCCAGGGGACGAGCGGCCAATACCCCTTGGAGGCCACCTGGAGCAATCCAGCTCGCTCCCCGGGCGGACGAACGTCCCCACTAATTAGGCGGAAAACCTAGATTCTGGCGGGAAATGCATTTAATGCTGAAGATTTGGTGGTTGGGACACCAGCGAACCGCAGGCTTCCACGTCAGTATAGCCACCTGCCCATTGGTGGATATAAATAGAAGCATTTATTTCATTGTAAAGGGTTGGCAACTTTCTATTCTTAGCACTCTAGCTATAGCATTCTTACTCGCAGCACTTCTACTGCCTTGTAAGACGATCGGCCGATGAGCCTTAGAGAGAAGTATTGTATTAGGGAGTTATTAAGAGATAATAATACCTAATCACTTACTCGCTGCTTACTGTTCTCCTTGATCCATATTACTTGCTAGTTGGGCTAGATATTCATACACACTCCACTCGAAATCCTTGGGCTTACGTGTTGGACCCGAGGGTTGAAGGAATAAACCTCAACAACTACCATTCTTTTGTAGTACTATACTAGTAATTTATTATAATAATATACGTGTGGGTGCGAGTGTATACACATAAAAGCCTAGGATAAACATTTTTTTTATGTTTTAAAAGTTCACTTTTAATTTGTTATATAATAAAATCATCCTTAATACAAAAACATCATTTTTCGATTTTAGTCAAATTTTTATATCATCAACCAAATCATCATAAAAACGTTAATTTGGCACATTTTATTTGGTTAACAAAATTATCTATTAAATTTTAAATTGAAATTTCATTTAAATTTTCAGGGTATTACAATAATGGGAGAAGTTTGACAGGCTGTTTGCGAAGTCGCAAAATCAGTCGTCGAGGTCGACATAGTTGGAACAAGCAAGCTCTGATACCATAATAGAATTTGAGATAGAGAGAATGAGGAAAAAGAAGAATTCTCATTACTAAAACGGGAGTAGCGATGTCAAAAAAACCCGACCCGCAGTGACCCGCCCTGGCCCGAGACATTTGGGGCGGGTCCGCCCCGCCCCGTCTTCCAAATGGGGCGGGTCCGCCCCGCCCCGCCTATACAATGGGGCGGGTCCGGGTATTAGTATTGACCCGTGCCGCCCCGACCCGCCCCGACCCGCCCTGACCCGACCCGCTCAATACATAAGCATACATACTTTTTCTTAAATTATACTACAAATATACTTCAACATACATATGCGTGTATACAGTAAATCATAAATTCCTTGATCTTATAATATATTAATACATATATTAGAATGAGATGAACGGCGGATTATCAATGTCTTCTTTATATATAGCATTTTAATACATATGTTCAATTATTAGTATAATTAAATAGATTAACTTTTCAAGTCTGAGTAATTTTTCCTTGATTTTTGAAATTTTTAGGCCGGGTATCATGAATTTGATTTAATATATTAATTTTTAATTATTATTTAGAAATAAAATTTATGTAGATTCAATTGGTGACAACTTCCCACAAATAAAAATACATACTAGCTAATTAGGTTACAGGGGCGGGGCGGACCCGCCCCGCATGTGGCGGGTCATGGGTCAACAAGTTTGGACCCGTGCAGGTAAATCTTTGTCCCATGATGACTCTAACTCCGCTTTATAAAGAGGGTCAAGCCCGTTGAGCTAGAAAGCGGCGCTTTCGTGTAACATGCAATGGTCTCAACGCCCTCATTCTTTAGTCTCCCTACAAAATAGTAAAACTCCGATTCCTAGAAAACATCCTATAGAGCAAAGCAAGGATCCCCTTCAGTAAGTAGGCCGCAAGCCGCGCTCGATGTGCAAGGTCTAGCTTATCAATGAATTCCCGAGCAATTCTCAACCAACATATTCCTATGATTGTTCAGTGGCTTTTTTTTAGGACCTGTTGGGGTTTCCGACCCTCCTGGTCTCCCAAGTCACGGGGCGGGTCTGGGTCTTGCAGTACCCGCCCCGCTCCGATCCATTGCCATGCATAAACAGGAGAGTACGGAGAGTATTTATAGGAAGCTATAGCTCAACTGAAAACTAACAAACTAATTGAAATACAACTGACTTATACTAATTACAATCCGTATAGTATATCTAATAGGCAGTAGTCTAAATAGCGGTTTTCGGGATTTAACTCTCTTTCTTCATCTCCAAATTCCTTTCCAAATCTAATAAATTTACTTTCGAAAACACTAACATAATAAACGAAATCTTAAAAAAACAATTTTAAAATTACCCTTAGGGGTGTATACAAATGATTTGTTTTTATTATACATTAAAGTGTGTTAGAAAATGAAATTCTAGTGATTTAATGTCGGCTGTGTGAACTGTGAAGATAGCAGGTAGTATAAAATTAAATGGTACTCCGTATATGAGTGGTCTGTTGGTATAATTTGCCCGTTGGGATAATTTGGATTTGTGGCATGACGTACGTATGTATGTATTCTACGGGTCACTATAGTTGCCGACGCGAAAAAATAGGAAATCACTTTTGATTTATTGCGCGTTTGAAGGAAAGCAAGGGAGAGAGAAAGTTCGTTGACTGGTCACGTTCTGGGAAAAACTTTACTGTTGGCGTTGAGATCTCCTTACCTGGTTCAATACAGCAGCTCAAAGGAAAAATCTTTGTAAGATTTTCATTCTTTATGCTGCTTCGATCTGAATCTTTTCTTTCTCAATGTTTATATTTCTCTTCAGGGAAAGCTAGCCTCAACAAATTTTCATTTCTGTTACGATAGCTGTTCCCGAACTTGCTTTAAAAAACTTTAGATGGAGCCCGGTGTTGGTAAATAAGGTTAGATTCATTGGAACTGTACGTTGGCGTGTTATGGGGGTTGCTGTAAGTTTTTTTTTTGTACTTTTGTTGGTTGTGGCTTTAATAATTTGAGGATTTCCCTGGGCTTGTGTGTGCATTTGAGCTTGCAGAATTAGGTCTTTGCACCTTTAGTTTGGAGATCCAGTTTTCTGTTCCCCCTACATTAATATACGTTCTGTTACATTTGCCTCTCCTCTATCTAGACATTGAAAATTCATGAATGTGCATTATGCCGGTATGTGTTCATGCATCAAGCAAATCTTTTCAGATTATCAAAATCACAACTAACAAAAATACAAAAAAGAAAAGCTCACAGGAACCCCCAGTGCACATAGATGCCGTGAAATACATAGGTGATTTTGATATGGTCTATTGCATATAGTTCGGGCAACTTGCCTAGATGTAGGGAGGGTTGGGGTAAAAAGATGACATTTCAGATTCCTTAATCCGTTCCAAAAAGAGGGCAACCTTGATAAAAAAGATTCTATTTTTTCATGTAATTTGCCAAAAAATGCCAAAACAAGTAACATATTAAAAAGTTAGCTAAACCAACAGATAAATATTAAATAGGTATGAGTGTGTGATGATTTATGGCAGTTGTATTTTACCCAAATTTCAAAGTTCTACATCGGTCAAATAGTACCAATGTAGAACCTTTTCTGGGTAGTATGACAAACCTTCATTGTCTGATGTTGGTTCCTTTTGCATAGTTCAACCTTCCCGCAGCTCTTATCCTGATGTTAGCTGCTATTACTGAAAAAGATTGTTATATCTTTTTTGGCTAGAGATACCTTTGGGGTGAAAAATAAATACTCCCTTTGTTCCAAAATACTTGTCCCATTAGGGGTTTCTCGTGGTTTAAGATAGTGCTTGTAGGTGTAAGAAAAAGTGGGGGTTTTGGTTAACTTTTATAAAGGTGTACCATAGCTGCTACATGGGTAGGTTTATGCCCAAAAGAAGGTAGTGAGACAAGTAGTTTGGAACAGCTCTAAAAGGAAATTAGGACAAGTATTTTGGAACATGAGTATATTTTTTAACACTTTCTTGAACTGTAGCTCAACATCCATCTTTACTAACAAATTCACTTATATTAATAGTAATGAGTTTTTTCTTAAAATATTACTAATAAAAAATTTATGGACAAAAATGTGACTATAAGTTACTATGCGTATGTTTTATAGTTACTACAATGTAACATTTGAATACAATTGGTCGATTGGAGTCACTAAAGTTACTAGAGTTACATTTTTGTCCATTACTTTGATTTTGATTATATATTTGGAATTACTTCAATTGTTATTACCTTTTTTTCTTAAGCCTGTAATTTTCAGTTTCCAGCTTTGAGTTTTTCATTGTATTAAATATAGCCTGTAGGCCTTTGTTGGAAGATCTTGTCTCATAGTTTCCTATTGATACTCATAGAATATTTATTTTGCAATTTTGTTAAGGTATGTTATATGTACTCTGTTTTAGTAAAACAAAATACCAGTTTAAAATAATTGATTTTTAAAAAAACTAATCCTATGCCTCTTTGCTAGAGCTTATAGCTTGTGTTATTTTATATTTAAGATATAAATTTTATAAAATTAGAAGCTAAAAGTCTGAGCTAATTTCAAACAATATATTCTATAGTGCTGCGTAGTAAATGCCTAATTTTTTTTATATCTTTTTTCAATTAATAAACCTGTCAAAATAGACGCCCTTTCCATTTTCAGTCAAATTACATTTACATTGTGTGTATTTTACTTAGCAACTCAGTAAACATATACATTTACCAAACATTGCGCCTTCACCTCGTCTAAACTAATAGCATTTTACTTTGTTTCTAAACTATTACAGTATTACTCCCTCTGTCCATAATTGTACATCCTATTTGGTTTTTACCCACCAATTAAGGAAGTGAAATTGTTTGGTTGAGATTTATTTAGAACATACCAACTGCACACCTCTTTCTCATTATAAGGAAATTGAAAGAACATTTTGAGGCAGCTAAGTTAGTAAAGTGGGAAGCATATTTAGAGATGTGTACCTTTTCAGTTTTAGCTATTTTTTATTATTTTCATCTGATTTTGATCATCTCATTTCAAGAGGCGCTCCCATTTGTTGGGTTTGGAAATTTTTGGCCAGCAGCTATGTTGCTGGGTCGGGTGAGTTTCTTAGATTAATTTCGGGTCTTCGCTTCCACTTGGCGTTCATCCCCGATTTTTGATGTTTTTTTTCTTGATTGGCTTGATTATTATGGAATCCCCTAAAGAGAAGAAAGAGTAATGCTTATATTGGACAGTCCTTCCACGATGCGCACTCATGTTCCTTGTCAGCCTCTTACAAAATCTTGGGGCATCATTTGCGAGTTTAGAGTGCGGGAGGTTTTAAACTGGTTGAAGCGGTGGGGAGTGAGTGTTGGAGAATAGAGACTTGGTGTCTACTCAAAAGAATTGTGGTCGCATCTTTTTATTTACTTTATTTTGTTTTGATCTCATCTCCATTACTTTTAACAGTAAGGGAGTCAGTTTATTTGTTTTGGTTAGTGTTTTGCTGGTTTGTTTTCCCGGTTGAATTATGTGGCTTGATTAAATAATACTCGGAGTTTACTACATATCTAAGTGGTATTTTTCGGGATTTAGAAATAATTCAGGAATTTTATTATTTATTATCTTGCTCCAGGAAACTCTCGGTTTCTAGCACTCCACCGTCTCACAGATGGGTGATCTGAAATACCATGACGAAGAAGATTGTTGGTCCCTGACCTCTTCGTATCCTTCATAATTTTAGTTTCTTAGGTGCTGCTGTTTTATTACATGCAAGAGAATTAGGTCACATCTTGAAAATCCAGATCATGCCACGTTCTTTGGGCGAAGAGAACATGGCCTTAATATAGTGTTTTAAGTCTCTCCTTGAACCTCTTGCTGATTTGAAACTGTTATTATTCTTAATGTGAATAGTACTGCAGCATCTGTGAGAACCATCAGATCCAAACTTACCGTCCCAGTAGCCCCATCTTTCAGATCAGTTGAACGCTTAGCAAGACGTAAGGAGGTATTTTTAATAATGATGATGATGATAGTTGATGAATATGTTTGTGTCAAAGCTGTTCCTTCCATTTGCTTTTTACTTGTTAAACTAATGTATTTATGGAAGGATGCTTTCTATTTCCTTCTCAGTTTTATGAGAAGTTGGGAGAGAAACACAAAGCTTTGGAAGCAGAGAAACAAGAATGTGCTTCCAGGACCAAGGTACAACACTTCTAGAGCATTTTGGTAAACAGGAAAGTGTCATTTTGGCATTTGAATGTGTTCCGACAGAGTACATAGTACATTAATTTAGTTTATACTATAGCTCATAAAGTACTTTAACTTGTCTCTAACGGAGTAAAGAGTATATAAGTTTACATCGAGCTAGAAAGTGCTCGTACTTGTTTGTGTGGAGTCATTATAGTACCTTTGCCAACTATACATTAGGCATATTGATCTTGAACTAACAGAAACAACGATATAATGTTACACACAAATCTTCAACTTGTGTCTAACGGAGTAAAGAGTACATAAGTTTACGTCGGAGCTAGAATGTACTCCAACTTGCTTTTGTGGAGTCATTATAGTACTATTGCAACTATTCATTAGACACATTGAACAACCATATAATGTTACATACAAATCTTGTAAGCTTTGGTAGTCTGGTGTATGCTAAATTGGTAAGTCTACACGCGAAACAAAGTTGCTGTACCAAAAAAACATTTTATAATAAAATAGAAATAAATTAATATCGTCAAAATCCCTATAATCCAACATCTAACATTTACAATTAAAATAATTAGCTTAATTAACATATTTCAAAAAACAAACAATTAATTTTATAAACATTTTACATCTAATATATTTTTAGCATGTTTCAATTTTTAATTTGTTTAAATGAAAAGTTAACAAATCATTAAATCATCTTTCCTAAGTTGTCCATCTACATTTGTTATTGATGGATGTGTGGAGTGTACTCTTTATTCCGGTGTATGTTCATGTATTCTCATTTTGTAAATGATGTTTGTCTTTAGTTGTCTTGTTTAAAGTGCAGTTTTAATGAACGTTTCCTTGTGTGCCACCTTCTCCTTTAGGTCTTTTTGGAACTTCCAAAATTAAAAACGGACCATTAAGGAGAAAGGTCAAATATAGTGACTAGGGAAAACAAATAAGAAAGAAAAAAAATGTGGGAAAACAAGAGATAACTAAAACTCATTGAATTTTTTTTAGATATGTGTTGTATCTCATTTTATGTATTTATATTGTTGGTCCAAAATAGGACGCTCGTAGGCTTTAGGAAAGCTACGAAAGACACTCAAGCAGAAAAACAGAAAGCAATACGAATATGGAAAGTGCTCCAGACGTTTTAGTTGCCAAGAATAACATATAGAAACCGCCTCCATTAATCTGAATCACAACCCGCCTTTTATAGGCGTATACAAATCGTAACCGTTATCGATACTAATGACTAATTACAACATTAATACAAAATTATTGCTTGATCATTACTTTTCCTAGCTGGCATGTCGGCCGGACTGGCATGCTCCCAGCTGGGGTGTTAGGCAGGCTCCAGGTTGTGGACTTGGATCCACGGGTCCAAGTTCAGGGCTTGAGCCGATTAGGTTCTGGGCCTAGTACCATTACTCCATATATCTAATATAAAGACTAAGAAATCTAAATGTATGTATAATCTAAATAAAGAAAATAAGGGCCCATTTACTTAATTCTCCAATTTTCTGTTTTCATTTTCCAATTTTTGTGGGTATAATCTCAACTTCATGAAGAACATTCTCACAAAATTTTATCAAAAAATTCGAAAGTCGCTCAATAGGGCTTGGCCGTACTAGACACAAATCATTTCTCACTATATTACACTAGTAATAGTACTATTACAAATATTTGGGGGCCCCAAAATTGGTGGGCCCTGTTAGAGATGACACATTGAACCTGTCAAAAAACGATCTTGCATAACATGTTTGAAGACATAAAAATATAAGACTAGTAATATTTTTTTAAAACCACGTGTTTTTTGACTTTTTTCATGATCGATCAGAGTTACTACGAGAAACTTATTTAGTTTGGGAGGAAATATGGTACCTAAAAGTAAGTTGTAAAACGCTAAAAAGGTGAAAATTGATTTTCCTAATTTAATAAATAAAATATATTATTCAACCTACACCATTACATAGATCTCGAGAAAATATGTAGTTTTTTTAATAGAAAAGTAACCCCAATCGGATATCCGAGTGCGAAACAAATACAAGAGGCAATGTAGCGCTGCGTATTTCCATTTAGGAAACACCAAAAAATGAGTTTTGCAAATTAAGAAGTAAATCATAAACATGTCTTTGTTTTAGAAAATAAATAAATAGGTAAACACGTTTTCCAATTTCCTGGTAAACCAAAAAAATATTCCTGTTAGTAAATGGATCCTTACATTTTTCGTTTTTATTTGCACTTCCAAGTTAAAACCAAGCATAAGATAATAGTTTTCCTTAGAATTTGTTTTCCTTCCCGTAGCATTTTACGTGACCAAACATACTCTTAAAGAGTCTCGATGCTGAACCTCTTGCTCTCTGTGATTCATAGGAAGAGGAAGAAGCGGCTATTAAGCAGCTTCGGAAGAACACGGTCTACAAAGCAAATCCAGTCCCAAGCTTTTACAAGGAAGGACCTCCTCCAAAGGCTGAACTTAAGAAGGTTAGCCCTGCTTTAGTATCTGACTAATTATTAAGATATGTTTGCGTCGCAGTATTTGTCGTTCTTCACAAGGAAGTCCCAACCTTTTCTGTCGTTCTGACTAATTATGTTCGATCAGCACAGCACGTCTGGATATGCATATTTGGAGACTAAAACTCCATTTATTACTAGTCATTGACAAAGTATTTCCTATATTACGGCGAAGTGAAGTACTACGTATTTGTTTATACGAGATTCATTATTTTTTGGCTTGAGAATATGATGGAATAAAGCAAAATGGCTCACTAAATTGTCTGCGCTTCTTTGTTATGAAGCAACAGTCAGTCCATGCAATTTTGGACGCGATTTTCACTATGGTCATCCGGAAACAGTCTCTCTATGCTTTAG
Organism: Cuscuta epithymum; assembly: GCA_945859915.1. Classification (NCBI taxonomy): domain Eukaryota; kingdom Viridiplantae; phylum Streptophyta; class Magnoliopsida; order Solanales; family Convolvulaceae; genus Cuscuta; species Cuscuta epithymum. The sequence continues at coordinate 432,705 of CAMAPF010000183.1, read as the reverse complement.
TACATGGGTAAGACTGCGTACATCCGACCCCCCTTACCCCACCGTAGGTGGGAGCCTTTGCGGCACTGGGGTAAATGAAAATGAAAAATGAAATGAATGATAATGTGACGGTGTTTGGTGATAAAAACTAAAAAGATGACCCCCCCTACCCCACCGTAGGTGGGAGCCTTTGCGGCACTGGGGTAAATGAAATTGAAAAATGAAATGAATGATAATGTGACGGTGATTGGTGATAAAAACTAAAAAGATGAGCGCCCTTCTTTTTTTTCAGCTGCCGGTGACTCGGGCAAAATCACCAAACTTCACGCGAAGAAAAAGTTGTGGCGATATTGTGACACCCAGAGAGGAGAGGAAGGATTCTGGCAGGTCTACCCGCCACAGCACAGGTGCTGCCTATCGAGAACCCAACACAAAACTTTCCACCCCCAATAAGAAGGACCAGATAAGCGCACGGAATATTAATGGCCATAACAGAGTCAAGGCCACCTCCCAGTCAGTGAAGAAAAGTTCAACCAAAGAAAGTAGGGTGAAAGAGACGAATGGAAGTAGTAGGGTGGAGGAAACAAGTGGAACCTCTGGCGATGTGACAGATCAGCCGAGAGAGGATATTGCAGTTCAGTTATGAAACACGGGGCCCTGTTTTATGTTTTATTTTTCTTCTTCTTTTCTTTATAATCAGATCATTCAATCATGTATTCAGAAATTTTCCGGAATTCGATCGGATGGTCACTGTAACTTGCTGATTTGTTTTATGGTCAGAACCAAACCGAAGAACTGATGTCTTAATCTGAGTTGTATATTCGTGTGATATGTACATGTAATCCTTTTGTGACGTGCTTGTGCTGCATGAAAGACAGCCCCGCTCTGACTGTATACTAGTGTTCCCTCCATCCAACTTTTCATGTGCTATTTAGGGCATCAACTGAATGTTTTATTTATTCATAGATGATCCCATTCTGAGTTTCTAAATAATGTCATACCATCATGTTGGAATTTTAATAACAAAAGGATTTTCCTCTTCGAATGATTTTGGATGCCTGCCATTTAGAGTTATTCCCTAAAAAGGACTAAAATAACGTATAAGTGCATGGATAGAACTATTAAGTTTAAGCTTAAATATGTTTTTAGTCCCTACCAATATGACACACTTTGATTTAGATTCTAGATCCCTGCAATATGCACTTTTTTGTTTTTAGTCCACTTCTAATTCTGAAACCACTCCACTTACAATTTACAAAACAAGCTAGTGTCAGATACATAAACCTACTAAAAATATTTAAATTTGTCCTCTTATTTTTTAGGCTAATATGAGAGTTAAAACAATATAAAACTAAGTATTCACATTTTAAAAGTATGTATTAAAAACCTTCTAAAAAATATACTTAAATACTTTTTGAGTAATATGACAAAGAATTAGAGAAAATCTATTAATGATGATCGGGGTTATTTTGAGGTCAAACAAAGGTTGTTATCATCAATGATGGACTAAAAAGAAAACCAACATAAATTGCAGTGTCGAAAAACAAAAACAAAAAAATTGCAGTGATGTAAAACAAAATGTACTATATTTGCAGGGACTAAAAACATATTTAAACCTTAACTTTATATGATTAAAAATATGAGGTGGACAATGCAATGTGTTTACTACTCCATTTGAATACAAATTAACAAGGTTTGCATGGCTATATTTTAATTTGAAGGGGGGGGGGGGGTCTGAACTTTCATGAACATGAAAGTGTAAAATTTCTAAAGATTACCTGACGGTAGGGCGGTATACGAATCAAATAATTTGTACTCGGTTCGGATCCGAATTTGTATAAGACGATTCGAATTCGAAAAATTCAAATACAAATAAGAATACTAAATTTGATTCAAATTATTATAAAATACATATATCATTATATTCGATTCGAATGTTAATCAAATATATTCGATTAATAATAGTGATAATAGTAATAGTAATAGTAATAGTAATAATAATAATAATAATAATAGTAATAACACTATAATAACTTTTAAAAAATAGCTATACACTTAAAGTGTAGCCCATATATATACATTTACGTATAGACATTCCAAGCCAATTTGTAATAAATTTGAAGTATCAATAAGGAGTAAGGGTTGTAATCGAAATAAATAATTTTAATTCGATTTGTGATTTGGATTCATAAGTTATGATTTAAATATGAAAATATATAGAATATAAATACGAATACAAATAAGATTTTGGGTTCAAACATCTTTCAAATATGAGTACAAATAATTATGTATTTGATTCGAATAATAATGAAATATATATTCATTTATACATAAACAAAATCAACTATATACAATGTCCGTGTGCATCAACTACCCACTATATGTGTGTGTAGTATGAACTATATATTTAATCGTGTTTTTATTATCAATAATGCTAAATATCAAACATAAAATTAGAGTCGTTTGACTTTGATATATACAATTAGCAACTCACTTCACACATTATATGTGTTTATTACTCCGTAAAATTGATTCACTTTAGTATATTGTGCACAATCTAAAAATGCATTTATCTATTCAAATTTTTTAAGTCATAGCATGCACTTATAACATAAGAAATATAGGAAAAGTTGTTATAAAGTGATATTTGACAAATACTGCATATTTAACTTATGATCAAATCGATTCGATATTCGTATATGATTCGGTAACTATGCGTATTGTTAAACAAATACAAATCGAAAATAATATTCGTTTCATATTTGAATTCGAATTCGAAAAAATTAAACAAATGCAAATACAAAATCACACTATTCGACTCGATTTGGTTCGTTTAACCCATTCGAATTCTTATATGTGTTGGTTTTTCTCTTTTTTCTTTTCCATGAAAGAAAGGAGGAGGAGGGGGGAGGAGGGGGAGGGGGAGGGGGGAGGCGGAGGGGGAGGGGGAGGGGGAGGTCGGGGGAGGAAGAGGAGCAGAAGAAGAAGAAGAAGAAGAAGAAGAAGAGAGTCTTTGGCGGCGAACAGGCGGCGATGAATAGGTGGTGGCGGTGAGGAATCGACGGCCGCGATGAGGTATAGGCGGCGGCATGATATGGGAGATGGAAGATGCACAAAGAACAAACGTAAAAGTGTGATGATTAGGGTTTTGTTAATTATTTATATGAGGGGTATTTATGTCTGTTTGCATTAAATAAGTCTCTTTTTTGGTCACATTAAAAAATGATCCCATTGTTGTCATATACAAACCCGGAAGTCTATACTCTGATTCATTTTAGATTTTTAAATATTTGACATGTCATTCCATTCCATGTAGTATCACAAAAAAATATTCTGAGCATTTTTGAACTTTCACCATTGTTATTTAACTTCCGTCCCATTTTGGTTTTATTGTTTTTCTTTTTGTATTGTTTCAAAATGAATGTCCTATTTATTCTTTTAGCAAAAATATGGTTCATATTATTTCACTTTATTTTACTTATATACCCCAATCCAACTTTTACTTTTCACCATCTTAATTAATAATTGTTTCAAAAAAAAAAGACATCATGGGATGAAAGTAGTATTATTTATCACTTATGATGTTTTTACTTAGACTCTTTTCAGTTCAGACTTCAGACTAGACTAGACCAAATTAAATTGATCAAATTAGACTTGAATAATTGTAAAATATTCCGACTTCACATATCTTTTAAATCAAATTGGACTCAAATAGACACAATGCATAACCAGAAAATTTACTCCGTAAACAGCCAAAACCCTTGAGTGACTTCAAACTCTCGCATGAATTAAGTTTGGATGCTCTTTTGCCTTGCTGGCTTGCTCCTTACTCCCATCACCTGAAGCAAATATTTTCTTCGTTCTTTTAACTTGGCTCGTCTTTTCGCATTATTTTGACCCCAAATTGCAGTCCTGCTCCCAGCAGTGTAAATTTAATCTGGTCCCCTCCTTCTTGCCTCAGTTGCTGGCTGCGGAGCAGTCCTGTAAGTATCTTCATACGTCTTCTATGCTAGCCATACAACTTCGGCTATATATTCGCACTTCTTTGATCTGTGCTAGGTAGCCGCTTAGTGAATCGAATCTTGATGCTTTTTCTTTGTGTTGTTTTGTAGCGTTAGAATTACATTATGAAATTCAGCATATCTTGTTTTTGTCTTTATCAATTACTGATTGTTTAATTGCTCACTATGAATCCATTCTGTGAGGGCTTTTGCAATTAAAAAATAATTTTTTAGGTTCCATATCTGTCTTTGCTCTGATAAAAACCAGCATTTATTGTGTATCTTATTTTCTCATACAATGCATATACAATTATAACTCGTGCTGATATGCCTTCAATTCTTCATTCATATGTTGCTTTTGATGTGTAATGTTGTTATTTTCTCTTTGATATGTATTATGTAAGTACACGTTTGGTAGGAATAAGTTCTTAGCTTCTAGCTTTTATATTTATTTAAAAAGTCTCTATAAGCTTCTATTTGTATATTTGACCTAAAGAGCTTTTGAAAAAATAAAAGGTCGTTTTTGAGAAACTGCAATGAGTAGCTTCTTCAATAAAGTCTGTATCTTTTAGCATTAATTAATCACAATAGCTTGTTATACCAAACAGAAATAAATCAAACAATAAGCTTTTTATCAAACAACTAGAACCTTTTTCTTTTAAGATCTTTTCGGTCACTAAAAGTTACTACCTCCGTCCCCTAAGTTAAGATCTTTGTGATGCGGTTTTTAAGAAAAAGTAGAATTGTGTGGTTGGTATTGAATTGATAGTGTAAATAAAGTAGAAATGAATTCTAACCACTCAAATATTACCAAATATGGTATGAGACAAACTTAATGGGACAGACGAAAAAGGTAAAACGGGACAAAGTTTGGGGGACGTAGGGAGTAACATTTAGTCATTTACTAAAAAGATTACAAGAGTATCTTTTTAGCTAGTTGTGCCAAACATACCCTAGGTCCTCTGGTTATCTTCTAATTATGGTGGAATTTATAGGTCGGATTTAGATAGGCTATTCAATATCTGATTTACTTTTAGGAATATAACTTGAACATTGTTGTCTTCTCATTATTGTGGAACATTTAGTGAGGTCGGGATAGCTACATAATCGGTAATATCCTTCATCTACTTTGCCTGATTTGTTACTTACTTTAAAGCTGCGTTCTTGTGTTTATGATTTCCAATCTTTGCATATCAATATTCCCTCCAAAGACCAAAGTAAGGTTTTTCGTTTGGGTCGAAATGCTTATTACAACAACAACATACAAGACTTAATCCCAAAAGATTTTGAGGTCGGCTAACATGAATCAATACATGATATCGGAACCAAAAAGGAAAAAGAAAGATAAGAAAGGTAAAATGATATGCTATGATACAAAAGACAATATAATAAGAGATAAGATGCACATAAAAATAATAGAAAAAGGATAAAAAGAATATATATGTGTGTGTGTGTAATTTAAAGATAAAAGGGTAAAAAACAAAACTATAAGAAAGAAAAAAGAAGATGAGGTAAAAAATGACAAGAGATCACTCTGCCGCACGAATCCCCGCTCTCCACTTTGCTCTTTCCAAAGTCATACCCTTACCAGACCAAGAAGAAGCATATCACTCATGACTCCTCTAATCCACGTCTTTTTGGGTCTTCCTCTCCTTCTCTTCCCTGCTCTTCTCCACACCTCTCAACTCGTCTGACAGGTGCATCAAACCACCGCAAGCGAGACTCCCGCATCTTATCTTCAATAAGTGCTACTCCAACCTTTTGTCATATTGTCTCATCCCTCAAGCGGTCTTTTATAGTATGTGCACACATCCGACACAACATGCACATCTCTGTCACACTATCTTTTGAATGTGACATTGTTTCACGGTTTCACCGCCCTACACTCTACGCCCTACAGTAATGAAGGCCTAATTGTTTTCCTATAAAATTTACCCTTCACTCTAGTCGGCATACCTCGATCGCATATAAATTCCAACGCACTCTTTGTTAGGAGTAATAGATAAACTCTACACGTGTATTTTCCTTTATAATATAGTGTAATTATAGCCTGTTAGGCTTCGGTGACATTAGCTATTAGTTAGTTGAGACTACTGCTTGTATAAATACTTTGTAACTACTCATTCTCAGTAAGATGATTTCATTTCCATCTTCTACCTTGCTTCTATTCTAATATGGTATCAGAGCTTTGCTCGTTCCAACCATGACAAACTCTACTACTGAGTCTACATCTTCGCAAACTTCTTCTCAGACTTCCTCGCAAACTTCTCCTATAATCTTCCATCATCCTTTACCGATCAAACTTGATTCCAACAACTTCTTGTTTTGGAGGCATCATGTTGAATCTGTAATTCGAGCACACAAACTTCTCAAATTCATCGAAAATCCTCAGATAGCAGAAGGATTCACTGTTAACTGATGCTGTTCTCCTCGCTTCTGGCGTTGCTTTCTGAATCACTTCGCACTCGCGTTATTAGTTGCAAGCATTCACATCAGTTATGGAGTGAAATTCAGAAATTATTTCGATCAAACATTGTCGCCAGAGCTCATTAGCTGAAATCTGAGTTGTACAACACTGGTAAAGGTGATCGCTCCCTTTCAGACTATCTGCTTCAAATTCAGACAATCATTGATAACCTAATGTCAGTCGATGAGCCTATATCAACTAAGGATCATATTAATGTGATCATTGAAGGTTTACCAGAAGGCTATGAGTCGCTCATATCTTCTATTACTTCTCAAAGCATTCTGGATCCAATCACTGTCTCTGAACTTGAAGCTCTTTTATTAGCCAAGGGATTACGCCTGAGAAAACTTCGTGATTCATCTCATCAAACATTATTCTCTGCTAATGTTGCTCGACTTGAAGATTCTTCTCAAAACATTGATGCTGAATCTCGAAATCGTTTAGAAAATGGCTCAACTCAAGTTGCTCAGTTTGATAACTCTGGTGGAACTTCTCCCTATAGAGGTAGAGGTTAGAGGTGGTCCTTCTAGTGGTCGCAGCTCAATCATTTGTCAAGTTTGTGGCAAAAATGGCCACAATGCTCTTGTATGCCATCATAGATACAATCCAGCCTATATAGTTTCAAACCCTAGCTCATCAAATCAATGGAATTCCTACTAATCTAATCGGCCACAACTGTATCCATTTTCAAACCAATTTCAACGACCTCAACATCATCCTTTTCGAGTAACTAATCAATATCCAAATCAGAACAAATCAGCTTCATCCCATAATCCTACAACACCAAGATATTCACCCAATACTTCTGCTCCACCACCTTTCAGTTGGGGATTACCCTCTTGTCCCTATACATCATCTCATAACACCACTGCTCCAACTGCAACCTGGGCTTGTGTAAATTCTTCAGTGCTAGGACCAACTCTTAATACTCAGAATTGGTTTCCAGATTTTGGAGCTACACACCATCTCACAACTGATCCTCTCAACTTTCAACATAGTGAACCAATTGCTACTACTAATAATCTCTTTATGGGCAATGGCCAAGGTTTGGATTTTAAGTCTATTGGTTTTTCATCCTTTCCTTCTCCTTATCAATCATCCCTTTTCCTATCTCTTAATAATATCTTACATGTACCTGCTATAACCAAAAACATTTTAAGTGTCAGTTAATTTGCCAAGTATAACAATGCATTTTTTGAATTTCATCCTCATGAATGTTTTGTCAAATCCCAGGTTTCTAAAGAGATCCTGCTTTATGGCATACTTGGTGAAGATGGTCTTTACAAGTTTCAGTCCTTTCCAGCTCTTGGGTCTCACAAGTCACTGAGTCAGCTGCTAATACATTCAAGATTTCCATAGATAGTTCTGAGTGTCCTAGTTCTCTTATGTCCACTTGTAGTTAATCTCAGTACTCTTGTAGCTCTCAAGTCTGTACTGAATCTGTGTAATATCTCTTACATAAATAAAAATGTTGTTGACTTTTGTTCTGCATGTTGTCTTGGAAAAGCTCACAGGCTTCCTTCCTATCCCTCTACTACTGGTTTCCACTCTCCCTTTGAACTGATTTTCACTGATCTGTGGGGCCATCACGTCATTTGATGGCTATTCTTACCATATATCTTTTATTGATGCATTCACTAGGTACACACATGGATCTATTTTCTCAAAAAGAAATCTAATTCTTTCTTAGCTTTTTCAGAATTTTTACAAATATTTGTTAAATGACTTAAATCAGTTCAATATCTACATTAAATCCATACAATCTGACTGGGGAGGTGAGTTTAGATCATTTACAAAGTTCCTCACTGAAAAAGGTATCACTCCTAGGATAATCTGTCCTCACACACATCATTTTGTCAAAATGGTGTGGTTGAGAGAAAACATCGCACCATTGTTGAGAAAGGTTTATGCCTTTTAACCCATTCAACTTTACTTTTAAAATTATGGGACACTGCCTTTGCTGCTGTTGTACACCTTACAAATAGAATTCCTTCAAAATCCATTGCCAATCTTAGTCCGTATTTCAAACTTAACGGAACAATTCCTGATTATTCATTTCTTAAGGTCTTTGGCTGTTCATGTTACCCTTTCATTCGACCTTACAATAAGCATAAACTGGACTACCACTCAAAAGAGTGTGTATTTTTGGGGTACTCTTCTCAGCATAACGGCTACAAATGCCTTTTCCCTTTGGAAAAATATTTCTCTCGAGGGATGTTATCTTTGATGAAACAAAATTCCCTTATCTTACTCTTTTCCCGTAATATCATACACGAAAACCTATACTCCCTCCGTCCCCGAAAGAAGTTCCCCATTTGACTTTCACACACTTTTATGCAAGTAACCTTACCAGGGGGTAAATTTTACTGTTTTGACACTGTTTCGACACTGTTTGGCACTGTTTTGATGTAGATAACTTTCCATTTAAGGAAATGGGAACTTAAATTAGGGACATCCAAATAAGGAAAGTGGGAACTTCTTTCGGGGACGGAGGTAGTATATGATATCACGGTTTTCGTGTCTACACCTTTTCTGTTTTTTTTACTTCCCAAGATCGGAAGTTGCGTTCCTTGAATTTATGTGTGTGGTTGAGTTCTGAATGTTCAAAGACAGAAAGGATTAAGATGAGCAATAGTTGAATCGTTGTTTTTACTTGCATATTTAACAGCGTTATTTGTAGCAGCAGTTTGAGAAGATCTTTTTCCTGTATTTCGGTGAGTCCATGGCTGAAGTTGATAAAAGCAATGACGTGCATGAAAATGATGGATTGCCAGAGTTGACAATAGAGCCAGACCAAGAGACACAGATGGAGCCAGAGCAGGAAGAAGAGGAATCTCACCCTGAGCAAAGGTCAGAAGCACAAGATGCTTTAGCAACTGATGGAGGAGAAAGGTGGCATGGTTGGCCTGGAGAAAGTGTATTTCGAATGCTAGTCCCTGCACAAAAGGTTGGTAGTATTATCGGGCGGAAGGGAGAGTTCATTAAAAAGATGTGCGAGGAGACCAAAGCTCGAATTAAGATTCTTGATGGCCCCCCGGGAACAGCTGAGAGAGCCGTAAGTGCAACTTTCTGTATGTTGTATTTTCTCTCTTATTGTTCTTAATCACTTGCTTGGGCCCTAATGTTAGTTAAAGGTGCCAAGTTAAAATATGGTGTCAAAGAGTGTATTAGAGAAAACCCACCTTTAGATGTCTTAAACTGCAAAATAATAAAGTATCCATATTGATATTCTTTGGGACACAAGTGCAAGTGCTTAGTGTTTTTTGGAGTGGGGACTCAAGCAACTGATTATCATATAAATCTACAGTATGGTTTTTTGCACGAACTTTTATCCTTGACTAAATAAAAAATTCAAAATGAGACTAAATTTGAGCCACGGTTCCAAGGTACTTGAGATTAATGTGTATGGGAAATTGTATGAAAGGAATCATCAGTATATAATTACTATGTCATTTCCCAAAGGCCAAATGCATTTAAAAAAACTGAGCACTTGAGCATTATTAGGTATCCCGGTATATCCAGGGATGTGGTTGTTATTTTGTGTAACCGGGTGTACTGCACCCTCTTGCACCATTATGAAACACAGTTATGAACGCCAAGAGACCATTGTGAATTATTATTAGTATCATTATGCAACATATCTTAGTATATTTTGAAGGGATGGTTATATTTTCTAGACTATTGGAAGCATGAAATATGTATACACATTATGGAATATTTATTGAACCATTGTGAATGCTGGAATAAGATGTACAACACCTGAGTGCATCTAAACAATTGCCTATGGGCGCATCATTTCAATTTTCAACAGCATATAAAATAACTATTACAGTGCTAGGACCAAAGCTTGGGCTGTTGAAATTTATAGTCTAATATGCAATGATAGCATATGAGTATTTTTCACTTCATCTCAATAGAAGTTGAGCTATTCCTATGTTGTTTCTGGAGTCCTAAACTTTCTATTGCATCATTTTTTTTCTGTAATTCTGTAATCATTTTTGCTGTGTTTTATGATTTCTTCCTTCTTATGAAGGTTATGGTGTCCGCAAAAGAGGAGCCAGATCTTTCTCCACCACCAGCTGTGGAGGGCCTTCTCAGGGTTCATAAACGTGTTGTAGATGGGCTGGAGACTGATTCCTCGCATTCCCCGCATACTGTAAATGGGAAGGTTTCAACAAAACTGCTCGTGCCCGCTGCACAGGCAGGGAGTTTAATTGGAAAACAGGGCACAACTGTCAAGTCCATACAGGAAGCTTCTAATTGTATTGTTAGAGTTCTTGGAGCAGGTTCTTCCTTTTTTGCCTTTTATCTACATTCATTATCAGTGGATTTTGTCCATACATTGTGTTAATTGTCTTCTTCTATTACTGTTGAATATGTGCTATCAAGGAGTTTAGCTAAATGCCTAAATCAATAACTAGAAAAACTAGAACAGTATTGATAGAGCCTAACTTAGAGACTCTAGTGAAAAGTGAAAACTAGTGTTGTCAATAGCGCGCTATAATGGCGTAGTGGCACCTACTTGCTACAGGATTAACTACAGCAGAGCAGATGGCAAGGAGTGCCACAACTCTGATTCCTTTCTTTGCAGGCACATAGGTACAAATAGTTTAGTTCTTTGGGGGGAGAGGATGAAGGTATTTTTGGCTTTAAAAGTTTTTTCTATTGGGTGGAGACTAGGGTTTTTTCCCCCATCCTTTTTGAGCAAAAAACAGCCCTTTTGAACCCTTCTATCCCCTTCAAAACGCTTCTCTATTTTAATGCCAATTCTTCACTTATGTCTTATTCTCTTGCAATAGACGTGCCACATATTCGATGGCCCACCTCCTAGGTCTTCGATGATCCACCTCCCGGCCTCCCAGGTCTTCAATGACTCATTTTCCTCATTTTGCGACCTCCAGAGGTCGGATTCCAATCGGAGGGAACCTGTGAGGCTGTGACCTCCTACAACTTCAGCCAACTTGCGAAATAGTGTGTTCATCATTTTATAGATTCGAAATTTGAAATTTTATTTATGTGTGCATTAGATTTTGGTTAAAAGAAGTCATCTTTCTACGGTAAATGCAAACAAATGAGCATCGGATTTATGATCAAAGGGCAAAAAAATGTGATGACATTTTGGTAAATAGATCAAATTTTTCCGTCGCCCGTGCATTTCTGTCACCGCAAAATATGTATTACGTTGAACGTCAAGTTGCATTATGGACGGGTAAAAGTGTATCTGTGCGCCTTTTGCTCAGGAAACACTTTTATTTCAACTTCACCCTATCTATGTATATATATATTGTGTATAAAAGTCGCATAAAAAGCTGTCACCCCACTACCCATTTTACCACTATAGTGTTTTCAAGGCTGGCCATTAGACTGTGTTATCCGAATTGACAATAGTGGGAAAAACAACAACTAGAAGAACAAGAAGATTCGGGGCTTGGAGGTCTAACTGAAATTTTTAATAGATAAGTTGTACTCCCTCCAAAAAACAAATCCAGTTTTCCTTTTTAGTTTGTCCCAAAATAATCTTCATGTTTCGTTTTAAGTAAAGAAGTATGTGGTTTTATCATTTTTCTCAATTTAACCCAAATCTCTACAACATCGTTTCTTTTTCAACCACCACTTTCTTAACAAGTGTGCCAAACCCAAACAAGAACTAAATTTCGGGATGGTGGGGATAATTTATTACAAAGTACTCAGTAATATTTAACACATACCAAGCAATGTATCCCCCCCCCTCCCAGGAAAAAGGAAAAATAAATGATAAGAGAAATGGCATGGTCAAGTAAACACTAAGCTTCTCTGAAAGACAATGGCGTCAAAGAAGAAGAGTGGCAGTGGAAGGTACGTCTCAGGAACAGCCTTGTTGTGCAGCGTATATTGCGTACGCCTTAGGATGGAAAAGCTTAAGACTACCCATTGCCTAAATGGGGTATGCCTCCTATCATATTTGGAGTAAATATCCCTGAGGCGCGCCTTGTTGCTCTGTTGCGTTGATTAATTTAAAACATTGGTTCTAGGGACTAGAACCCAACTTCTTATCTGACATTAAACATAGGTTCTAGGATTTTTATATTATAAGCTGTATAACATAGGTTCTAGGATTTTTATATTATAAGCTGTATAACTGTTTGTATTTTTTCTTGTTCTGTAGTTTAGGAGTTTACTTCAAGCACGGGTCAGGGGTCTAGAACCCTGAAAATGCCTCTTCAGAAGTATCGTTATTTTTAGGAATATCATGATGATGCACATATGCTCTTCTGAGTTCTGTCTGCTATTTATTGCTAAATTGGACATACTGTTTACTGGCGCAATTAGCTTAATCTAGTTTATGATGTGTTAAGTGAATAATTGCAGAGGACCTGCCAGTATTTGCTTTGCCAGATGATAGGGTTGTTGAGGTGGTTGGGGAGCCTACTGGCGTACACACAGGAATTGAGTTGATTGCCTCTCACCTGAGGAAATTTTTAGTTGATCGCAGCATCATTCCAGTCTTTGAAATGCAGGTGAGCCTACTTTACCATGATATTAAATCCCAGGGGAGTTGTTTTAATTACTTGACAGATGTAATTTTGTTGCCTTTTTTATAGATGCAAATGCCAAAGCCTCCTGTTGAATATGTGCCTCCCCAATCTTGGGGTCCTCCACCTCAATCTTATCATCCAAATGCTCTTGGAGGTCCTGGATATGGCTCTAATCCTCACTTCATGCCACCCTCCAGGCAACGTGATAATTACTACCCACCAGCCGATGTGCCTCCTCCTGTAGAAATGGTGCCTCATCAAGGTATATCTGCCTATGGAAGAGACACTCCAATGGGAGTCCATGCACCACCCAACAGCCAATCAGGATCATCCGTAGTTACTCAGGTTAGTGCTTTTAATCTATCTAATGTCTTGGATCTAATGAAATCCTACTGGTTAACATTGCATATGCTTTATACATGTGTGTGTATGTATATATGGTATTATTACTTGTACTTAAATGTACCTTGTTACCTTGCACTCTGCTAGTCTGCTATGTCAGCATGACATCTTTTATCCATCCTTCAACCCTCCTTGCAGAGTCCATTGCCTTGTTTAGATTATAAATGGTTATATCAAGAACTTCTAATCTCCATCATTCATTCTTGTAAGTAATGGCTAATAATGACAAGGTGGCATTTTTGTAACTATTTAGGATTAATTGCAAAAAGCCACATCCGAATTTGGAGTAATTATAAATATGACCCCATGTCAATCATAACCAATTCATTTTCATTTACCCCAGTGCCGCAAAGGCTCCCACCTACAGTGGGGTAAAGGGGGGTCGGATGTACGCAGTCTTACCCCTGTACTAAAGCACAAAGAGACTGTTTCCAGATGACCAATAGTGAAAATCGCTTCCAAAATTGCATGGACTGATTGCTGCTTCATAACAAAGAAGCGCGAAGCACAGACAGTTTAGTGAGCCATTTTGCTTTATTTCATCATATTCTCAAGCCAAAAAATAATGAATCTTTGGCTCCATTGCAAATGATGGAAAAGTGAATCATAACCAATGATTGCAATAAATGAAAGGTTGAGATTAAAAGTTCTCATATTAATGAGTTCTCATTTTAAGAGAGGTTCTCACTAGAACCCTCCCCTATTACTTCTACTTAAATCTTCATTGTTACCTTGTACTCTGCTAGTCTGCTATGTCAGCATGACATCTTTTATCCATCCTTCAACCCTCCTTGTAGAGTCCATTGACTTGCTTAGATTTTAAATGTTTATATCAATTAATAGCTGTGTGAGTATTAGATTATTATTTGTCAGGACTCAGGACTTGTGATTTTGATTTATAAAATAGCTGCTTTTTGGTTTCTACTTGACAACACGTTATTCCCTACTGGATACCACAAATGTCATGAATAATTTCTGCGATATTGGAAATTTGTAGTTGGAATATGATCACATATACATAGAAATTAGAAGTAGGATCAACTTAGATTTGAATTACTTTTCATTAAAAGAGAAACATTTGTTGAAAGATTCAGAGTTAATGCACCTTGTTTCATATACCAGAGTTAGGTTGTTTAAGATTTGGTAACTAACCAAAATTCAACTATTTTCCTCTCTATCTTGCAAATATCTCATTTCTCAATGTAAATTAAATATACATCTATTAGTAATGTATGAAGTAATTTAATCTGGCAAATAGAAATGCCAGAATATAAATAGGCTAAGTGCAATGGTGAAATTTTGATTCCTGAGTTCAATTATGAATACTCCTTCCGCCCCAAATTATAGGGGGCCTCTCTTTTAGCACGTCTTTTGATGAGAACAAGTAAAAGATATAGCTGTTTCCAAAAGTTTTCCCTTAAGTGGTTCCAATGATGTCAAATTATTTCAAAAAGTTCAGAGAGAAATAATGGGTAATTCCGTAATTGAAAAATACAAAGTGTTTGTAGCACATAACATTGAGGTGTGCAAACTGGGGCTGTATCAAACTAAGAAAAGTATCTTGGCCTATTATGGGTCTATCTTTTTACATGGAAATCAGCTTGCACCAAATACCACATATATATGTAAAAAAGGATAGCTAAAATATGCTTGCTCAACACGTTGCTATTTATCCAACGAGATATACACAAAGCCCGAAAACCAGTTCATGGGGTTCAGTGCTATGAATGCAGTAGTTTTTGGTTAATTCCATTTTATCGTGAAAGCGATGAGTACTACCACGCAGGGGGTTAGACATCAATTCTGGCTTTTGATGTCCCAGAGGGGGGGGGGGTGATGATACACTCTGAGACAAGCACAGAGCTGAGTGTTTGAGTATCCTTTATGATTAAGCTGATGCTTTATTCGTTTAGTATTCTTAGTTTGCTAGTTTTTCACTAATTATTTCAAAATGGGAGTAACATGAGAACTGTTTTTTATAGTATATGGAATATCAAAGTGTTTTGATGGTTCAGTTGAAACTTTACAGATCACACAGCAAATGCAAATCCCACTATCGTATGCCGATGCTGTTATCGGGACAAACGGTTCAAGCATAAGTTACATTCGGCGTGTCAGCGGGGCTACTGTTACCATTCAAGAAGCAAGGGGAATTCCTGGTGAGATGACAGTTGAGATAAATGGAACTGCTTCTCAAGTCCAGACTGCACAGCAATTGATGCAGGCAATTCTTCACCTGTCAATTAACATTTTTTAATACTGGATTCTTTTTTCTAGTAGTAGTTCTGCATCTGACTGGTTGTATTTATAAGGCATATTAGTGTAGTCCGAAATACCTGTGTTATCAAAACCATAACAGTGGTTGACCCGAGAAAGTGACGGGTCAAGGGTCACCCAGACCCGGGAGGGTGAACCCAGTGAATTGTGGGTCAACCCGGTCAATGTTGGCTAAAAATAAAAAATAGAGTATGTATAACTATATATCAAATTATAGCCGTAAAGAAGAAATCCAATCATTCATAATAATTTAATAATAGTAAAATTGTTCGTGGACTATTTGGAAAACACAAACAGTGTTCACGCCTTCTTTACCCTGGGTCCCCCGACCCCCGGGGTAAAAATACACAAACAGTGTTGAAACTTGAAAATTAGTTTTTTTTATAAAATTCAAAATGTGTTTCAGATTATATGGATAATAGATACTCCGTGTAACATAACATACAAAGATTTATAAAATATTACGGAGTATATAATTTCTTTCAAAATTGTATGGAATATTTTATGAATACTTGATCAGTAATAATAGAAAAACAATGATGATGATGATGATGATGATAATCATAATAATAATAATAAATCAATAACTAATAATTAAGAAGTTTTTCCTTAAATATTCTCAATAACAAAGTCATGGACAAAAATGTGACTTAGTAACTATTAGTGACTATATTCGTGTTCAAAGCTTACATATGTAAGAGCATGAATACGACCTAAGTTCGAAAGTCGCCAGGGCGAGTTCTTTTAAAAGGTTACAATGGCAGTGGTACCCTGGGCCAGCGGGCCTGTCTGTCCCGGTTTCGGGCTGAGGAATAACCAGGCTGGTGATTTTGGCTGGGTTTTGATCAAATTATGGGGTCAACCGGCCTTTATTGAAAGCGGGTCGTAGGGTTTCGGGTTGATCCTCGCGAGTCGCGAGCTGTTTCAGGTTTTGTAACATAGGAAACTACAAGTCATATTTATATTATCAGTTCTGATTTAAAAATTCCTCCGACGGTTGTCCTTCTTGAGTGCTCCAGATATATTCCACTTAAAATGTTGGTGGACATATCAAGAAATTGAAGATTGTAAATGCTTTTAATATCATTTCCTCTTGGATCCATAATATGCAACATCATAAAGGGGACGGGAGGCGGGGAGGGAATACTATTACTTTTTTAATCAGTTTTCTCTAGTTGTATGGATCATTGCACTAATATTTTCTGTAGCGAACAGTTTTCTAGTCTTAATAAATGTCATCATTTGTGCTTTGTCTAGTAGATAAGTGATTTAGATGATAAAATGTGAGCAGGGGGAGAAATATGAGGGGGTTTTCACTTTTTTTTTATGTATCATCACATTGATGAATCATGTGAGCAGGGGGAGAAATATGAGGGGGTTTTCACTTTTTTTTTATGTATCATCACATTGATGAATCAAAGCCCATACTGAACAGTGCACTTTGTCTTGCTTTTTTGTTGTTGCAGAACTATATGGCTGATG
Organism: Cuscuta epithymum; assembly: GCA_945859915.1. Lineage (NCBI taxonomy): Eukaryota > Viridiplantae > Streptophyta > Magnoliopsida > Solanales > Convolvulaceae > Cuscuta > Cuscuta epithymum. Next base: position 415,582 of record CAMAPF010000183.1, on the reverse strand, counting down.
CAGCAGCGGCAGCAGCTGCTCCTCAAACTCAAACAGCTCCACTCGCTGACCAATCATACAGTTCTTATGCGCCCCCTGCGGGCTCCATGTACTCATCAGCTCCCCAAAGCTCAACTATCTCTGGACAAACTGCTGGGGGCTATAGTTCAGTGTACGGTGCCAACTATGGCTACTAATATTTCTCTTGAGAAAGCTAGAAATTCATATCCGCTTGATCCCTGTCTTTTTGAACCATTTCTTTATCTCTCTCTAACTCTCATTTTTGGGGATTAAAAGACCAAATAATCCATTAGAATCTTGGCCCGATGTCCATTGTTTTACGTGCTAGGCCTAGGAACATCAAATTGTATAATTGATGTGGTGTATGGTTAGATCATGGATGTCATATTGTCATCTTTCTTGTGCTTATCACAAATTTGCCTCCATGTCTTGCTTCTAATTGGATGGGGGGTATGACCTACCCTAATCATTCTTTGGTTAGTATTGAATATTGAAGTGCATGAAAAATGACTATTAAAAGTGCATCATTATGCCTAGCAGCCTAAGGATGGACATGGTCCTGGGATGGGTCTTTTTTTTTTTATCTGGGATCGGGAAAATAGGTTTTAAGCCGGGATTGTGACCGGACCGGCAGGAAAGAGTTCCTGATCCTGGGCTTCAATTTTTGGGACCGGCTTGGTCCGGTCCCAGTTTCGCTCCCATTTATTTTGTAATTTGCATTTGAAGCATGAGAAGTATATTAGAATTTAGAAGGGATGTGGTACATTTAAAAGCTGAAAATGGTGGGGTGGAGAGGAAGATGGAGGGCTTAATGTATCATCCGCCTCCATTTGAGGTGCTTTCAGGTGGAATGATTTGATGAAATCTTATGAGAATATTTTTCTTACATTATGTCCACCAAATTTACCTTAAAGCTCAATCGTCAAGTCAATAAAATACTATTGAAAAACATTACATTTTTATATATATTATTGAAAAACATTGCATTTTTGATGAAATTTTGTGAGCATATTCTTCATGACGTGTAGAATATTTTATACATAATACTCTGTAATTAAATTATATTGCATATATTAGTAGAAAATCATGAATAAAGTAAGGTGTTGGAATAGTGCAAAAACGGTACCCAAATATCGTAACTGGGACCGACACTAGTGGGGCATTGATTGCGAGATTTGATCGGGGGATTGAGATGTTGAAAACTTGAAATGCATGCATACAGAAGGGTAGTCCACACATTAAATAAAAACCACTAAGAACAAGTGAAAAGAAAAAAGTGAAATATAACTTCGGGATTTCTTTTTTTGGTTTGAAGTCTATATTATCTAGGCATCTAGCCCAGGCTTGGACCCGGTTCGGGCCGCCCGGCCCGTCACTGTGCGGGCCCGGAACCGGCCTGGTTCTCGGGTCCGGGTCCGGTTCGGGCACCGACCCGGTTGGGTTAGCGGGTCCGGGCTCGGGTCCTGTTTTTGGAGGCCCGGCCCGGCCGGGTCGGGCCCGGGCCTAACGGTCAGATTTTTTTTAAAAAAAATAAAATTCTTTTTAATTTGAAAAAAAGGTTTTGGCTCAACAGCCACTTCCCAAACGGCTATATAGCCGTTGGGGGGGGGGGTACCAGGGGGGGGGGGGTACCAGGGGGGGGGGGTACCAGGGGGGGGGGGTCCGGGGTGTTTGGGTGGGGGGGTGGGGGTGGGGGGGGGGGGGGGGGTTAAAAAAAATCTATAAATACTCCTAATTTTAAACATTTTTTCACACCTCTTATCCAACTCTCCCTAAATCCTACTCTCTACTCATCTCCAATTCTCCATATTCATCTTCTCAAATTCTCTTATTCTCCTTTATATTTTATTTTACTATTTAATATTTATACAATTATTATATCTATTTATATATTAATTATCTACTTATAAATACATATACTATATTACTTATATTTCTTATCTACTTAATCTCTACTTATATTTCTTAATACATACATACATACTACATCTACTTAATATATACTTTATATAATAAAGTATTAAATATACTTTATAAACTATTACTATATACTTAATACATAATAATATCTACTTCTCTACTTAATAATATCTATTTTATATATACTTATTTTATAATATCTACTTTTATATATACTTTATAATATCTATTTTATATATACTTATTTTCTTATTTTCCAATCTCCAATTCTCCATTATACTCTAATATTTAATTCTTATACAATTATTATATCCACTTAATACATACATTCTACATCTACTTAATATATACTTTATATATTAAAGTATAAAATATAAGTGTATTACTCATATTATAGTAGTATACTTATATATTATACGAAGTATACTATAAACATTATATTATATATTACTTACTATAACTAGTATTGTACTAGTTAATTAGTTAATTAGCATTCTTGTTACATTTATCATTATAATAGTTAATTAGTTCATTACCATTATTGTTACATTTTTCATTATACTAGTTAATTAGTTTATTAGCATTGTTGTTACATTTGTCATTATACTAGTTAATTAGTTAATTAGCATTGTTGTTACATTTTTCATTATACTAGTTATTTACTTCATTGGTATTCTCATTAATTGTTAAAACAACTCTACTTTAATAAACTAGTTAATTGTCATTAATTCATTATAGTTAAAGTCACATTTTCTTATTTTCCATTTATATTTGTAGGAAGAAATAGTAGTTCAATCATTTAATTAAAGTACTTAACATTTTATTTAAGTAGTTTTTACTAAATTAAAGTACTTCAAAAGTTGGTATAATTTTAATTTTAAAGTCACACATTAATTCTACTTTGCACTAAATTAGTTTGAAGTATTAATTAAAATAGTTTTAATTAGTTGCATTAGTTTTGTATCCATTATTATATTGGTTGTCAATTAATATTTGTTACATTTTTAACATGGAAGGGGGTAGATATTCGGTTGATTTGGGTAACCTCCAACGCAATCGAAGGAACGAGATTGGGAGGAAGAAATCTCGCAAAGGTAAAGAACTTGCCGGTTCTTCATCTCAAAGCCGAGATGATTTTGAAACGGGTTACCAAAGGCGAGATGGAGATGCGATGTCCGAAGAACAACTCCAACAAGAATTGGCCCGACATAATAACCGCTTTCTACAACAACAACAAATGCCGACGACCATTGACGAAGAGGAGCTTGAGGATGAAGATGCGGAGGAATTGGAACCGGAGACGGCCGAGGAGGAGGGTGCCGGCAGCCACGACACCGACGCGCCTGCCTCATCCCAAACCGCCACCGGTAATAAAAAAAGTAAGTCTGAACTAATGAAAAATAATTTTGATAAATGGAAGGACCCACAAACCGGCTATTGGCACGCAACTTGCAAGTGGTGCAACAACAATTATAGTTTGGGAACCTCCGGCGGATACGGATCCGCCGCAAGGCACCTTAAGGCAAAGCACCCCGTGGAGTATGCAAAATTAGGCGGCGGAACGGGGAAGCAAACTCAAATATCGAGGTTTGCGAATTCTCAACCTTTTGGTAATTTCTCCTACAATGATGCACAAAATTTGACTGGTATGGCTAACTTAATTTGTGAAGAAAATTTGCCTTATTTGTTTTCTGAAAGTCTTGCTTTAAAAGATTATGCACAAGGTAGTTTAAATCCTCAATTTAGAAATTATAGTCGCAAAACTGTTAAGAAAGAAATAATAAGGCTTTATAATGCGGAAAAGGTAAGGTTACAAAATTGTTTTGCAACCTTTGATGGGCGTGTTACTATTTGTTCTGACATATGGGAGGATGATTTTCATCATTTATATTATTTGGGTCTGACTGCACATTATATTGATGAGGATTGGAATATGCATAAACGTGTTCTTGCTTTTCGTGAATTTAATGATCGTCACACCGCTGAACATATTTATATTTTGATTGAGCGTATTTTAATTGAGTATAATTTGATTGATAAGGTGTTTGCTATTGGTTTCGATAATGCTACTAATAATACTGCTGCTATACCTAGATTGCGTGAGTTATGTGGTGCCAATTCTTTGATGGGTAGATTTTTTCATCAACGCTGTGCATGTCATGTTATAAATTTATGTGTGCAAGACGGTTTAAAAGCGTTAGGAGATTCCATGGAGGTAATAAAGGGGGGGGGGGGGGTTAGACGTATTTGGGGTAATGGTCAACTTAGATTAAAATGACAAAGTTATTTGACTGAAAGAGGTGTGAGATATGTTGCTTTTCCTAAAGATTTGAGTATTCGTTGGAATAGTACTTATAAATTACTTAAAGTTGTTCTTAGATATAAAGAACATTTTCCTGCTTTTTTAAAAGAACATGATAATTATATTATAAACGCGGCTGAGATCGACACTTGCGAAAAAATTTGTAATGTTTTGATATTTTTTTTAATGCTACTGAAACTTTTAGTCATGTTTATAAACCTACCGCAAACCAATTTATTCCACAAGCTGTTAATCTCGCCGATGCTTTTAAAGAATTTCAAAATGCCGTTTTCGTTCATTATTTTTGTGATCATATGAAGGAAAAGTTTTTAAAATATTATGCGCATATTCCCCATATTTATGGTATTGCATTTATTCTCGATCCTCGTTATAGACTTGCTAATTTGGAAGATTGTTTCAACTTCTATTATCTTGCGTTTTTCGGTGAATTTCCAATGTATGACGATAACCCCATAGATCCGAAAACGGAATACAACGAGGTTAGTACTTTATTTTATGCCTTATTTAATGAGTTTCGTGCACAATATAGCAACACTCCCCCTCCCCCGTCACGAACATCTTCATCTAAAGGAAAATCGATTTTTAAATCTGCATTTGGCAATCTTATGAAAAAAACTAAAACAACTCACGTCACTGAACAAAGCGCATTGAATGAGATTACTTTGTATTTAACATATGAAGTTGATTTTGAAGAAAATGATGACTTTGACGTTCTAGACTGGTGGAAGTCAAAAGAAAGAACGTTCCCGATTTTAGCACGGATGGCTAAGCAAGTACTATCAATGCCGGTTTCAACACTTGCTGTGGAACAAGAATTTAGTTCGGCCGGCAACGTCCTAACGGCATCTAGATCGAGATTGAGCGCGGAGTCTCTTGAGACGCTTATATGCTACCACGATTGGTTGAAGGCCGCACATAGAACTCAAGAATTGAGCATCACCCCCTCCCAAGATTTTATGGATGACTCAACAACCGATGGTGGCTCTACCTATGCCGGAGATTCCGATTGATTAGTGTTGAGGTTTGTTCCTTCAACCCTTGGACCCAACACGTAAGCCCAAAGATTTCGAGTGGAGTGAATGTATGAATATCTAGCCCAACAACTATCAGATGGATCAGGAAACAAAGGAAATAGCAGGCAATGTAAATAGGTATTATTAACTTCGTAATAACTCCCCTAAGTACAATCTACTTGCTAAAAAGGGCACGTCGGCCGTTCGTCTTACAAGGCAGTAGAAATGCTGCGAGTAAGAATACAATAGCTAGATGCTAAGAATAGAAAGTTGCCAACCCTTTACAATGAAATAAATGCTACTATTTATACCCGCCAATGGGCAGTTAGTCCTGATGATGTGGAGGATTGTTAGTGGCTGTGGTCCAACCACCAAATCTCCAGCATTAAATGCGCTTCCCGCCAGAATCTGGGTTCCCCGCCTAATTCCTGACCACGATCGTCTGGTAGAACCGGGGGCCGTTCGTCTGCGGCCCTTTGTAGGACGTAACAATCTTCTGGACCTGGGCCATCTACGGAGATGGGCCTCGGCTGACGACGTTCGTCATGGATGTGCTAACCCGTGGGCTGGGCGACGTACGTCGGTTTGGGGGTAATTGGGCCGAACCCCTGCTTGGGGCCATTTACCCAACACAAGTCCCCCACTTCTGATGTTCCAAGCGTGCGCGGGACATAAGGAAGTATGCTGTGCCTCCTGGAGGATGCCCGTCTTCCGTACTTGCCCACTGGGAAATGGACGTACCTGATCGAAGGGCACCCCGAGTTGGGCGACCGCGGGTGAATCGAGGTGGCGGCTGGCGGCGAAACGGTGCGACTCCCGATGGGAAGTCATCATTACGCGTATCGCTTCCCCAGGTTGGATTCCCGCCAGGGTACGCTCCTCGCCACGTGTCGCTTCCTCATTCGTCCCCCCGGGGGTGCCTCCACTATAAATACCAGAAATCCCCTGATGTCTAGGGTTTCCGATTTCTGGCTTTTGCTTTCGAGTTCTCTTGCCGCTCTTCGGGTTTTTCATCACAGCTTCCCAAGTCCATCTTCAAGTTTTTTAAGGTAATTATTCCTCTTCATCCTCGCCCTTTCTTTTAGCGATGACTTCGATGGAGATCTCTTCAAGTTCGAGTTCTGGTTCTTCGGGCTCCGGCTCTGATTCTTCCTCCAATTCTGGCTCCCGTTCCTCCGGAAAAACCAGCATTTCCGGCAACCCAGGTTCGGCGTCCACCGTAGGGACTATCCACGCCGACAGTGAGCGAGGCGCCGACATTTCCGAAGGTGCCATTGAGGCAGTACCTCTGAATGAACGTGCGGCCGGGTATGATTCCGCGGATGAGGCCCAATCTGGCTCTGATCTGGAGGTGCACGATTTGGGTATCCCCATGGACGTGCAGAGGCACATCTGCAAGATTAAGAGTGTTTTAGAGCACAGGCAATCCCTCTCTAGTGTCGCCATGAACAAGATTGCTTCCTTCTTCCCCCACCCGTTCGTCTTTAGCCATAGCGGGGCTGAACATGCCATGCGGCGACGGCCGGGGATGATCATCCTGCATGTGGACTCCGTAGAGGTCGGTCTGCGGTTTCCCCTCCACCCTTTTTACGTGGAGTTCTTCAACTGCTACCAGGCGGTCCCGGCGCAGTTCATGCCCAACTCTTATAGGTTTATCTCCGCATTCCTCGTGCGCTGCTCGTCCGCGGAAGCCGATATATCCCTAGATCTGTTTCACTACTTTTACCGGGTCACCCCGCAGAATTCCGACGGTTATCTGAGTGTGGCCGCTCGTCCGAAGAGGAAGCTGTTCGAGCACTATCCTTCCTCCATTCATGATTGGAAAAATAGGCTCTTCTTCCTTAGATATGATGGTCCTCCCCTCCCAATCCGCTGGAACGGTTACCCCCCGAAGATTGAGTCGCCGGTGCTGACGGACGAGCTGGAGGCGGAAGTGAACAAAGTCCTGGAAGGCGGCATTCGCCCCATAGGAGAATACCTGACCCCCGAGGCACTCTCTGAAGCAGGCATAGGTACCGCCCGTGTTCCTGGATTTCTTCCTCCCTTGGACGCTCGTCTCGGGGCACGGGCGGTCCTGTCCTCTGAGGTGGGTGTTCCTCCCTATCCCTGTTCGTCTTTTCACATTCTTGTATCTCTCTCTTGCAGGTCTTCCTCTTACCGCCGACCAAATGGACAACGCCGAGTGCCTGAGGAACAGGAAGGCGAAGATGGCTGCGGCCAGAGCGGCCAGAGAGGCCGCCGCCCATGGTGCCGGATCATCGGCCTCTGACGCCGCCCGTCGGACTGCAGATGGTGAGCAGCATCTGATTGCCACCCTTCTGAATGAGGGGGCCATACCCCATCATGCCGAATCTGCTCTCCCCCCCGCCGGTCGTCACAACGAAGGTGGTTCCCAAGAAGGGGGGCGAGAGGGCCCCAGAGAAGAAACCGAAGAGGGGGCGAGACTGCCCTTCCTCCGGCCCCGTTGTTGAAGATGCCAACGGTCTCTCCCTGAGCCGGCCGGCGGAGGAGCTTTGGAGGGAGCTTGGGGCCAAGGCCGGCCTCGAACTGGCCCCCCGGTCGTCTTCTGAAGCGACCAGCGCCGCCCTGGCAGCGGCCATCCAGGTATTGTCGCGATTCGACTCATCTTGTCTCCCTGACGCCCGTCGTTTCGTCGTTTAACCTCTGTTCATCCCATTTCTTACAGTCAGGGCTGTTGGTGCTGCAAGCCGAGGCTGCCAGGGAGGCCGCCCTGCAGGAGGCAAGGAGCAAGGCTGATGCCGCCATATTGAAGGCTCGGGAGGTCGCCCGTCGGGCAGAAGAAGAGGCTGCCTCAGCCAGGGAGGAGCTTCAGTCCCTTCGGGCTGAAACTGGCGCCCAACTGGCCTGTCTGGAGAAGGCCGGCTTCAAGCTTATGCCGGTGCTTCCGGCCCCCAAAGGTGCTACCCCGGAATGGTGCGTTGATACCTCCGGTTACCGGAATACTGGTGAGTTCATGGACTCGGCCAAAGATTTCTGCGCTGGGGCCTTTGGAGACGTGTTCTCTCATGCCCTGGAGAAGGTCCCGGCGAAGGATCGTCTGAAATACGGCGTGCGGCTAATGGGAAGCTCCCCCTTATCGCGCCAATTCCTTTATGATTCTGCCGATAGCGCCTTCGCCGGTGGCTATAACGAAGGGGTCAAAGCCATTCTCCCCATCTTTGAGAAGCTTCTGGGCCCTGACGTCAACCCGGCCGACCATACGGAAGAGGACCTGCTGATCGAGGCCCTGGGGAAAATAAGGCGGGATAGGCGCCGAGCGGCGGCCATAGCCATGGGGGATATCCCGGAACCCCCAACCCCTGAGCCCGAGCCTCAGGAGGAAGAGCGCACTCATGCCGGGAGCCGGCCATCGTCCCCCCACATGTGCTGATTTATATTTTAGTCTAGCCTTCCTTCCGACTGTAGCGTGTAGACTTGTACTTTCCAGCCGATAGTGCTGAAGAATAAAAATCAATGTTTTGCCAAAGTTCGTCTTTATGCCGTGTTGCTGTATTCGTACCTTATTCTTTCAACGTACTCCCGCCGTACGTAGCCAGCTAACGCGTAGCGTACTCGTAGTTTTGCCGCCGGGCGTAGTCATCTCCTGGCTTAGACGCCCGTTGCCTAGCCAGGCCTCACGTACCTTGGGCACTCGGCCCCTTCGGCCGTACGCTTTCGAGCTAATCCTGCCCTCGCCACCTTAGATAGCCGATTCACAAGACTAACAAGGGGTCGCTATTTGTCCGAGTTGCCTTGATGGACGGCGGCACTATGTACGACGATGTTCGTCTGGTGTTGCCCTCCCAGCTTGTGGGGATCCCGGGTTCTATGATCGACGTTCGTCGTCAGACCCGAATTCTAAGTTCCGTCAGCGGCCTCTTGGCTTCCCCAAAAGCGCGGGGCTCGAGGTGCCTTCCAAAGTTATTGCTATGCCGGTGTTATTTGGACACGTGCCAGCCTGCGGTTGGTGTCAATCTGCGGCATTTCGCTTATAAGTGCCCAAATACCACGAGATCAGTCATCGTCAATTCATTTAGTCCATACGCTGCGGAAATATATTCTCTCTCTAGCAACTTCCACGAGCCGGATTTATCCCCAGTGCCCAAGCAAAAGGTACCGCCCGTCGTCATGTCCTCCGAAATCTGTTTCGACGATGGTTGTTCCTCTGGCGACGATTTAGAATACTATGAGCGGGGAATGCCGCCCTGGCCTCCCCGTTATAGCCTCAGCTTCTCGTACGTCCGGCGTCAAGTTCAACGCCTGACGAATGCTGACAAGCGTCTGATCAGCCAATGGTTCTATCCTCCAAGTGGACCTACGACAAGCGGCTCAATTGGTAAGAAAGGAGAAAGGGAATGATCCTCAAAAGGCTCCAGATCGATGGGTCCAAGTTTTGAGGAAAAAACATGGGAAAAATAAGGAGATCATTGAGGAGGAACAACCAGAAACATCAAAGAAGAACGAGATGCTTTTGAATCCCGAAGCAAAGTTGTCAGTGTTACAGATCACAGAAAAAGGGGAGGACACAATTCTAACAAATGGGGAAGGGGAGGTTTCGGATAAGGTTAACACTACGAGTGACCAAATCTCTCAATCCGAAGGTGATTTATTTAATCAAGATGGAGGGGAGGACTTAAATGCTAATCAAAAGAAGGAAGTTGTGGAGGTTAATCAGGAGGTGAGTGAGCAGAGTGGTAATAACATTAAAGTCCCCTTGGGGGAGGGTGCTAAGGGAGTGGAGGAGGAGGTGGTTCTTGCTTCTTCCTCCAATGTGACAATATTCATCTCGTTTGAAGAAGGCAGTGTTAGAGGGGAGGAAGACAGATTTCTTGTGGAAACGGAAGGCTTTGTCTCAGATGGAGAACATGACTTTTTAGGTGAAAATACTATAGAAGCTTGGAAATCAGTTTGCCGGGAATTGCAAAAACAGGTTGCAGATATTGAAAGCAAACATATGGGTGTTTTAGGAGTGGTACCGAAGAAGAAGATCAAAGAAATCCCGCCTCGGTCAGTCACTACTCGGCTGGCTGCTAAGAGGACCAGCACAGACCCCCCCGAGGTGGTTTCCTTATGAAGCTCTTATCTTGGAATGTGCGTGGCCTCGCTAACTCGTGCCCGAGGTTACGTCATTTTATTAGGCACCACTCTATTGATTTTGTGTCAATTATTGAACCGTTGGTTGGTCAAAACAAAGGTGATTTTTTCAAACATAGTTTGGGTTTTTCAGAGGTGTTTATGTCATACTCTAATAAAATATGGATTATGTGGAATACCAATACGTTTGAGGTCTCTTCTATTCATGATAAGGGACAGTTCTTGTTGGTGCTAGTCAAATATCTCCCTATGAATTTTGAGTTTACTTTCTCCCCAGTTTATGGGCTCCACACAAGGGCCGAACGTCTCATATTATGGGAGGGGCTAGTTCAATTTGCTCAACAGAGTCAGTCTGATTGGCTGGTAGGGGGGGATTTTAATATTGTTTCATCTATTTCGGAGTACAAAGGTCCATCTAGACCACCTTTAAATGAGATGTTAGATTTCCAAGATTGTATAGAAAATTGTGAGCTTATACAATTACCTACCATTGGCTCTACATTTACGTGGTCTGGTGTTAGATCGAATGGTCGGATTTGGGAGAAACTCGATCGTTACCTGGCTAATCAGGGCTTTCTATCTAATTTCAATGTGGTTCATACGCAGCATCTTACTAAAACTCCGTCAGACCACTGCCCCTTATTACTCCGGTGTGAAGAGGATATCCTAAAGGGGCCACGGCAATTCCGGTTTCAGAATATGTGGTTCACTAATGATAACTTCATACCATTTGTTAAAAGCAAATGGGAGAGTTATCCTACTACTGGTGGCATGCGTGGCATGCGTGGTCTGGCAGACAAATTGCGGAGACTGAAGAGTGATATTAAGAAATGGAATGTGGAGGTTTTTGGAAATGTTTTCCAGAATAGTAAGCAGTTGGAAGAGGAGGCATTGGCAGCTGAGATGAATTTTGAATCTGACCCTAGCGAGGAAAACAGGTCTACCTACTTTCAGAAACAGGCTGAACTTCTGTTATTGTCCAAGAAACAAGAGCTCTTTTGGAAGCAAAAGGCAAATGTGAAATGGATGAGGGAAGGAGATGCTAACTCCCATTATTTTCATGAGGTGGTGAAGGATAAAAGGAAGAGACAAAATATTATGGCAATTAAAACTTCTTCAGGGGAATGGTGTTATGATCAACAGCAAATTGCATCTGAAGCAGTTTCTTTTTTCTCTAATCTCTATCAACAAGAAGAAACTGGGTCATATGATAAGGTACTTTGCTATATCCCTAGCCTACTGAATAATTCTGATAATATATCCCTTGGAGGTCTTCCGGGGGAGGCAGAGGTCAAGGAGGCAGTTTGGGGGCTTAGCCAAGAGGCTGCCCCAGGGCCAGATGGCTATGGAGGTTATTTTTATAAAGGCTGCTGGGAAGTTATTAAAACGGATGTTGTTCTGGCGGTGCAGGAATTTTTTCTGGGTATACCTATTCCGAAGGGGGTGGGATGTGTTAACATGGTCTTAATTCCAAAAAAGAAGAGCCCGGTTACTTTTGGAGATTATCGCCCTATATGTTTATCAACCTTTATTAGTAAGGTTAACACTCGTATCCTTGCTAGTAGATTGAATGCTATTTTGCCTAAACTCATCTCTAGAGAACAATCTGGATTCATGCAAGGGAGGGAAATAAAAAATCAAATTCTTATTGCCATGGAGTTGTTACATAGCCTGGACAGGAAGGTTAGAGCTTCGAATGTTGTTGTAAAATTGGATATGACGAAGGCTTTCGATAGGGTTTCTTGGGATTTTCTACAAGCAATTTTGTTTAAATTTGGATTCAATCAACACGTTGTTAATCTCATTATAGGGAACCTAAAGGCTACGTACATTTCTATCCTTATAAATGGGGTTCCGTTTGGTTTTTTCAAACCATATAGAGGGGTGAAGCAAGGAGACCCTTTATCCCCTTTGTTGTTCATTATTATGTCTGAGGCTTTTTCCAGGGGCTTAAATCATTTGGTGAACAAGGGGACTATCGATGGTTTTAACATGGGAAGAAGTCTTCAAATTACTCATCTAGCCTTTGCTGACGATCTAATGATTTTTCTAAATGGTTCATCTAGATCTTTGAAAGCCTTTTCCAATTTCCTACAGGATTATCAGTTTGCCTCAGGGCAGTTGGTTAATAAAGATAAAAGTTGCTTTGCTACTGGCAAACACACTACGCTTGCAAGAATATTATGCATGGAAAACATTTTGGGTATGAAAGTCTCTAAACTGCCATTTAAATACTTGGGAGTCCAGTTACACCAAGGGATTACTAGGCTGTCCCATTGCAAGGATTTGTTGGACTCATTTGATAGAAAGATTTCCTCTTGGAGTAAGAGGCTACTTTCACAGGGGGGTAGATTGATCTTGATTAAGCATGTTCTTAATTCCCTACCTCTTCATTTACTTGCAGTCTCAAATGTGCCTAGCTCAGTGTCTAAGCTAATTAATAGAAAAGTGGCAGGTTTCTTCTGGGGAAACACTAATCATAAACCTAAGCATCAATGGATCAAATTTTCTGAGCTCTGCAAGCCTATAGAATGTGGAGGTGTGGGCTTTAAATCAGTGAAAGACATCCAGAAGGTTTCAGCTTTAAAGCTGTGGTGGGAGTATCAACAGGGAGACTCCCTGTGGGCTGATCTAATGAGGAGTAGATATGGAAAAAGGGCCATGGGGGATATGAAGCCTTCTGATTCCCCTACATGGAGGAGAATCAGTCTCATTCATGAGCTGGCTGAAACTATGGTCACTAGGGATTCTCAAAACATCATATGGCAACATGATAAAGAAGGGAAATTTACAAGCAGATCAGCTTATCAATCAATAAGGCCTCATGGAGGGAGAGCCTTGTCAAATACTCATATTTGGCACTCCAAGCAGGTGCCCAGAATCAGAGTATTCCTGTGGAGACTCTGGCATAGGGGACTTCCTTTTCCAGATAGACTTCAGTCCTTTGCAGCTGTCTATCCGACCATGTGTCCTTTTTGTAAAAGCGATAGCATCTCTCAGGACCATATCCTCCTGCTTTGTCTGTTGGCTGGTTCTATTTGGGACTTCTTCACCAACTCTCTGCTTCCTGGGATTGGTAAAGCTCGGAGTATTAAATTACAACTTATGAAATGGTGGATTTGCATTAAAGGAAACTCCATGGACAAAGTATATACGGCGATTTTACCTGGGGTTATAGCTTGGCATATGTGGAAGGCCTACTGGAGTTCTTTCTTCGATGATGTCATTCCGGTGAAAGAAGTTTTAATCAAACAAATTATGAAGTTTATGTTAAACTGGAGCTGGGCTAATGAGAATATACATGGAAATGAAAAGCTTAAGGAGGTCGGTCTCTTACCTAGGAACTTCAAACTGAGGAAGCCCAAAATTGCTCGCTGGACGAAGCCGAGGTCTCCGAATGCCAAGCTTAATTGGAGCATCTTTAGACAGAACGGCAAATCAGCAGCCGGTTTTCTTCTTAGAGACCATGCAGGAGCGATTATTGCAGCGGATGGCTTCCCCCTCAGCGGCTCATCTTCCGGGGAAGAAGATTTGTTGTCTCAGGCGATGCGATGGTCTGAATCATTTGGGTTCCCTGTTGTGGAAGTGGATTGCATTTATATGGGGGCTGCTGGATCGAGTTGGGGCGGGGCTCGATTGGGCTTACATTTTATTCCAGCCCAGGTTAATCAGGCTGCTAAGGAAGTGGCTAAGTTGGGCTCCAATGGGCCTTTTTCTTGGAGAATTGGAGATTTCCTACCCAAAACACTAGCTGGTTCTATTCACCTGGATTCTATTGACACTCCCTATATGCCATCTATTTAATGTAAAGATGTGTTAAGACTTGTTTAGTTTGAAGACAATTTGATTGTGTGTGTAATAAATTATTTAGTTTGCCAATCGTTCTAATTATCATTCTCTTTTAATTGTCATATTCTTATTGGTTTATTAGCTTTTAATGTTATAAGTGTTCAAACCATTATTCATAATGTTTCTATTAACTGTAACACCCATTAAATATATGCTTTGCGCATTTGAAAATAATTCACGCCGCTGCAACCGCTACAGTCGGCTACAGGCCCTACATGCCGCTACCGCGATGACCGCGACCGCTGCCGCTGCCGCTACGGCTATTTAAAACCTTGATTAGAACTATATCTTCTCAACAATTAGACTCGATCTTATTGACTTATTAATAGTCTATGGTCCGATAATGCCTTCAATTCATAACTATTCATCTAGGTAATACGTAGTACTACCTCCGTAACATTGGGATGTTCCCATTTGAAAAGTAGGTAGATTAAGAATAGTGAAGGGAGATATGTATTATTAGGGGTATGATGGGAAGATAGTGAAATAATGTGATGGAATGAAGGATAAATCCAAAAAAAGTAGGTGTAATAGTGTATTATTTTTAAAATTATTGAGGGTATGATGGGAAGATTTAGAAATGAGAGGATATTAGTGTTACGTCCAAAAAAGGAAAGTGAGAAGATATTTACGTTACGGAGGTAGTATTAAGTTAACATTTCTACAATCCTACATAATAAGATCAGAGTGAATGAGTGATAGATACCAAAGATACGTTTCGTACTCTACTCAACAAAAAACCATGCCCACAGATCACAGATGAGAGTCTAATAGTAATCAATATAATATTATAATATACACATGACTATATACGTGATTGATTAATAATGGGCAGGGGACGGGGGACTAAACATTATTTTATAATTAGAAAAAATGTAAATGATCAAAAGAAGAATAAAACATATAAGAAGTGAATAAAAGAAGATTAAAAGGGCGCACGGCCTGGGGGAGTTCCTATACTATACACCCGGGTGTACATACACCCGGTATTTTTGTAATTAATAACAAGATGCAAGTTTCTAATTAGGAAGCCAAGTATTTGTTTCCTTCATTTTTCTCTTTCGTCCGACGCATTCTTCTTTTTTCTTTTTTCTCTTTCTTCCAGCTTACTTTTCCATTTTTTGTATCTTACGTTTTTTGTTTTTGAGCTTTCTCTTCCGGTTTTCTCTTCCAGCTTCTCGATTTTTTTTTTCAATTTATGCTTTTGTTTTTCTTTTCTCTTAATATTGACCTTTAATATTTGTAACATTAACTCTTCTTTTGACAAAAAAATGCATTAGATTTTTTTTCTACATCCGTTTTTCTTTTTTATTTTCCTTTAATTTTGAATTTTAACTTTTCTAATTTTAGTTTTTCTTTTTCTTTTTCTGCTTCCGTTTTTATATATACTTTTTTTTTTGTTTTCTGCTCCTCTAATTTTGAACTCCTATTTTTTATGTAAATTTTGTACAAGAATTTTTTCATGCAATTCTCTCAAAATTCATATCGAATAGCAATTCAGTAAAAACATATACATTTCTCACTCTTCTATTAAAATGTCCAACCTTCTAAATAATTAAGAGTATATTATTTAAATTAAATGTGCATTGATATAATTTTTAAAAATAAGCACAATAATAAAGTGATTTGTATGAAACAAGAAATTGATGCTTCTTTATGTTATACACAAATTGATACTTGAGTATACTAGAGATTTTCAATGTGCTTTTTAAATTTTCTTATGCTCATTTATTATTGGTGTAATGCTCGTTTTAAATGAGCATTACACCACACATTTTAAAATGTCATATCCGTGCATATTGATCTAATGCTCATTTTAAATTTTTCGAAGCCCATTTCATAGGTTATGTACTTTCATATAATATTTGAGCATACTGGAGATTTTAAATAATCTTTTTGATTTTTTCGATGCTCATTTTCGTAAGTATGTATGCTCATTTGATATTGGTGTAATGTTCATTATGTAAGTTACGTATGCTCATTTGATATTGATGGTATGCTCATTTTGTTATATCAATGCATATTACAAATGTACCATATTACGTAAGATTCACATATTGAAATTCATAGAAGTTGAGTAAAAATACAATTTAATAGGTTTTTATAAAAGAAAAACTAAGAGAAAAATGAATTAGAAAATATTAAGTAGGAATCACGATGTTCGTTTTCTAATTTTTGGATACTCATTTTTTAAGTTATTTATATTCATTTAATACTTCTGTAAGTTAGAAAATATGAAAATCGTAAAGTTTGTTAGTTGAATCTCACGACATTTTAATTGAGCATCAAAACTCGCCTATTGAGATGAAATTCATGGTTTCTAATGAATGAGCATTAATGAACTTTTAATGAGCGTCATACATATTCTGTTGAGTAATATGAGTCTAATATTGAAAATTGAAATCTCTGCTTCATAACTTCTAATTCACTTTCTCTTTGTTATTTTTTCTTTTATATAAATTTATCAAATTATATTTATAATCAACTCCTATGACTTCAATATGTGAATCTAATATAATATGGTACTTTGAAATATGTGTTGATATGACATTTTAAAATTGAGCATAAATGAGTATCAGTTGAGCATACATAACTTACAAAATGAGCATAAATGAGTATCAGTTAAGCATCAGCTCCAATTAGTTCGAGCAAGAGGATAAGAAGGGTTCTTTCCGGTCAGCTCCAATTTTGGCCGTTTGTCCCAGCATCTTCACGCTACTTAATTCCAGAGGTAAGGACAAGGAATTTCAACTATCCCTGGTTGCTCTCACCATGGCTGAATCTTCGAACTTGTCTTCTTCGGCATCATCTCGAGAGGGACGATGAACAATACCCGTAAATCAAATCTTTCAATTTTACTCCGCACTCCCATTCCGGAAATGGCCACAAAAAGGCCCAAATAACAAATATGATAGCCCATTTAATTAATACAGTCTAATATTTTTTACGATTTGACGACATTTTTATAGTTTAAGCCAAATTCATGACTTCTGCTAAATGAGCAATAATGTATTTTTAATGAGCATCATATCTATTTTATTGAGTATTTAAGAGACTAACAATGAGTATCACGATCCCGGCTTCATATGTTCTAATTCTTTTTTCTTTTTCTTATTTTTTCTTTTATAAAAACTTATTAAATTATATCTTTAATATATTCCTATTAATTTCAATATGTGACTTTAATGTAATAAGATACTTTTGAAATATACATTAATATAACATTTTTAAAAAAGAGCATAACATCAATGCCAAATGAGCATCTATAACTTACAAAGTGCACATTGATATTAAAGTCGTAATGTTTGTTAGTTGAACATCACGACATTTTAATTGAGCATCAAACCTCCGCTATTGACATGAAAATTACGGTTACTGGTGAATGAGCATTAATGAACTTTTAATGAGCATCAGACATATTATGTTGAGTATTAGGAGTCTAATATTCAGAATCGTGATCTTTGTTTCATAACTTCTAATTCACTTTCTTTTTGTTATTTTTTCTTTTATAAAAACTTATTAAATTATATTTATAATCAACTCCTATGAATTGAATATGTGAACCTACTGCGAAATAGAATAGTACTTTTAAAAAATGCATTGATATGACATTTAGAAAATGAGTATAAGATGAGTACCAATGAGCATAGTAACTTACAAAATGCGCATTTCGGTGGCATTTTTTTAATTTAAGCGAAAATCACAGCTCTCGCTAAATGAGCAATATTGTACTTTTAGTGAGCATCTGACCTATTTTATTGAGCATAAGTAACTTACAAAATGCGCATTGATATGAAAGTCATAAGGTTTGTTAGTTGAACATCATAACATTTTCGTTAAGCATCAAACGTCCTAGATTGAGATCGAAAGAAATCATAATTTCTGTTAAATGAGCATTAATGAACTTTTAATGAGTATCAGACCTATTCTATTGAGATTAGGATTCCAATATTAAGCATCATGAATTCCGCTTCATAACTTTTGATTCACTTTCTGTTTGATTTTTTCTCTTATAAAAACTTGTTAAATTATACCTATAATCAAGTTTATTAATTTAAATATGTGAATCTAACATAATGTATATGCCAATTTAAAGTGAGCATACGATCACTACCGAATGAGTATACACAATTTACCAAATGAGCATCGAAAAATTCAAAAGCTCACTTCAAATCTCCAATGTTCTCAAATGTTCATTAATGTTACATCAATGCACATTTACTTTAAATGGTATACTCATTCTCGTATAACACAAAATTCATTTTAGAAGCCTCAAATGAATATGCGAATCTAACAGTATACTCATTCTCAAGCCTCAAATGAATATAACACAAAACTCATTCTCGTATACTCATTATATTTTAGAGCATTATTATATCAATTCACATTTCCCGTAAACATTATACTCATTTGAGTATAAGATAAACTCATTCACAAGTATATCATTTGCAAATAGCCTTAATATGATTAACTCTTTTACTCAATTATGAGTATAATTTATAATGATAAATATTAAGAAAACTTATTTATAGTTAGTAGTTTTTATACAAATGCATCAAACAATGAAATAATTCATCAAGATAAGAATGAACATTCACTTTGGAATTTTATCAAACACTTGATGGGCATTCAATATTTGGAAATAATTTTAAAAATCTGGAGTATTACTAATGAAAGAGGGATAGATATTTTAATCAAATTATCATCCCATGTATAAGTTAAAAAAAAAAGAAGAAGGAAAGGAGAAGAATGGATAAGACAGAAAAAAAAAACATGATCTTTCAATTTTCGGTTCACATCCTCTCAACAATGAAACATCTGATTAGCAAAGTTGCACTTTATTTCTGGTAGTTTCAGACCATAGACGGTGGCTTTCAAGAGAAAAAGAAAGTCAGAATAATGTGCTCTTTAAATATTTGATCGGGACAAGCTATCACTTTTCAATTGCCTCTGAAATAAAAATGAAGGGAAAGAGAGAACGGATCGGAAAAGTAGAACTAACGAATGAAGCAGAGACTCAGGGAGAAGAGCAGGGACTCAGGGAGCATCGGAAGAAGAGCTAGCGTGCAGGGGTTAAAAGGTTCTATGATATCAGCCTCAAACTTGCAAAGAATTTCAAAAAAACCGGTACCGTATAATTTGCGGCCTGGGGAAGCTAGATATAGAAACGAAAGGTAAATAAAAAACGAAAGAAAAATATGGAGTAAGAAAAAGAAGAATTGGCACCTCAGAGCTAGGGTTGTAAACGAATCGAACCGAATACTTGATAATATTATTCGTATTCGTATAATTATCGAATATTCATATTCGTATTCGTTTAAAATTCGAATCTTATTTTGTATTCGTATTTGATTCATTTGATATATTCGAATCTTTTTTCGAATCGAATTCGAATATTCGAATTCAAAAAACATTAAAGTTAATTTGTGAAAATAATTAAAATTATGATGTTAGTTTGCCCCTTTTAACTCATTTTCATACTCCGTATTACATATTTTATAGGAAACAAAATTCATTTATAGAAGTCACTTCAAATTTAATATCAATGTAGATAAATCAACGGAGAATTTTAATTGTAAATTAAGCTATTTTGACCTGGTAAAGTAAGAATGTTTAAATTAAAATATGCAAAATATATTTACATGAATATTTTGTTATTAATATTTTTACATTGAACTATATGTATTCATGAGAAGTAGTATATATATATATATATATATATATATATATATATAATTCGAATATTATTCGAATCGAATATCATAGTATTTGTATTCGTATTCGTAAAGTATTCGAATCGAAAATAGATTTGTATTCGTATTCGTATTCTACTTACTCGAATTCGAATCGGCATTTTCGAATTCGAATCACGAATTGAATCAAAATTATTCGATTCGTTTACAACCCTACTCAGAGCACGAAGAGCATGCGAGAAAGAAAAAAAAGGATAAAAGAAAAAAACAAATAAGCAAATGACCAGTAAAAAGCGGTCATCTTCCTGTAAATAGGCTTATGTGACTGATTTTAGGTTTATGTGACTGATTTTATAGAGTACAAGTGATTATGTAATGCTACATGAATTTAAGTTACTCATTGACAATAGTAGATGGGTCTATTAGATTCTTTTCTCTAATATACGTATTATAAAATAATCATAAAAGATTGGGTCAAAACTACCTGATAGGAGCCTCTATTTGAGATGTTTCTGGGTAGAAGTTTCTTATAAAATTTTGTGATCATGTTTTTCATGAATTATATTGATTATGTTTACCAATCGAATTGTAGTTTAAAATTTCAACCGAGAAGATAATTAAATAAATATAATTATGAAAAAACACTGCACTTTTGGTATATATTTTGGCGCAATTTTTTCCAATAATTTATTTAGTTAATTTTTCGATTAAATTTTAAACTGTAATTCAATGTAAATAATGTACACATCTTGAAGAACATTCTCACAAAATTTTATCAACAAACCCGCCGGAAAACACCTCAAACATAGACAGCTAGATAGCGGATCCTGTCGGTTAATTAGTTTTGACAAAATCATTCCTCATTAAAAAATTACATATACATAGTACGAAGTATTTGACTAAAAATAGGACGGAATTGCATTATTTTTCAAATACGGGAAGATCATCTTATTTAGGATGTTTTTACTTGGACTGTAATTTGACCCAGACCAGACCAGTCCAGACTAGACCAGACCAGTTCAGACCAGACCAGACCAGACTTGGATAGTTATAAAAATACAAAGAAACCAGACCTTACTAGACCAGACCAGATCAGACCAGACCAGACCAGACCAGACCAGCAAATTACAGTCCAAGTAAAAACATCCTTAGTCCTATTAAAAATAATTTGTTAAAGTTTTTCAAAATATAGGAGTGAATAAATTCTATTTTGAGAATCATATTTATGAACTTTATTGTTGTTTTTGTTGGAAAATGGTTTTATAAATTAATATTATAGTTATTAATATTATTCGGGTCTTTGACGAGTCAATAATCGGGCTTAAGATAGGAAGATTTATTTTTGCTACTTTTTTCGGATAAAACCAAATAAAAGACATACACAACTAGTCGTTTTAAAAGAAAGGTCATGAACTTTCTTTTAAAAGGTGTCTTAGCTTTTGGGTTAGAGACTCCTGGCAGAGCTCTATAAATATTCGTCTTGTCTTCGATTTTGAATGATCCGAAAATCATCACACAATCCTCCATATTAATTCTCTCTTCAATTCCTTCGTTGCATCTTTGAGTTCGTCGGAATCCCGTTGGGAGCGAAGAACCGTTCTATCCTGGGAGACGCTTGCTACGTGTGTCGGGCAAAAACGTCTTAAGGAAACAACGTTTACGTTGAGCTCGGTTACAAGTAATTATTTATTTATTATTTCATTTGCATGCAGAATATTTGTGTTCGGGCCTCGATCTACGTACAAGGTAACAAAATATTGGCTCCACCCCTGGTCATATGGTACAAGAATAATTTTTAGCGTTTTGAGTTTGTGTGTTAATTACTTAGGCGTAAGGTAGAGGAAAAAATAAACGATTTTGTAGAAGCTAAGTGATTCTAAAGAAAACTTGTGGATCAGATATGGTACGTAGATTGCAGCATATATCCATGCATACGCAATATCATTGCCCGGCTAGCTACTTATTATTATTAGCTATAAATAAATACGTTCGATCGTTCCATAAATATATACTTCGTACTACGAACGTATAATATGTCAACAAAGGCGGTGAGTGGGAACGGCGGCGAAAGAGTCCGGCCACATTACCAGTGGCACAAAGTTCTAACCATTCATCTTCCTGGTTTGTCCATCTGTTACATACTAGCTAGCTACCTCCATGCATTTACGTACTCTGTATTACCTATATATACACCTGCTATCTATATACAGGGATGGGTTTAAGGGGCGCGACCGCCTCCCTTAGATTTTCAAAATTTTCTATTATATACTACGTATGTAATATTTTCATAAAATTTCATATTTTAGTTAGATATATATGTTTTCGCCCCCCTTGACTTCTTTGTTTTGGAATTAATATATAATCTTACGTAATATAATACTTACTTTTAGATTTAAAAGAAGAAACATCTAAAATAATTTACCTAACTCAAACAAATAAACAATGGAAACAACTCATTATTTAAAACTTAGCATACTTATTATATAAAAATTCCTAGTTTGTAATGTTTAATTATCTTATTTTAGCATTGAGAAAATGGAAACTAATAATCTAACCTTTTAGCGGTCTTCTTTCAATAATCCCACCTTTTGATTATTCATGAATAATTCAACCTTTGCACCCCATCTTCATTCGTTGGTCCCTAATCGGTTAATGATCTGTTATTCCAAGTTATTTTCTTATCTTTGCAAAATATTATCTTTGTGAAAGATGAGATTTATGGTATAATGATTTGCAAAGATAAGAACATAGCTTGGAATAGCAGGTCATCAACCGGTCAGGGACCAGTGAATGAAGATGAGGTGCAAAGGTTGGATTATTCATGAATAATCAAAAAGTTGGATTATTGAAAGAAGACCGCTAAAAGGTTGGATTATTAGTTTCCATTTTCCCTTAATACAAATTACAAATATAATATGAACCATATATATATGGATTAGTATCATAATATTATTCTAAAAACTGGCATCTCAGACATATACTATTGTAATTCAAAAATCAAATCTTTATTGCGATAATATTCATGTGGTTAAACAAGACAACAATTATTTAAAAAGTATTAATAGATATGCACCTTTTAAATTTTTTTTCAAATAATTTGATAATTAAACTGTTATATATCCTTTTTATTTTCAAAAAAATTTCCTTTGGTTTACCATTTCTTATGCTTTAATGTATCAATATTTTTTCTAGATCGATCATTTCAATTACAAAAATCAAAGTTATTTTTCTATTGTCTAAACTTGAAATGTAGTAGATTTAGTTATCGTAGTGTATGTGTGTCAAAGGAACTTTTTTGAATAAAAAATAGCCGTAGAGTCCTATACAAGAGAAAAAAATTGCCCCACTACACTAGCAAAAAAGAAAAAACGCCCCGCTACGCTTGCGAAAAAATTCGCTCGCTACACTAGCAGAAAAATTTCGCCCCCCTTGACTCGAAATCCTGAATCCGTCCCTGGCTATATATATATATTCTGGTAATCTTTGCCGGCCTCCCATATATACCCATTCTATCTGTTTGGTAACACTCATATTGGTTGCAGGGACGAAGCCACCTTATAGCTTGTGGTGTCAATTGACACCACTGAAAAAAATAAATTCCATATATAGGTATGCATAAATTTTTTAAAAATTAAAATTTGACACCACTAAAAAAATCAAATTCACATATAGGTATATATAATCTTTCAAAATTTAAAAATTGACACCACCATTTAAAAACTAATGGGATCAATTATATATTTTAAAAGATGGAGCACTCACTTTAAAAATGAAAAGACGAAGCAAAATGAAAAGTTTGGGCCATTGACTACTCCACATGCCTCCACGTCAATATAGACTGAATGATTAAAAGATGTAAAATCTAGAACCTAAAATTTCATGAACTTTAATATTTTGTATTATAGAAAATTAAAAAAATACTTAATTTTATTAGACTAATAAACTTTTGTAAAGAAAAAATCATCAAACGTTAACAATGGAATTAATAAAAAAATTAAATAAATTGAAAGATATGATATTAAAGATCTTAAAATGATTATTTTCAATCATTCAAATCCTATATCGACACACTTTATCTTTCAAGTCATTTATTGACAATGAACATATTTTTCAAGTTTTAAAATTAATACAATTCCTTTAACAGTACACCGATGCCTAGTAATAAATTAAAATAACTTTGATTTTACCGGTGTGGACCGCAAGTGCGGATAGAGCTTTTTCAGCCATGAAGGTTATGAAACATAGCTCAACCGAAGGTGGAAGCTTTGATGAACGATTTTTTAGTTACTTTTATTGAAAAAGATATATTCAAAAGTTTTGACAAAGACAGAACTGAAGTTCTAAACGGCTTATGGTTTGTGAAGTGAGCAATTTATTTGACACATTTCCCTCTCCAATCACAGCAAAGTGTTATAAAATCTTACTTTCTCTTCAAAAAAAAATCGTGACAAAGAAAAAATTATACAACATTATTAAAATTTTAAAACGTGTAGTTAAAAGTTGTGAATTAGCACTTTGCTTGATTTTATAGATGAAAATGTTTGCTATTTTGCTTTATATATTTACACATTATTCTACAGTGTACAACATTATATTACTCTATTGACACCACTGAGGCTAAATGTTGGCTCCGTCCCTGATTGGTTGAATCGCCTCATAATGCTGAAATTTATGTAGTCCAAAATTTTGGTTAAAGTGACTGATTCTGCTGATTTATAATAAAAATATTTCAAATATATTTTAAAAATAAAATACAGAAATAATATATGAAAAAACAGGTTAAGTGGTCCTCTACAGTTAACTTCAACCAATCCAGCCAGAAAAGTAACCCCAACCATTTTGTTAGTAATATACGGTACGTGAATAATACAATAATACGTACGTTCGTGTATAATACGATACAATTATATAAAATACGGCTTAATATATGTTTCATACGTTCGTGAAATATATAAAGATACGGACGCGTTTTAAACGTTTCACAATTTAAAAATACGGCATATAATACATGTCTTATATACGAAGTACTTATTTAATGATAGAAATAAAGAGTTATTTAACATTTGCACCCCAATCTTCAACAATTTAAAATGTACGGAATAGTTTTTTTTTTCAGATTTACGTATTTAAATGCATAGATACAATACGTAATAAAAATGACATTGCTTATTTAAGTAGAAGTGGAGAGATATTACTAGAAAATAGTTGATATTACTTTGACCATTAGTTTAGTGAGCCGCCACAACGTTTTTCAATCTCTTTGGAGCAGGGGCGGATCCAGGAATGAGGGATGGGGTGGGCTAAGCAGTAAAAATTTTCGTTATTGCATACAAAAGGTTTAGTTTAGGACTGATAGTTATTGAACTGAGTTTTTTTTCAAACTACTCGAGTTCGATCGTGATTTTGAATTTAATTTAATAACCAAAGCTTAACGAGCTTCAATCTCGAACACGGGCTAAATTTAGCTTAAATAGTTTGTTTTTACAAAAAAAGCGGCCGTTATTTTTTTGAGTTTGAATAGTTATTCAAGCTGAATTCGAGCATAGTCATGTTCAGTTCGATCTGGACTCGAGCATATTCATAACTTATAAATTATAGAAATAAACTATATACTACCTCCGACTTTTATTAAGACTAATTTGACTTTTCAAGTCAAAGAAGTTAAACTCTGAATGACTATATATTTATACAATAAAATTGATAATATGAAAATGAAATGAAAATGTTCTTTGTTAAAAAGTTTATCATAAAAGTATAAATTTAGTAAGTTTCACATTAATACATGAGTTAAAATGATGGATCAAAGTTTACCATCTTTGAGTAAAGAGTCAAAGATGGCTAAATAAAATGAGACAGAGGTAGCATATCTAAAATTGAAACGTTTTTAGTGTGATTTATAATTTTATTTTTGATTATTAAAGATTTTAGTATTTATTGATATGAATTAAAATACTTCTATAAAAATATAAAACTAATAAATAAAAATAGTCTATGTACATAAAACTTATAAGTATTCCCAATTTTAAAATTGAATTGAGATTTTGAATCCATTCTTACATGCCTAAACAGTAAATACATCGTTCTTTATTCTTTAATTGCATTATAAATAAATCATTTTCTAATCTTTAAGTTTATCTTTAATCATTATAAATTTATAATAATAAATAAAAACTGTTTTAGTATCTACTGAAAAATTCAATTAATAATCAAATAGAATTACAAAGTTGGTAGGCTTGGGATGGGCTAGACATTAGTTTTGAGGTGGGCTGGAAATTAAACCTATACCTATAATAATAAAAATAAATTGGGCTGCGCTGGGCTGGAGCCCACCCCTGCCCCAACATAGATCCGCCCATGCTTTGGAGTCTTGTTATATGGGTGGAGAACAAAAGTAATACAGTAGTAGTACAATAGAAATATCGAAACAGATTACGAATTTAAGAAGATAATTCATTAAATGTAATGACCGTTAAACAATTAGCGAACATATAAGGCATAACGTTTTTTAAGCAATATAAATAATATTGATTAGCTTGACATGCATTTTGTTTCAGTTGTATCACTCCATTAGGCTTCCGTTTAATGTGTGTTTTTCAATAAAATACGTATCAATACGTACAGTACGTGTATTATACATTTTATTCTTAAAGCACGTGAGTTTTTCAGAATTTTCTGAAAAATTCATAAACAGGAGTATTATACGTAATAAAATACGTATCAATACGTACGGTACGTGTATTATACACTTTATCCTTAAAGTACGTGAATTTTTCAAAAAATTTTGAAAAATTCATAAACGGGAGTATTATACGTGAATTGTACGTTCGAGTGTATTATACGCGAATTATACGCGAATAAACTAACTAGGCTAGTCAACCTTACTTATTTTTATTATTACCCAAATCAGCACACGAAATAAAAACTTACATTTTTATGGAAAATTTGGCTAATAAGGATGATAAGCCGAAAAATAGAGTAACCAAATCAACCCTTAATTTCTACAAATTAAAGGGCCGGGTACGTGTCTCTTTTCGCAGAAATCTTCAAATCTAACAAAAATCTATGCATGATATATAGGGCTAGAAGCAGGGGCGGAACTACGTTAGTGCCCGGAGGTGCTTGTGCCCCTGCAGATTTTTATTTATTTATTATAAATATAATATGTATATATATTACTCCCATATCATGAGCCCGTTGTGCCCCTGCAACTGTGCCTTCTTGGCACATCTGGCCCATCTACGGAACTTCCACAGCTCTGGCAGCCCAAGTGTGCTGCTAGCCTACTAGTGCTAATTGCTCAACACTATTTCCCAAAAAGGGAGCATGATGGGAATTAAACCCAGTACCATGCGTGCAACAACATAGCGAATGGACCATTGGACCAATATGTACAGTGGTTATTATGACTCCTTTATTCTCCATATAATTTATAATTGACTACAAATAGAGTTTGTGCTAGTTTAGTAGTTTGACTCGTATCACTTTGTTTTCTTTTTATTCACAAGTATAAGTTGTTTCCTTAAAGATATACGATCGTAATACGTAATATATATTACTTCTTCTTTTTTAGTTACAAAATATAATAAGAATTTTAAATTGAGAAATACAATTAAAAAGATAAAAACTCCATCCAAATTCTAATCAAAATTAAGGTACTCTTTATTTACTTGTTTTATTCAAATTTTATTATTTTGTTTATTAATATATTCGTCATGTATGATATCCTTCTGTTTCCTTTTAGTTGTAACATTGAAAATTTAGGGGTTCCATCCTAAAAGGTCTACCTGATAGGAGGAGTGACCCGTGTGTTAAAATAGCACTTTGTTCATTTATTAATGCATGATATTTGTTTTTTGAAAAATATCGTTAAATTTGTATCATTACAAATTTTCATAATTGATTTTGATTTTTTAGTAATAGCAAATTAAATATAATGACGATAAAACTTGTGCATTGTTGAGCGTTAATCGTTAAAGTAAAAATGTTGCAATTAAAAAAGAATAAAGGTATTATGACTTATGTGTTAATGTGCCCCTCCAAATCACACGTGCTGGTTCCGCCACTGGCTAGAAGATTGACAAAATGCACAAATATATATAACTGTCATTGTTTTCTTCCTAAAACAAGACTGGTGGACTACTAATTGATGAAGTTTTGCTCTTTTAATATGATCAAATAAGTGCTATTTAGGGAATTATAAACATATAGCTCTACTATGCATTTTGATTAATTTTTAGTCCTATTTAGAGCAATTATTATATATTTTGTGTGTGCGTGTAATCCTAGAAATGTACATCCAAAGCTCCTTTGGTACCACTAAAATCGCTTCAATCTGCCGTAATTGATTATATTAAGTCCTGGCTCAAATGGTTGAGTCGGCTGCCTGAATTATGAAAAAATTATATTTTAGAAAAAATTGACAAAAATTATCTCACCTTTGACCAATGTTACATTCTCATAATAATCTCACATTTACGTAATCTCAAAATAATACCGCATTCGCACCCTGTCTTCTTGCATTGGACCCTAACCGGTTGATGACCTACTATACCAAGTTTTTATCTCTTCTTTGGAAACTTTATATAAATAATCTCACATTTCGCAAATTTACTCAAAACAATCCCATGTTTCATTTTTTGTCCTCCCTAAAATTTTTCTTTCTTTATTTTTAT
Source organism: Cuscuta epithymum (assembly GCA_945859915.1). Lineage (NCBI taxonomy): Eukaryota > Viridiplantae > Streptophyta > Magnoliopsida > Solanales > Convolvulaceae > Cuscuta > Cuscuta epithymum. The sequence continues at coordinate 387,018 of CAMAPF010000183.1, read as the reverse complement.
CCCTACATACGTTTTAATTCATTTTTTCTTTTTTTTTATTCTGATTTCTTTTCCATGTTTATTATTTTGTATTCTAGTTCTCACTCTATTAAGAGATTTTATTTGTACAACTTCATTCCCAAGTAGATTTTTTGGTCATTTTCTCTTTCTTCCGGTATTTTTATTTCATTTCTCTTCCTTTTAGTCATTCTCTTTTTATTAAAGATCTTTTTCTCACTCTACATTTTGCTATATTTTCCTTTTATTTTCACTTTTCCCCATATTCTTCTTGTTACTTTTTTTATGTTTTTTCTTCTTTCTTTTTTTCTTTTTCTTCTTTTCTTTCTTCTCAAAAAATACATCACCATTAAATTAATTAGATATTAAAAAAACTACTCTATCTGTCTATTTTCATTGACTTAATTCATCAATTAGTGTAGGCAGCGAAATTATCTACATATATAACAATACATGAAAGTTAATTAAATTTCTAGATTTTTTTGTTTAGCACTAATGTGAAAAAAGTTATTGTAAGGTGATGGCATTAATAAAACACCATAGCCCTCCCTTGAATACATACACCCCGCATTAATTAATTACTACTTGGGTTGTGCTTAACTAAAGGCCGGTTTCCTGGTCCGCATGCCGCAGGTTTTACAAAGGACAGTCTAAAGGTGGTTAAAAAGGGGGGGAACAAGTTGGAGATTTGTGGGGAGATGGGTTCGAAAAGGTTCCGGCAAGATTTCACAGTTCCGGGAGGGTGTGACATCCATAAAGTCACAGCCAAGTTCCAAAATGGAGTCCTCACCATTACAATGCCATGTCATGATGATGAAGCAGTGAACAAACCCGGGGGCCGTTCGCCTCCGGAAACAACAACTTCGGGGGAGGAACAAAAGAAGCCAACTACTCATCCATCCCCTGCCGCCGCCAACCCGCATCAAGTGGAGAATACTGATAGAAAGGAGGAGTACGACAAGGCTGAGAAGGAGAAGAACAAGCTGCCAGCAGCTAATCATAGAGGGGAGATTAATAGCAAGGGCCTTCCCGAAAAGAGGCCACCGCAGTTGCTGGTGAATGCTGTCGCTGCTCTGTTTGTTATTATAGCGTTTGGGATTTATGTCTTCCGAACTAGAAGCTAAGCAGCATGCCATGACTCTCTACTGTACGCATGCGGTCTAACTCTACCACCTGAGAGCTTATTATATTAACTATTAGCTTCTATTACTACTACTATGTCAACTTTCCTCAACTGGCCATCTCAAACAAAATTGTGGTCAATATTATTTTTCTCTGCACAAACATCAACCATAGAGACAGAGAGATAGTAAAATACACCATATCACCCGGACCTAAACAGACAAGACAGTTCAAACTAGTTCAGATTAAACCTAAAAAATTCAGTACAAGTGAAACCATCCCAACTCTTCATGAAAGAACTGACTACCAAATGGAAATTCGTTATAGTGTACCATGTCCACCAATTGATTAGAGGAGCCCAAGCCGATGACCAAATATGAAATCCTGATAAGTAATTGAAACAAAATGTTCTCGTTACAAAAAAAAACACAAAATCACTATAAACAACATTACTGGTATCTTCAAGAATACTACCTAGCTTTCCGTCCTGAAAATAGTCCCAATTCATGACCTTTTGGGTCCCACCATAAAAACCTCGCTTTAAGAGTGCACTTCAATGTTTAAGTAAAAATATCATAAAGTCAACTGACAAGCAGGTTTAATCAATAACCTCCCGTGAAGTTTATCAGAATGTTTAATCAATTACTCCAAACGATCTTGGATATAAGATTTATAGTGATCGGAGAATATCAATAACCTCCCGTGAAGTTTGTCAGAATATCATTTATACCCCTACTATTTCATAAATGCACACTTAAATCCTTGAGGTTAGTACAGGGACTGCCTACCCCCCCCCCCCCCACGGCACCGGGAGTAATGTTATTGTTGTTGTACACTAAAATCCTTGAGGCTTAAAGGAATATAATGAAATCTTCTATAGTCAATTGGTCTCCCGTGACTAATTAAAGTACCAAATTGCCCTCATCCACATTACATATTATGGTGAATGTATAGGAAACGGGGCATGCAAAAAATATAAATATTGACAATAAGAAACAAAATAGGAAAGTTTAAAAATTTGCCATATGTTTTTACTGTCTATGATATGATAGCAAAAACCATCTAAAACGTTAGATGTCTAATCTAAATATAAAACTCAACCATGAACATCATTTAGAATTCGAAATTTCAAGAATAGATGTTCTAAATATACAACACACGAAGAAGTGTCTAAGAGTTTTAGTTGTCAATATTAGGGAAGTTTCCCCAAATAGGAGTAAAAACATTGTGGTTTCCTTAAATAGGTTACTAGGTATACTATATTTTTACCCTAAATAGAAGTAAATTACTACCACCGGAATAATGCTGGCATACCTCAACATTATCAAGCATTGATGTGACATCATTAATGCCATAATAATTGACAATATTTTCCAAACATAACAGTAATTACTCATATTTAAGAGGGAAATAGAACTCTTATTTCGGAAAATCACAGTGTTTAAGTATATTGAATTTATATTTTTTACATGACATGTGATTTTTCTATATTATAACATATTGTTGATGATGGTAATTTGGACTTTAATAAGTCAAGGCCAACCAATGGAGGGGGAAGGTTCTTGGTATTTTTAAAACATCTAAGAGGTAAGTGCCTATTTCTTTAACAGTACGGTATGACATTATGATACCTCAACGGAGGTAAATGACATTTACCGTATGAGATGAGCTAAAAGTCTAAAACATATCCTTTACCGAATGACTTGGAGAGTGTGTGACCATTTATAAATTTTCAAAGCTTGTACTTTGATTGAGGTTCATGAAAAAAAAAAGTGCGCCTTGCTCAAGCATGATTCTTTTGGGAGGGAGTAATAAAATATCACGGTGCATAAAAAACGGTCTATCACTAGAAGCTACTGTATCTGTAAAGGAAGAAAAATAACCCATGAAAGTGAAAGAAAATAAGCACCCCAAATAAACCAATAATGTGGAGTAAATCCTAATTTATCGCTGTTGATAATACACAAGATCCTTGTACAAATTACAGCTCAAATTACTCCCTCTGCGACTGTTCCCAAATTATCTATATGCTTTCCTTTTTGCCCATCTCAAAATTCTTTCCCATTTCACATCAAGGAAAATAATGTGGTTCACATTTTTCTCTCTTAAAATTTTATCTCAAGTACACAACGATTACTTCTTAAGTTGTTCGCAAGTCATATTGGGCACTTCTCTGAATTAGGAATGGATGGAATAGTACGAATAATTATTATTACTGCACAACCACCACCACCCAAAGAATAAAATATCCCCATGTCATGACTCATGGTAGTGATGGTAAGGTGGTGCCCTAATGAAGCAGCCTTTTATATTCTGCTGCCCTTGATTTCATAGCATTAAAAATGAAGAAATAGGAGTAAGAAAGGAGTAACAAGAATGGCTGCATTGATCCTGCAAAGTACAGTGAACAGGGAATAAAGAATAGTATACCTGTGTAGCAGAATGTATCACCCACCATAAACAATAGCATGGAATGTAAAACGAGAAACTGGCTTTACTGGAAACTGCTACTTGACTACCTCTGAACACTTCCAAGCACATGAACCACAATCTTTTCCTCTTGCAACAAAGGACGCAAAAAATTATAGAGTCTAACAAAAATGCAATGACTATTGATTACTTCCCGTGACTGTCAGTTTAACAAGTATGAAGTATCCAAACTCCAACTCAAGTGTTCAATATACTAAAGCAGAATCATTAAAATATACGATAGTATATTTTTGGAAATGTCCTATGTAGAACACAACGTTCAAGGCTAAGTGATCGTGTAAGCTAAACTCAGCATTGGAGCATGTGACGGGTACTTAGATTAATTCCAGGGACTCACTTCCTTCAGTATAGACTTCTGTACTTGCTTCAATGGGGTAGATGTACTTGATACCCCAAAGTACTCAATAATAGTATCATAAGCACATGACAAGTGGAAGTGGTCCAAATGGATCACACCCCACACTTAAGATCATCCTCATGTGGGAGAACTTGGGTTCAAGTCACCAAGGAAGTGACTTTGGGAGGGTTTTCTCAAATGACGATCCTCTTGCCCCCATGGGCTAGCTTGAGTAATCGCGCAATTAGAAATTTGTCTCTCCTCAAGCGGCAGCGTGGGAGTTGGCTTCTTGTTGGGAATCTGACAGTGTTTGACCAATCAGTAGCGGTTTTCCCCGGAACTGTACTAGTAACATGAGGACAAGCGAAATCAATTACTTAAGAGCAATTTCTTGTGCACGGTGGTATATAAATGATAGTTGGGAACATAGCGGATTGTTCGAGACTCAAATTTACTTATCTCCAGGGTTTGAGCTGGATTCTTGAGAGTCTAGGATTAAAAAAAAGTATCATGAGAACATTGTGTTTGTCAAGATTCCACTACCATGATCACAAACGCCTTGTTATGAACATTAACATTTTTTCTAACTCCATGTTTTCTTCACTTAAAGATGAAAAAAGGGATATATTTTTCATGAAAAAGCTTTTTCGATGTTTGGTAAGTAAAGATAGATCCTGCAAAGTTCAACATACCAATGGGATTAAAATAATAAGAAGAAGAAAGAAAGAACCATGACGCTTAAGATGTAAATTAAAGGATGTATGTGTGTAGTTTAGATTTCAAAAAAAAACTATAACCTGTCCGGTGAACAGCATAAACAGCATACAGGGTAAAACATTTTACTTTAAGAGCTCATTTGGTGACCTTGTTTTTCGGCTTATCAACCAACTTTTCACAAACACATAACTTTTGATTTTGCAAGCTGAATTGTGTAATAATAAGGAAAAGTAAGGTTGAAGTTACTTTTCTGGCTGTATTGGTTGAAGTTACTGTAGAGGCTCATTTTAGTTAATTTTTTGAATTTTTTCCTTTATTTAATTAATAAAATATATTTAAAATATAATTTTTTCATAAATCAATAGAATCAGCCAATCCAACCACTTAAGTCAAATTCATAATTTCAGCAGGATCAGCCAATGCAGCCGATTTAGGTATTACCAAACGGGCTCTAAATGTCTAATGACTGCTCTACACATTCGGGCCGAGCATTTAATGCATTCAATAAGAAATATCTATATTTGAGGATCTACAATGAATTATCAGTTATACTGCCAATAATATGAACTCAAAAAGAGTGGCAGAAGAGAACGAAGACACGTCAGTCTGCCCAATGTTTGCAGATTGCTTGCCAGCAGATAAATAATTAAGACTGCACCGATCAAGAAATTCATTTTCAAAAAAATAGTATAAAATAGCAGACACTAGGTATTGACAAAAAGGTGATAATGCCTGGTCATAAATTCATAATCTACCTCAAAACAGATTGGGGAATTAAAAATTGTCATAGGAGTGGATCAGGTAATGATACAATAGAAATACTCAATGGATTTATGGATTCCACCACAAAAGTTTCAAAAACTAACTCCCTCTTGAACTATTCATTACTTCTAGTTTTGGCGTTTACCAGATGTTTTCTTCTGAGAAGGTTTTTTAACCTTTTCAGCTTGCAACTCCAATACCTTCTCAGAAGGCTTCCTTTTTCTTCTCAACCCTTTTGCACTAGTTTCTTCTGCAGTAGAATTATCCATTGCTGCATGAAAACAAAATACAGGTGAAGCATGCTTGAGAAAACAAAACAAGATGCCATCTTAGAACATAGCAGGTGCTAAAAAACATAGCAGCAATCCAACTTAGAACAGATATAATCATAGATTCACAGATTATAAACTCAAAGCAGCCACGATGGTTAGAAATAAGGGTCCATGTGAGTCTGATAAAGTATAATCCTACCTCTGTCCCAAAATAGTTGTAGTTTTACAAAATTGCACACATACCAAAGATCCTAAAAAAATGACTCGACTGTATTTATTTAAATCTAGCATTTATGTTAGCCGGCCCCAAACTCTTTTGAGACTAAGGCTTGGATGTAGTTGTATTGAATGCCTATTTTTTTTCAATACTTATATACAGATACAATCATGCAAAAACATTTAATGTAAGAGAACATAAGCTGGGTAGTTTTGGATGAGTGGTGATAATTGTGTATTGAATTTCTAAAACAACATTTTTGGACATTTGTTTGGCTAAAGCAACAATTATTGTGAGGCAAATGGAGTACCAAATTAGGCACAATCACGACGGAGTAAATCAATCGACTTAAGAAAAAGGATGGGAGTGGTCTTGCAAGTTTTATAAATACAAAAAGTTAGTCCTTTTTATTTAGATGGAAGCCTAAATGGAGGACCATTAGTTTCCGATCTTCAACAGTTGAGGGACTACAACATCATTTAAAAAGTTGGACTTGCCCAAACCCACCAAAATTAAAAATTAGACTTAACTGACTGTTTCTCTGATGTTATGACAAGGCCTTCTAGAAGGATTAATGACATCCATTTTCAAGAGACTTACATTGTGCACAATATTTTTAAAGACTATGTGTTATACTGATAGTAATACCATCTTAAGGGACCAATATCAATAGGATTTAAATGTTTGATAACAGAAGTCATGAATCTGTGGTGTGGCCGAAATTCAAAAGGTCCAACTTTAACCCGAGTCATAGTAACGCAATCCACATCATGCTTAAACGAGCATTTCCAAATACTCCGTATCATTCAAGTACCTAACAGAGAAGTACAACTCAGTTACACATTACAAAAAAAAATAACAAAAGTATATGAAAGAGCTTTTAACAGTCTACAAAAGAATTTGATGGGTAAATGGTCTCTGCCATTGAGAGGAAAAGAAAACAAAGGCTATCAAATACACACATTAAGTTCCTTTTAGGATTTTTTGCACCCATCTCAAATCTATCACTCAAAGAAAGGTAGAGTAGCAGATCGGGACTAGAAAAAGTAGGCAATTATCGAACAGGCAGTAAATCTCAAGTTGAAAGTCTGAATGTCGAAATAAGAAACTCAGTGTATGCATATGAACCATTAGAACTTTCAGCTTTACCATTTTCAGAGGGATGATTTTGAATCGAAGTTCAAAAGAGATAACCTTTTCCAGCATAATAGTGCTTGGTGATGTGTAACTTTACGATTTTTTGATATATTATAGATCTTTGACATTGAATTTAAAAGTGAAACGAAGATCTTCAGAACATTATTAGAAAACTGGCTGCACTGATCAGCGTGTTACGGAATTAATAACAGCTAAAATTACTAATATCAATAATGGAAGTAAGTATTACCTTCAGATGGACTGGCTTCATGGTTAGCCGTCTGCCCGTTCCGCTCAGCCTTTTCGGAGTGAGGGGATCCTGACTGGTTGCTATCCGCTAGCTTTGAAGTACTACTGACACACTTGTCCTGCTGCTCAAGATGATCAGGTGTTGGATCGACTGGCAAGAAGAGAACTTCATCCTGCGATATATCAGAATCACTGAATGTTGTATCTCTCTCCACTGTCACAATGTCAACTTCTTCATCTTCATTGACATCGGGTTCTTTAGCCTGGAGCAATAAGAAATTAGAAACGTGATAATTAACAAAAACAAGAAGATTACTGCTCCATAAGTTACCTTCTCTGTTTCAGGCACCAGATCAAATTCATCTTCCCTTTCTACATACTCTTCATTCTCCTCGAGTTCTTTGAAATCTGGAGCAAATGCGCTCCAATTCTCAGTGTAATCCTTGGCCCAAATATAGGCCAATCCCGTCAATGAAACAGAAACAACAACAGGGTGGACAGGATGCCACGCTAAATCTATCAAGGCTTCCTTTGGCCCTTCAAGTATTTTAACAAGATGTCCAACCCTATCCCAGATGTAGATCTTGTGCTCTCCTTTGCTAGCAGAACCACCAACCAACCACTCACCATCACCACTAAAACATGGTGCCTTCCAGTGCACTCTGGTGATGGAATCTTGAAACTCTCTAAATAAGGTTAAAAACTTAGACCCTACAGCTTTAAGTTTCTCTACTCCTTCTAGCTCATTCAAGTTATTACTTACATCATACACGCTTTTCAGTCCATCTTTTAATGGAAGAAGATTTTCATAAATCCTGAGTGTACGATCATTAGAGTTTGTCAAAAGAAATTGCCCATTCCTGCTGAATACAATATTCTTCACCACAGCACCTCCTTGAGTGGAAATAATGCCAAGCACTTGGACGGTTTTATGGTCAATTATGAGTACTTCCCCTTTTGAATTTCCAACATAAACCAGATCTCCATACTTGTTGAAGCAAGCTGCTGTAGGAGTGAAAGGAGCAGATCCGTCTGAAAATTTATTGCGTGAAGGTGGTGCCAGTCCACTCCCTCCTGCATCAGGAGTTGAAACGGGAAGTACTTTTGTGCTTCCAGTGTTCAAGTCAACAATCATTGGAGCTGATGACAAAGGGCACACCAAGCAAGAAGTTGGAAATGAGGAACCGGGATGTAAACGAGCATGCAATGGGGTTTGTTGAAGGGTTATGCGCATAATCTTCTCTCCTTTGACAACATCCCAGAGTGTTAATGATTTATCAGCGGCTGATACAAGTATGCGGTGGCCATACTTTGACCAACATACACTAGTGATGGCAGCAAGACAGTCTTTATCCCTCAATTCTTTTGAGATTCCTCGGGTCTCAAAATCCCAAATAATGCAGCTTCCGTCAGAGCATCCAGCTGAAAAAGGCACAAGAGCCTTACATCACATACAATTAAAGCAAAACACTCACAAGGATGTTATATATGGACTATATAACGAAGAATTTCTTTTAACTCAATAGAAATAGAACTTAGAATTACATCAGGTAGATTAACGGCATATATAACATAATAAACAGAAAAGTATTACACTAGAAGTCTTTCGGTTTAGTTCAGTGGTATTTGCTCCTATTCTTGAGTGCATTTATCCTTTTCTTTGTCATTATATGCGTAGAGTTGCTCAAATTTTAAACAAAGCAGAAGTCCCATGTCGTGACACAATAAATGTGTGAAAACGGGGGAACAGGAAAAAATAATACACTGCGCCTCTGTGGTACAAAGAACATGAAGCTACCATATAAGCCAAGCAGTAAAAGATGGTGCAATGAAAATTTACATAATTGAGTCACACTTTCATTTTCTCTGCCAAATTTTTTCATTAAAATCCAAAATTTTCCCCACCCCTAAACAATCTTTACACTTTCCTTTTCATTTTCCCCAACCTGATCATTAATGCATCATATTTCTCTTTTCATTATAACTTTCACTCTCACCCACACAGTTTTCATTCACTTAACCTTTGTTCAGTCAAAATTGACTTTTATTTAAGAACGGGGGTAGTACATGCCTATCTGGCTCTACTCCTCAAAAATAAAGAGTAAAGATAAGAAATTAAGATGCAGCCTGTATCTGACACTTGTTCAATAGGATACATTACATTACATACAAAGTACTTTTCTACAACCAAACAACAAAACAATAATCTTTCTTGTGAACTATACCAGCAAGAAGAGTTCCCCTCCGGTTAAATGCAATGCATTTCATAACCCCGTGCTCCAAATACTCTTCTATCACCTCTGGAAAATCCCCCTGCAGTGGATCTTAAATCAAAGAAAAAAATAACATAAGACTAATGATTTAATAGAACAACATAAATCAGTGCAAACCAACCCCACAAATATAACCAAATTAAAGAACGGGAGTAAAGAACGCAAGTTGAGCATAAACGTATCTGCAAAAAGAAATCATTGTTCTATTACCTATAATTGGGGCATTCATTGGGCAATATTAGAGCTAGGACAAGCTTCATAAACCAAGTGTGTCTAGCATCAGAATGGAGTTCGGACGTTTAGATTAGGCGAACCATAAAAGTTTCAAGAGGATAATTGAAAGCTTCTCCGTGCATATACGCGCCAACAAGACCAGATTTTGTAAATAGAAACAGGGAAAAAAAGTTACTGATTTCTCCGCCGGCGGGAGTAGGCGGAAAGAACTCCACCGCCGACTAGCAGCACAGCTGAGTCCAAAAAGCAAGAATCTTTGGATGATATCGGGCCAACGAGCTCCGATGGTGATTTGGTGGTTGGGTCGGGTTTAACAAGAATTCCGAGGGAGGATGTGAGCGTGTGACAGGATGAAAGAGTTGGTTACTTTGTTGCTTATTTTATGACAATCTAAATCCACTTCCAATTATCAAACCCAAAAATTTTAAAACTTTAACTTTAGGGGCGTTTGGTAGGAGGTAAAATAATTACTTTACATGCGAAGTGTAAGGACGTAAAATGTTTACACTGTTTGGTTTGATTATATAATGCAAACTGTAGGACACTTTTTTAAAACATTTCGCATAGTACCATGTAAAGTATTTTACGTGAGGGTGGTAAAATACTTTGCACGCCTTTAATGAAGCACTGCACCGACTTTGCGTGCAATTTAAAAATAAATTACACACCTGACCAAACAATGTAATCTATTTTACATGCAAAATGATTGTTTACCTATACTTTGCATGCAATCACTTCGCATGCAAAGATTTAATGTGTAAACTACCAATAGTAGACGAATAGGGTTAGGAAGGGTGGGACCGTGCATCTCCTCTGTGTTAATATATCTAGGTTTGACACAGTATTTAAGGGAAAAGTAGTAAAAATATAGAATAGTATAGAAAAAAGTAGGAGAGATGATAGAAAGAAGCATGAGAGATGATAAAAAATAAGAAAAGGAAAATAAAAGGGAAAAGGGTCAAATAAGCCCTTGAACTTACATAAAAAAGTCAAATAAGCCCTTACATAGGAGGTTATGTCCGGCCGTCGCCATTTGGGACAGTTCCCGATGGAATTTTTTGATGAAATTTTTTGAGCAACTTATTTATTAATTCTAGTTTACTCATACCAAATTTCAGCTAACAATTCATTCGGGAAGGCATTCAAATGAATTCTTGAAGATAACTGCGCAGCTATCTTCAAGAATTCATTTGAATGTCTTCGCGATTGAAGTTTTAGCTGAAATTTGGTATGAGTAAACTAGACTTCATAAATAAGATGCTTAAAAAAAATCATCAAAAAATTCCACCGGGAACCGCCCCAAATGGCGATGACCGGACAAGGCCTCCTATATAAGGGCTTATTTGACTTTTTTTTTGTAAGTTCGAGGGTCTATCTGACCCTTTTCCCAAAATAAAATGTAGAAAAAATAAGGGTAATTGAGTAATTTTAAACAAAAAAATACTAAAAGGGAAAGTGTAACACATATTTCAATACAAGTTGAGTAGAAATTAACACATACTTAATATTCTATGTAGTACTACATAAAAAACATCAAAAAATCAGAACACAAGGAATACACTTTTCCAAAGTTCTAATTACTTAACAAACATCAAAATTGTTGTTATTTGATAGTAATGAAGGTTGGTTAATCATAGTAGTTAGCACCAAACATCTAGTTCAAGTCCCTCAAAATATAAAAATGCATCACGTTTACATATACAGATAATATGTAAGCATCATTGTATTATCCTAGTAGTATAAAATATGGAAAAATATGTACATATGACCATAAGTCAACATATTTCTGAGAATATGACCTTAGAAGTTTTTCCCATGAACATGACTAATCGTGTGTTATTAAAAATGGACATATTAAAAACAAAAGCATTAAAAGACAAAGATAGCTTCCACATAAAGGCGCATGAGCGGGTTGTTGGATACGAAACTCTAGATGTGAAGATTTCGTATTTATGGCAGTTAGAGAGAAAGACGGTCGAACAACTTTGGTAAAAGGTTCAATTAAGGAAGGAGTTCAAACATTTTGGTTCTAAATTGCCAAAGAAGCCCACTCGCCTACCCCGTTGTCGTATCTGGAAAATCAAGTAACACCGAGAAGCAGTGAATCCGCAAAACGGCGAATGCAAGAGAGAAAAAGAGAACAGGGAGAGTCGTCGGGAAAAGGAAAGGAAAAGAGTATGAGCTCGTAACGGTCGACAGTGTGATGAGTGTCGTTTTGATCAATATAATGTTTTTCGTGTTTGTCAAACTCGTGAATGCCTGGTGCGTGTTCTGTTTGTATAAATTAGTGTGTGTACTGGTGTTTTGGCACTATTTGTCGTGAAGAGAATTGCATCCCATTGTGTAATTCTCAAATGTGTGTATGAATCGTTATTTGCCTTGAAGAATAATGTGGTCCAATCTGTTTGTGCACTATGAATCGTTATTTGTCATCTTAGTATGTCGTATATGGAATGATTTTGATTAATACAATGCATTGAAAGAAAGATTAGTTACTTGGAATATAGAGCAGACTGGGTGTAGTAATTTGTTGGTTTTAACAATATTATGTAATCACTACTACAAAAATGACATACTACGTCATACATTTAACGTCGGTTCTTGAATAACCGTCTTCAAAAAGTATGACACGACTATTTTACGTCAGTTTCAATAAAAACTGACGTTGTATGTTTTTAAATGATATTTTTATTTTTTTTATTTTCTAACTCTAACGGCGGGTTTAGTAAGAACTGCCCTGATATCTGATTTTCGCGCAAACTGTCGTAGCAAATAAACGTCCTTCCAATTTTAAGAGGAGTCCCTTCCTAATTATCCTAACCGCTGCTTCTCTCCAAACCCTATCGCATTGTCGCTACAAGTCTTCATCGCTCATCTCCACTGCACAGATCCAAGCCTCTATTATCCACTTATCCCTGTTTAGATCCAGACTCCACCGCTCCTCCACTGCAGCAAACATATCGTCGCATATCACCTTCGACCTACACTGTGATGCAAGCTCCGATGACGATGCAAGCCTCGACGACGACCTTTGGATCTGCCACGACAACCAGGTCTACTTCTTATGAATTAATTTTATTTTAAAAAACCCCTCTTAATCATCCGTATCATCGAAAGATATTTGGCCCAGCTCCAGGTTAAAACCTTCTATCGTCTCTGCTCATGAATTCGGAAAGCTCCAGGTTAAACCCTTCTCCCGTCTCTGCTCATGAATTCGGAAAGCTCCATGTTAAATCCTTCTCCCGTCTCTGCTCACGATACATTTCTCTTCTATTTTATCCAAGTACTCTTGGGATTGTTTTGGTGAAAATGTCCTCATAGGTTATAGTGTCAATCTGGGCTTCATCACCGGTATAGTTTACTATTCTTATATGATATATTTCAACCTCTATGGTACTTTTTATTGTATATTAAATTAAATTTTTGAAAGCCTAGGTTTTTGTTAAGATTAGGTCTCAATGTAACACTATTTTTGGAGCATAATATTTGTATTTATCCCCAATTTCGCTTGTTACAGGAATCATAGAGGTTATGAGATGGGAAGATGAACATTGATGTCTATTAGTTTAGTGTGAGAAGATGGATAATAAAATTGCATAGTTTTGGGCACAAATTATCACTGTCATTTTGCAGAGCTTTGAGAAAGAAGGTGTAGTTCTGAAATTGTTTGTTTGAATCTAGTATTGGATTAGGATTTGCCTGAATTAACATTTAGTCAAATAAAAAAGTTTAAGTATCTTTGACACAGATAATTGAAAAATGAAAACAAGGCTTTGATACTTTGTATCTTTCCCATTGAAATTTCTAGATTACTAATTAAGTTTGACTAAAGTTGAAGTTGACTTTCCTAGTTATATTTAATTTAGCATTAATAATTAAAATTCACATATTTACAAATTAAATTACAAGTCACACTAAATGTAAAAGTCTTTTTGTAAGTAAGTACGTACTTTGAATGCGATAAGAAACTAATACATAAAGTCTTAGATTAGAAGAGAACTAGATTGACTGCAAAATAAAGAGTATAACTTTACAATGAGAGTACCATGATTAATGAAAGCTAATGATCAACTTGATCAAAGCTGATGACATGTCAAGTAATGATTAGTAGTAAAAATGTGAAATCATATGCCAAAAAAAGCTCAATATTGTGTTAATGTTAAACAATGGTAATATACTTTGGACTATTTGATTAATAATGATCAATACCTTTCTTTATTTTTAGTACAATAGCTGGTTGGTTAACACTTTAAATGTATTTGGCTAAATGTAGGTTCAGAGTGGAGGGGCAGGCATCTTTTCTTCAATGGGTTTGGAATTGTGAGATGCTAAGAGCATTCAAATCGCAGTTAGTGGTGATTTCTTATTGGTCAGTTTGCTCATTATGCTAGTGGTGATTTCTTATTGGTCAGGTTGCTCGTGAGATGTTGGGTAGTGATTTCATTTTTGCTAACCCAATTGAAATACTCCCTGCTCGTCTAAAAAGAAAGGCACTGCACCTTTATCCACACAAACTAACAATTCCAGTTGGAGGTCTGGCCCAAGAGAATCTTGCCACTCAATCCCCAGATTCTGTATTTTCGCCACTTGGTTCAGAAAGTGAAGGCCTAATGAATTTGCACGGTTAATGGTAGCATAAGTATCTTTCACTAGGATTTGGTGACAGTTCTTTGCATTTATTTTACCTTCTTAACATGTGACTTGATGGTTGAAGAGATGATATCTTTGTCCAACAGAATACTACTATTCCTAGTCCAAATGAGCAGCCTTTCTTGGTAGTGTATTGTTTCTCTTTTATCTTTGTAAATTATCTATGGACCACAAGCTGTGTTGCTCTTGGTGTTCGTATCAGAACATAAATAACTCTAAGGACATGTTTAGTTCACCGGTTATTAAACGGTGCTTATTAAGACCCGTGTTAATAAGTGGCGCATAAAATAAACAATGTTGTAAGACCGTGTTTACTTCAAACGGTTTAAAACACCGCTTAACATTAAAATGTCCAAAATAACCCTATACATATATATACACACAAATATTCATGAACACAAGTATATAATATAATATGTGTACCCATACCCCCTAACCCCTTACCCACCCTACCTTACCCCGACCCCAATCATCCCCTAACCCCTACCCCACCCCGACCCTACACCTACCCGACCCTACACTTACCCCACCCTACCTGTCCCCACCCTACTGCGACCCTACCCCCGACCCCATAGGCCCTTACCACATCGACCCCACCCTGACCCCACCTTACCATACCTTACCCCAACCCCTACCCTACCCCGATTACCACTACCCTACCTACCCGATCCCACCCTACCCCTACCCTACCTACCTGCCGCAACCCTACCCGACCCCACCCTTGCCGCAACCCTACCCCGACCCCTACCCCCGACCCCACCGCACCTACCCTGCGCCTAGAGTCTCTATCACATCCACCCCACCCCGACCCCACCACCCCAGGTATAGGGTGGGGTAAAGGGTGGGGTAGGTGGGGTAAGGGTATGGTGGGGTGACTGGGGTCGGGTAGGTAAGGTAGGGGTGGGGTTGGGTAGGTAGGGTAGTGGT
Source organism: Cuscuta epithymum (assembly GCA_945859915.1). Lineage (NCBI taxonomy): Eukaryota > Viridiplantae > Streptophyta > Magnoliopsida > Solanales > Convolvulaceae > Cuscuta > Cuscuta epithymum. The sequence continues at coordinate 371,634 of CAMAPF010000183.1, read as the reverse complement.
AGGGTGGGTTCGGGTAGGTAGGGTGGGGGTTGAGGCGGGGTAGGGGGTAGGGTCAGGGTAGTAGGATGGGGTCGGATAGGGTAGGGGTAGGGTGGGGTTGGGTAGGTGGGTAAGGGTAGTGGTGGGGTCAGGTAGGTAGGGTAGTGGTAGGGTGGGGTCGGGTAGGGGTAGGATGGTGTAGGGTTGGGTTGGGTCAGGGTAAGGTGGGGTCGGGTAGGTGGGGGTCGGTTAGGTAGGGTAGGGTGGGGTCAGGTAATGGGGTAGGGTTGGATCAGGGTATGGTAGGGGTAAAGTGGGGTCGGGTAGGTGGGGTACGTGTAGGGTGGGGTCGGATAGGTAAGGTAGGGGTAGGGGTAGGGTAGGTTGGGTAAGGTGGGGGTCGGTTTGTTAGGGTAGGGGTGGGGTAGGTAGGGTAGGGTGGGGTCGGGGTTGGGTGGGTAGGGTAGGTGGGGTTGGGGTCGAGGTGGGGTCAGGTAGGTAGGTGGGGCAGGGGGTAACAATAGGGTAAGGGCAAGGGGTAAATTCGGAGACTGAAAAAGCTTAAAGTGCCGCTTAATTAATACATGGGGGGTGGTGTGCTTAATAAGCGGCACTTTAAGCACCTCTTTCGGTTAGTAAGCGGCTTTTTAAGCAGCGTGCGTGTTTACTTCACCTGTCTTACTAACCTAACTGTGACTTTAGCAGTGAAGTAAACACCTCCTAAGTATCAATTTTAGCTTTAAGTTGAGACTGACCACTTCCTATAATATTGTTACAGGAACTAACGTTTTTTGGTAATTAACGTTTTTATTCTTATGTTTTTGAAGGTGTTTGGCAGAAGTGATTAATATACACAAAGCTGCATATCTCCAGAGATTCATATGTAATTAAGAGATGAGCATTTACAGGTGCATATTCTTGAATTTGATGTCTACATTTAAAATTTACTAGTTGATATACATTGTTTTTAGCCCAAGCTTTACAAATGTGATCAACTTGTTTTTGTTTTGTTTGGATTTAAGGTTGAAAAATGAAAGAATTACACTGACGAATAGGACTATTGGGGAAGAAGCAACCTCTTTTGGTGCAACTAGGGAATTGGTTGTTTGCCTAATATAATCTCTTACCGAAAAGTTTACATAGGGATTTTTTGTAATGTTTTTCAGATAGTAAATAGTATACATTCTATCATGTTTTCATTATAATTCTTTTTTGTACAACAATAATATTCCTAATTAATGCAAATAAGGAAATTCTATTGTCTCTTTTGCCGTCTGAATGCCTAATGCGGGTCTTCTCTTTAAAATACATACAACGACATTTTTTTTAAACTGATGTTATATGTATTTTTTTAAATTTCAATTAAAGCTTTTTACGTCGGTTTATGAGAAACACGATGACTTCTTACGTCAGTTTTTACAAATAACCGACGTGGTAGGCCGTATTTATCATAAAAAAATGACTACTTCTGACGTCGGTTTTGTAAAATAACCGACGTGGTAACCTATCTATGACGTCGGTTAATAAAACGACGTAATATGATATAACCTATTACGTCCACACTTTCCTCGTCACTTTAAAAACCGACGTGAAAGCCCTCTTTTGTAGTAGTGAATGCTCAAGTATAATATGTTAATGTAATGGTGTGCAGATGAAGTGTGTGGGTGAGTGTAGTACCGTAGTATTTCTTATACTACCAACTGAAAAGGTGAAATTGCATTTCATGGTACATTGAGTAATATATTTGTGTTATGTGAGTTATGCATTAATATGTTTTGTTGAATTGAGCGTTATATTGTGCTTGTAAGGGAAAAAATTGAAAACATTACATTTAAATTCATTAATTTTGATTGAATGTGTACAATTTGTAAAGCCATATACGATGTGCAGTGAATAAGTGAAGAACAATTCATAATGCAATATAGTAATGCACTAAAATTCATTAAAAAGAAGAAACCGGTGTGAAAATGTGTAATGCTCCTTTCGTCTCATAAAATTTGGCCAAGGGTGACTTGCACTCAAAATAATAAAGTAAAAACTATGAGGTTGAGATTTTTGCAGAGAAGAGAGAAATAATTTTAGCCACATATTTGTTATTTTAAATGGAAATGACAAAGTTTTTTGGGACGGTCAAAAAAAGCATTTTGGCCAAGTTTTATGGGACGACGGTAGTATATTGTTTGGATCAGGTATACAAGAAGTACTGTTCAACCAATGTTTTGGAGGGTAAGGATGAATTACGTGTCAACTGTTTCTGCAACCCACTCAAGCCCGTACAAATCTTACGGAGTATTTTGTCAGAAGATGATCAAGAGGAAGTTAGAAAGTCCGTTTTTTTGTTACATAATGGATATTGGAAACATGTCATGGGTGAATGGACAACTAATTGTCATGCTTGAAGAGAACCATGTGAAGGAAGTGAAGGAAACTGAAAACAAAAAAAATGAAATTAAGTTTGTAATACATAACAAAATAGTATGCACGAAGAAAGATGACTTTGCATTGATACCAAGTTCCAGATCTGCAGTGAGAAACTTGAATTGAGGGGTGATTGTAAGGGTGATATATGAAAGAGATTTTTTGATGGCAATAAGAGTATTGAACGAGGTGATGTGAAACATTCTTTTGAGGCACTGAACATCATAAATGAATGTGTGCAACATTTGGATGAAGTGAAGTTGGCATTGTTGCATGTTATTGGAAGCTACATTTCTGGAAACCTATATTCAATAAAAATTCTTGCATGCTATATCAACTTCATGGATGATCTAGGCGCATTCAATAAGTATTCATGGGGTGATGGAATGTGGGCAGATTTGACGGAACGGTGGAAAAATGTGCATCAATCATTGATGAAGGAAAGAACACGTGTTTGTCTTTCTCGGCCTACATGTTTGCATTGTAGATTTATGGGGTATGAAACATTCCCCACACTGCGGCATGGAAATGTGTGCTTTAAAACATCATACACTTACGGTTCCAGAGCGCTACAATGGTCTACACCATCAGGTTAGGCAAAATGCACACACTTGATGTTACATGTGTTTTATTAATTTGAATTCACATTTGTCAATTTTTAGTTGCCTAATGTCACGCCCCAGACCGCAATCCAAGCGCGTGTACAACCGCCGTATAATCAAGTGACGTCACCCGCGAGTCAACCTCACTTAATTACACAAGGCGTTCGAGAATATAATCCATCCATACCCAGTAGTAAACATACATAACAACATCACATTTAAACCAATGAATAGCGAAAATATTCAACGGTAAGTCATAAGCCACAACCGGCCAACAACATGGGCATGCAAGCCCCAAAAATAGTTTATAGCAGAACAAATATCCATGAGCATGTGTTCGGTAGTTTGAAAGAAAATAAGGAAGCAAGAACCACGTCTCCCTGAAGTTGATATCACCCGTAAGAAGGTGCAGGTAGCAAGCCCTAGCTTCAACCTGAAAATGGTGGGGGGGGGGGGTTCGAAGGGGTCAGTACAAGTACCGAGCGAGTAGCAGGCAAAATATAGAATAACTAGCGTTTCAATTACAAGACCCAAACATAGGGTGATACTTATGTAAATAGTCTTTTCCCCCAAGTTATGAAATACTCATTAGTGTGTGTGTGTGTGTATATATATATATATATATATATATATATATATATATATATATATATATATATATATATATATATCTGCTTATATATAACGAGTGTAAGAATGTTAACTTGGGCAAATTTCCGTTGCTACAGCCCAACGGCAGTTTCCTTTTTTTGCGCAAGCGTCCGCTAACGGAAGTCGGCTGTTTCATTACCTGTCTTTTTGGTTCATTTGGAAATAAATTCCCGGGAATGGGATCCCAGTGTGGCGGTGTATTACGTTTGTGCAGCTTGATATCCAAACAAATATCTCTGACACCAAATGAAACTCAGCCGCTCCATATCTATACACCTCCTGCTTTCTACTGTTTGTTTTGTTACGCCTGGTGGTACAAGATGGGGTGCACGTAATTCATCTCATTCATTCGTCGTCCCTGCTTCTGTTCGCCCGGTTTTTCCCCCAGTTCTTCCAAAGAGGTTAGTCAACTTCCGCATTTTCCTCTGTTAACTGGTACCAGGGTGGTGTGGCGTGGTGTTCAGTTAACCGGTTTCTTCAGACTACCAGATAGTTTAAAGTTACGTTTACTTATTTATTTTTTTTGTTTTTTATGCACCCAATGTATTTATGTACTCCAAATGGTCTGGGTTTGAATTGTATTGCGTAAATTAAATCTTGCTGTTTCCTCCTCCTGGCGTTGTATATTGTCTGCACTGAAGTTTAATGTTTTCTCATGGTTGTGTTACAAATGTAGCCGACAGTATTAACTCTTGATTGATGTTGGTTTATCCTTGTTGTCTGGTATCAGGTACGCCTGCTTCCCGCCTTTGAACTGCTGAAATCGTGAGTCCTTCTATTTCATGTTCATGTTATTTATGGATGGATGTGTTCAAACTTGGTTGTTGTCGTGAATATGTTTAGTGCTCGGTGTGCTAATTAGTTAGATATCTATTCCTTGTGATCACTTTGAGTCTGCTTCTTCTAGATGCCAACTTCATTTTATTGTCACCTTACACTTGCGATATCAGCCTTTAAGTATGGGAGAGGATTAGCTGCGCTTTGTACCCACTGGTAAAATGGGCTGTCCTTCGTGGTGTTGTATTGCAGTTGGGTTATGGAACAACGCAGTAATTCAGACTGCCGGTCCCTCACTGAAGAACGCCGTGAATGCCATCTGAAGCGTCGCCGCCAAACATACAACCAACGTGTAATAGCCAATCGTATCGTTGCAGCTGATGCTGCTGGCTGTAGTGGTAGAGACCACACAGGAACACTTTTTTCGGGGCTGTCCTCATGTATGTAGCCTCTTCTTGTGTTCTGTGCTTTCTCTTCTATTAATGATGCCCTCTGACTTGTTGTTCTCTATTTCTTAAAAAAAATGCCTCTTGTTGCAATCAACCCATACTATCTACCCCATTTTCGATACACTTGTGGATATTTATTTTCTTCCTGTGAAATCCTTTCTCTTTACCTACGGTGGAATGTATCATGCTTGTGAACCAATTTTCCCGCAATCATTCCCCCTAAAAATAACAACCACTTGTACGCCATATGCCTTCAATCCACATGTTTTCTTTTAAAATGGTACTGTCATGTTCATTTTCCCCTTCTACGGTAACCTTTGTTTTATTCTCGCTTTATATCACACCTGCTGTCACCATATTAAATCACACCTATCTACGCCACTTTACTGACTGTATTCCCTTGCATCATCTTCAACTCTTTCACCGCACTGTTCCCAGCTTCTATACAGTCCTCCGTGGCAGAGCCCAGCATCTCGGCTCCTATTAACAATGACACATATCGGCTCCAGGATGTTCCTGATTGCTTGTTCTGCGGCGCTCAGCGACTTCAATATGAACCTCCGAGTATGTGCTGTAGTAGGGGTGAGGTCGTTTTGACGTCTACTGAAATGCCTACCCAGTTAGTTCAATTATTTACGTCCCATGACCCTTTGTCGAAACACTTTCGTTCGTGCGTGCGCACCTACAACAACACTTTTGCTTTTACCTCCATTGGGATATACAACTATGATAAAAGTCTTTGTCGTCGAAATCAGGGGATTTATACATTCAGGGTCCAAGGCCAAATATATCATTTCGTGAACGACCTGCTCCCTGATGGTTGCCCACCTCGTAATCTACAATTATATTTCTACGACACAGATCACGCACTTGCAAGCAGACTGGACTCGACAGCCCGGTTGGACAAAGATGTTGTCCGAGTATTGATGGAAGTTTTAAGTGCAAACCCATATGCACAGTTCTTTAAAACTCTTGCTGAAATTGATCATACGGGCGAATTTTCCATTGTTCTTAACAGTAATCCCAGCCTTGATCAACGTGTTTACAATCGGCCAACATCATCTCAAGTTGCTGCGGTCTGGGTAGAGAATGGGTATGAGGGTGTAGCCACAGGCAGAAACATTCGTGTGTACACCCATAGCGGTCGATCTCAAAATATACATTACTATTATGGCTGTTACGACCCATTGCAATATCCACTTTTGTTTGCGCGGGGGGAAGTTGGCTGGCACGAAGGTATTCCCAAGGGTTCTTCTGGCCTGATGCAGGGTCCTTCAGGCCTTCCAAATTCTTTGTCCATCACCAACAATCAGTTTGAATCACATGACTCGCTGATAGCAGAGGAAGAACAGTTGCTTAATCTGGGTACAAAAAAACATTCCATTTCTTGTCGCCAGTATTACGCATATAAACTGCAATTACGTCCAACAGATACATCATTTATTATGCATACTGGTCGCCTCTTTCAGCAATACATGGTTGACTTGTATGTTAAGATTGAAACACAACGCCTTGATTATTATCGTAGCAAACAGCGTGAATATCGTGGTGAAACTTACCAGGGCTTAGTTGACAGCATCAGCACAGGTGTGCGGAACACTAACTCTGTGGGCCGACGTATAATGCTGCCAGGCTCGTTCATTGGTGGTCCTCGCGACATGCGTTGTCGTTACATGGATGCAATGGCACTTGTCCAGACTTATGGGAAACCAGATCTATTCATTACCATAACGTGCAATCCCAACTGGCCTGAAATCAAAGATCGTCTAAGATTCGTTGATGAAGCCCAGAACCGTCCTGATCTTGTTTCTCGTGTTTTTCGGGCTCGCCTGGAAGCCTTCAAGAAAGATATCCTGTCCAAGTGTTTGTTTGGCAAAGTTGTTGCACACACATATGTTATTGAATTCCAGAAAAGGGGTCTCCCTCATGCACATTTTCTACTCATACTTGCGAGAGAATACAAAATAACCACTGCTGCCCGTTGTGATCAGCTTATTACTGCTGAACTACCTAATCCCGCTACAGATCCAATTATGTATCAGTTGGTGAAAAAACATATGATACATGGCCCTTGTGGTGAGATAAACCCACAATGTCCTTGCATGGTTTTGTCGCAAGGCTCAACGGCACCAAGTTGCAGAAGCAAATTCCCACATACGTTTTCTCCTACCACAGTTTTTGACGAAAACTGCTTCCCTGCATATAGACGCCGTGAACAGGGGATCACTGTACAGGTAAGAAAGCATTGCCTCGATAATCGATGGGTTGTTCCTTACAATACCCAGTTGTTGCGCAAATATGATTGCCATATTAATGTCGAAGCTTGTGCAAGTGTGAAATCAGTTAAATACATATACAAATACGTCTATAAAGGACATGATAGGATCAGCATGTCACTGGCGGAAACAAGGGAAGAGGAGGTCATTGACGAAATATCTGACTTTCAAAAAGCGCGTTGGGTTTCTGCTCCCGAAGCCGCCTGGCGCATATTCAGCTTTCCTATCTCAGAGATGCATCCTGCTGTGCTTCAACTACAGGTTCATTTGGAAAACGCTCAATACCTTACCTTTTATGGTAACCAAAGCATCACATATATCACGCAAGCCGCTGATTCCATGAAAACTATGTTGACCCAATTCTTTGCCATGAGCATGACTGATCAGGTTGCAAAAGCCCTCCACCTCCTTTATGTTGATTTTCCCCATTACTTTGTGTGGAATGCCCCGCGCAAGGTGTGGACTCAACGCAAACGAAAACTTGTTATTGGCAGACTTGTCTCTGTGAACCCCACAGAAGGAGAGCGTTACTATCTGCGCCTCTTGCTGTCCAATGTGCGCGGGCCAACTTCATTTGCAAATCTTCAGACCATTGCCGGTGATAAGATGCCCACCTACAGAGCCGCTGCTGAGCGTCTGGGCCTTCTATCAGGTGACTTTGTGATCCGTGCATCACTTGATGAGGCAGCCTTGTTCCAGCTCCCATCCAGCCTTCGTAAATTATTTGCAACGCACTTATGCTTTTCGGATGTCCCAAACCCTCGTGCTCTATGGGATGAATACAAGGCTCATCTGTGTGAGGACCAATCCAGATTTCAGCCCACCCCAGCCGCTGAAAAGACTGTACTAATGTTACTACGCGATATCTTTGCTGAAATGGGAAAAGATATAGATTCTTTTAATTTGGTGGATGCTACATTGCGCGAAGATACCACCCACGGTGAAACACGGGAAATATTAGCGGAACTAGGTATACTTGTAAGTGATGCGGACCTCGATGGTATTTCAACGTTGAATGCACAACAGCGAAAGGCATTTGATTCAATCATGATGGCTGTTCATTCTTGTCAAGGAGGTGTCTTCTTCGTTGATGGCCCTGGGGGGACCGGGAAAACCTTTTTGTACAAATGCCTGCTTGCTGCAACAAGATCAAACAAATGGATTGCCCTTGCAACTGCAAGCTCAGGCATTGCTGCGTCTATCCTTCCAGGTGGGCGCACAGCACATTCGCGCTTTAAACTACCGCTTGATAGTGAATCAAAGTATATTTGCAATATTGGTAAACAATCTTCTGAGGCACGACTTCTTAAAGAAGCGAGACTTATTTTATGGGACGAAGCATCCATGGCTAATCGTATGCTTGTTGAAAGCTTGGATACCACAATGAGAGATATACTAGATACTGACACTCTTTTTGGGGGCCGTGTCATGGTCTTTGGTGGTGACTTTAGACAAACTTTACCCGTTGTGCGTTCGGGCACACGTCATGACTTTGTAGACGCTTGCTTAGTTAGGTCAACGACAATATGGCCACACGTTCAGCGACTGCGCCTTGTGCTAAACATGCGTGCACATGAAGATCCAGGCTTTTGTGACTATCTGTTACGGATTGGCAATGGTAGCGAACCTAAAATCTCCTCAGACAGAATAAAAATCCCTTCCAATTTCCTGCTCCCCTGGATCAACGAAACAGTCACACTGGATTTGCTCTTTTCTACTGTATACCCGGACCTACATGTCTTTGAAACTAATCCCTACTCTCTGATGTCACGCGCCATATTGACGACAAAGAACGACATTGTAGATTTCATCAATTCATCCCTCATGAATAAGTTTCCCGGCGATGTGCACACATTTCTTAGCCATGATATCCCTAATGACCCAAAACATGTACACTGTGAAGATTATTTGCACACCCTTTCTCCCACTGGCTTGCCCCCCCATAACTTGACCTTGAAGCATAATTGCCCAATCATGTTGCTCCGTAATCTCAATCCCTGTGAGGGCTTGTGCAACGGAACTCGTTTGATTTGTGATTCATTTGGGGACCACATTTTGAGCTGTTACATAGCTGCAGGTGACCATAAAGGCAAGCATGTCTTTATTCCGAAAATCCCCCTAGAAATTTCAAAGGATGAAAACTGCGCCATGCCATTTAAGCGCGTCCAGTTCCCGGTCAAGGTTTGTTTCGCAATGACAATTAACAAATCTCAGGGCCAGACACTTGACTTCGTCGGCATATATTTAAAGGAACCTGTTTTCTCACACGGGCAGCTATATGTTGCAATGTCTAGAGCTCGCAACGCAGATTCAATTAAAATTGTAATACGCCCTGATCTTCCCAACCCTGCACTACGTAACACCACACCAAATGTTGTCTTTGAAGAAATGTTGCCGTTCATTCGCTAGGTTTTGTTTATTTTTTACCCATTCACATTTATTTATATCTGATTTTTTTTGTATCCTATACTTCCCTACCTAATGTGTATTTACCATTTCTGCAGCGACTCATCAGAAATGGCAGCTGAACTACCAATCATATCTATAAGGCCTAACACCGGGCCGTGGACCTGTCGCGTTACCGTGGTAGAAAAACAGAATGTTCGCACTGCCAAAACTTCTGCTATCAAGTTCATGCCAATGACACTAATGGATTCTACTGTATGTTCCCAGAATTACTCCCCCCCCCCCCCCGCACACACACACATACGCCCTGCTCATTCGGTGATGAAACTCTTTATAGGGGACCAAAGTTCAGGCAACCGCATTCCAGGGGGATATTGAAGGGATTGATCAACGCCTTGCCTTATACTCGACCTACCTTGTTTCAAACGCATATGTTAAATCAATACCCGACATACGCTTTTGTGTTGACAACATGTACCCCTATGTTTGGTCATTCACACGACGGACATTGATCCAGGATGTCCCCCGTGACGAGGGACAAGATTTCCGTCAGCTGGCAGAGGCAGACACCACCCCTTTTAGTGACATATTTACCTCTTACATACATAACGAACGTATCAGTAAGCCTCCCTTTGCTAAACATGGCTTATTTACTTACCTTCTCTTTGATGTTTATTTGCATGTTTATTTTCTCAACACGCACTGCAGATATTTTGGCTGCGATTGTGAAAAAAATGCCACGTACCTTTGTTTTCTCCGGTGGCGTCCAAAAACCAGCATGGGATGTCATCCTGATTGATGCCCAGTAAGTGCTATCTTTGTTCCTTTCACTTTGCACAACCTAAACGCCTAACCTCCCCATTTTTTTTGAACAGATGCATTCCAGTCCCATTCACCATGTGGGAAGAATTCATCACCAGACACGGTTGTGAAATTGATAGGTCTCTTGACTCTGGCGAGTCACCACTTGTTCTTATTAACAGGGCTGTTATCACTCTCTTTCAGGGTTGAACCACCTTCTCAATTACATGCTTAAATTTCTACAATATTTGTGCCTCTCATCCTGTACACCCTACTTTCATTCATGCATTCATTGTATTGAATTACTATTTCACAGGTTTGAACCTCTCAACTCGCTTTGACTGTCATATTCAGTTGAACCCTGAAGGGGCGCAAGCATTGCAGTTGAAACAAATGTACGCACACATTACTTTGTCACCCAGTCACTCATTCCTACACCAAAACAAAACTTCTCCAGTTTTCATATTTTTCCATGTTTATATACCCTGACAGGGTTGCTGAAAACAAAGACAAGATCAACGCAATGCTGCAAGCTAGACAATATGAAAATGCCCTTACAGTGATTGCTAAACCTCTTTCGCAGCCATTGACGGAACTCGAAGGTTTGGACACTGCACTGAATGAGGTACGATTAAAAAAAACAATATCTACTCTTGCCTTGTTATCGCACTTCCCTCATCATTGATTTTGTTTTTCCCCACTACAAGACTCCTGTTGTCTGGGTGTCTGGGAAGTTCCATTTGGCAGATACTTCAGAAGAAGGCTCCTACGTTGGGTGTGACTACTGCAACCGCAAAGTCCATGGGCCAGAAGGTATTGAGTTTCAGTGTTTATTCTGCGGCCAAAAGAATGGCACTACTGTTAAAAGGTATGTCATCCATGCTCATGTAGTTCATTTCATTTTATGAGCTACTGCCCCTAACATTTTTACCCCTACTAGGTTCCGCCTCACCGCTTCGTTGCACAATGCTGCGAGCAATATCCTTGTCACACTCTTCACCAGTGATGTGGTGCGCCTTTTGGAGTTTGTCAACATTGATTCCAAAAGTGACATGAATCTAGCCACGTTTGATGCAAAACTGCAACCTTTAACTGTTGTTTGTGGGGTGAAGCGGACCAAGGCCAATGAAGATGGACTGCTGGGCAATCCCTACACCATCGTGTGCGTTTCCAAAGTACACATAACCCCAGTTGCCTCCCCAATTAATGAACCTACCCCACCGGAAACACCTACTGAACCATGTTCCACTTCAAAGAGAAAGCTGACCTTTAAGTCCATCACTGATTCGTCTGACGCACAACCTTCCTCGGCCGCTAAACCCATCATGGGCAAGGGCATAACTCCAAATGAACCACTTGCAGCCACACGTTCCAAAAAGACTAAGCCCAACGCTGCTTGATCACATGATGTTTGACTTTTTTTTTGCTTATCACCAGGATCCACCCTCCAATCATGTAATTAAGTTATGACAATGTGATGATGCGCTCCCCACGTTATTTTGATCCCCTGTTCCCCCTACAATCATCACATATATTTGGTAGAAAGCGATCACGATGTTATCCCTTTACTTTCTACTGGTTATCCATATGTCTGCGCCTGTTGACCTACAGTGTCAACTGTTTTTTGTTTGTAAATTAGTATGCAGAGCATATTGTAAACGGTGAACCCCCTTTGCTTCCGCATTGTGGGAATGTATATAACCTACGTTGTTTTTATTATTCCAAATATGTATGTAGTTCACCTTTTTTTTAGCCAAACTCTCTACAGTGTACTTGCACGCGTGCAAATGCAGGTATACTTTGAGTTCTTTGTTCTATGTGAAATTAATAATTTACATACCCCTTCACTTATTATTTCATGTTACTATACATAATAATAAAGCATTGTTATTCTCATGTAGCTCACACCTTATCTCACACCATAATACAAATATTTTTTAACCCTCTGTTGCACTTTAGTTGACTTCCAACCACACATGTATACCCTTTCTTATTAATGATGCTTAAACATGAACTCTCCAACATGTAGCCCCTTCTTTCACTTTTTAGTGCTTCCACTCAATAACATGTATAATGTGCATGTATTTGTTCATACCTGCAAACACTTTACAATCTCTTTTTTTGCTTTGGACTCTTACCTCCTGAATTTCGCCACCATTGTTCGTTCAATTTGCTAACTTACTCAACATTCACTGTTAAGATGACCCCTGCAAATTCAATTTCAATTTTTTGAAGACCCCTACAGCAATGATACATCCACTGATACCGTAACTTTATTTCTTCAATATTATACTTGGAAACAAATATCTGTTACTATCCTTGTTTAAATATGAGACTGCAATTACGTCTGTCATGGGTTCACATATTGTCATCATTGATTGACGTCTTCTAGATTTGACAGCATTCTTCAAGCACACCCACTGCCCAAGTCAATGCCACGCCAAACCTACCCCATCAATTCATACTGCCCTGGTGGCCCCTAAAACAGATACAGCCGCTACCTGAAACATAACACTAAATTTCAACACCATTATCCAACATTATGAATCCACCTCCGTCTGCCCGTACCAAACGTGCTTTGGCTGATGAAGCAAACAAAGATGCCCCACCTCGACCCACTCGCCAGAGGAATCGCACAGGTATCGCTGACTAACTGTCACCAAACAACTCTTCCACTGCAGACTACTCTTTTTTGCTGTTTACCTACATCATACTCACTGTTACCGAATCTAAAATCCTTTTATCGAAGGTTCTTCTTTTCTTGCTCATGTGGCTCCTTCGGCATCATATGCACACACAAACTCACAATGATATGCCCTTGCGATATATCTCATCACCATCGTGTTTATGCACATTCATGTAAATAACAAAATCTTATCCAAACTTTCTTTCTCTTGTAAGCAAATGTCTCTGCTCAAATGAACGCATGTTATAGCATTTCTAAAAAATGGCAACTTTTATTATGTCCTTGCAACCTTTCATAGTTTGCCAACTTTGTATGTAAAAGATACAATTGCAACTACAAATAAAAATATAGAAAACAAACGGCGTATAATATTTTTTTTAATGCACTATTATTATTTTTGCAAACAAATTAACTTCTTAAATACGTTATTTTTTTTTACAACTTCATCAGTAAAAAAAAAGTAACAGTACCTTTAACAAAATAAAGCACACCTAAAATGACAAATGAAACCACTTGAAAAATTCAAATTAAACTAGAAAGATTCAAATCAGATCAAAAATATTCAAATCAAATCAAGGGCATTGAGATTATATCATAAAAGTCCAAACATGATTTGATAATAATAACATAAACCTACTTGACACATGAAATTAACAATTTGTTTTTACTTTAATTTAGAACAATCTCTTATTACTTTTAAACACTAAATTATACTCTTACTATAATTACTTTAACATTATTATTATTATTATTATTATTATTATTATTATTATTATTATTATTATTATTATTACTATTACTCTTTTTTGTTGTTTTTAATTGCAATTATTATAATTACTATTATTATTGATATTATTGTTACTATTATTTTTATTATTATTTATTTATTCTTATTACTATTATTATTATTGCTATTACTGTTACTATTATTACTATTATTATTAGTGCAATTGCTATGATTACAATAATGATTATTATTACTATGCTATTTATTATTATCATGATTATTATTATTATTGTTACCAGTATTATGATCGCTATTGTTATAATTATTAGTTTTGTTTTCCTTATTATCATATTATACAAAGTAATTACAATTATAGAAATAAATAGTAAAATTATAATTAAAATTATAATTATAGAAATAAATATAACCATAAATATAATTACAATTACAAGTATAACTATATTTATAACTAGTATAATACGTATAATAATACTTATACCTACTATTATTATCGTTATAATTACACTTATAATATTCATAATTACAATTGTGATCATCAGTATATTTAAATTATATATGTGTAATTACATTTATAACTATAATAATTATAATTACAATTACAATTTTAGAAATATTCAAATCAGATTAGATCAAAAAAATTCAGATCAGATCAGAAGCATTCAAATCAGATCAGGAACATTCAAATCAGATCAAGGACATTCAGATCAGATCAAACAGATTTAGATCAGATAAGATCAGATCAGAAAAAATCAGATCAGAACAGATCATGACTTAAAAAATTCAAATCATAACATTCAAATCAGGTGAAGAGAACAACTTCTAAAACAGATGCGAAAAAACACGTGCCCACATGTCTGTATTGTATCTATTAATTGTCCAACGCAGAGTGCCGCCCAATGCAGTTTATAGGTCCGCGCCAGCTGCAATACACCGCTTTATCTCCCAACGGTGCCTTTCTCACTGATCGCAGGCCACCAAAGCTCCAGCCCGGCCAGAATCACCGCAGTTCCTCCCGACAAAACCAGCGCCGCTTAGAACCGCACATCTCCGTCGCAGCTTCCGGGTGAGTTGTGCATACTATTCTCCTCGTTAATCGTTGGTTTTCACTACTGATGACCTCTTGTCTCTCTGTTGGCCCAAATCTGCTTCATTCCCCGACCCATGTATTTCGGATTTTACAATCCTAATTTTTTAACCAAATGCCCTCACCCCCTGTGATTATCCCTCCATAAAAAACACGGCTAAACAAAATGCAACCATTATTGTACTTCCGTTGAGTTGTTATTTGTTCACAGGTTTATGGACTTGTTCAGAAATTGCACCGTTGTCAGGGCAAGGTTGCCTCCTCACAGCGATACTCTCACATATTTTGTGAACACAATACATGGGAGGAAGCTAATGGTGGCTATCGTCACCCAAACAAATGGAGAAGAAACTTCTTGTCAGACAAGCAATGTTTGGAAACACTTTTTGCGTGCTTCAGGGTGTAACAGATATCTTCCAACAAACTTCAGATCCAAGGATGAAATTGAGAACAAACTCAGTCACTTTCTGCGTCCATGCACACCAAAGCCTTTGATTGCAGGTGTTCTTATATGCCTTGTGTACACTATTTCTTTATCTTGTGCCAATGTCACTTTCTAAATTATGTACATTTCACCCAGTATGTCTATTGTTTAACAGTTTATTTGTTCTTGTTTGGTCTTCTGACAGGTTTTTTTGGAACCTTTGTTTGTTCAACTTATATGCACCATCCCTTCCACTTTAGAATTATATTTATTTTCCCAACAATTCATTCTTCCTCTTTTGGTTATTATTACTTTGGTTTTTCAGTGTGCCCAAAAGGTACTCCATTTCATTTTCCTGACGTTATGCAATACACTGTGGTTTGGTTTAAGCTGGACATCCCTGACATCGAAGTCGCTGTACGCTTTCTATTTTCAATCCCTGGTTAATCTTGTCGACCCACACCCCTTCCCATTCGTTCTGTATTATTTTATTCGTGACATTCTTTTGCAGGAAATTCCTGAATGTATGCGACGACACCTGTTCGAGCATACCAGTCAGTATGCTCGCCTTTTGTATGGAGCCACATCATGGACTGTCAAAGTTGACAATTACTGCTTCACCGATGGATTTGTGGAGTTATTCATCGAAAATGACATTGAATATGGCTCATATGCTCTCCTACGCCACGTGGGCAATTTCACTTTTGAAGTTTACATGTTTGACAAACAAGGCTACTCCCTAAACCTCGCTGGAACTCCTGTTGGTTGTTCAAACCCTCTGCATACCCCTGGTATATTCAATATACTTTCTTTTCCGCTCTAAAACAAGTTGCCTAACTACCTTTCTTCTCTTGCCTTATAACTCATAAATGCCACCTATGTACTGTGTGTTATTACTAACTCCGCCTTTCATACACATTTCATTTGCTTTTCACTATTACGCAGATGACTTCCTTGTGTACGTTGAATCCTCTTTCGAAGATTACTCATACGGGATATTGTATGATCCTCCCTCATTTCTCTATGTCCCCAAAAAAACATCTAAGGTTTGTCTTGCTTTAAACTTCATCTTAGTAATTACAAATTGCAACAACCATAAAGAATTCACAGGGTATTTAAACATGCCACTGCATATGAAAAAACACAGAACGCATTTTGTATGTTTGAAAAAATGCAAGTGGTAATGTGCAACCAAAAGGATACCTTACATAATAAACCACGCGCTGTTAATAACCCAGCCTTGTTTCTGCAATTTATGTCCATTTCTCCCACCGATAAAAAACAATCTCTTACTTCACCTGACACTTACATTTCTCACACTCACTGTGTTATTTTTTGCATTCAATACAGGAATGGTGTGAAGGTTTCTTGCGGTCATGCAGTGGCTTGAGAAAATGCTTGCGGATCTATTATGGCAAAGACGACGCTTGCTTTACTACTGGAGAACAACCCTTTCTGCAGAAAATTCAAATGACTTTTGAACTGAAGCGCAGCTCAACTCTCTTCTTCGTCAAACATGGCTGCGGTGGGGCACTACTACTTGTTATTTCAAAATGCGGTATCGAGGAACTTCCAAAAGAAACAAATGCATATGAAATACGTACTGCTGCCACAGGTGATTCTGCAGCACTACTTCAGTAACATTTGCACCACCCCTAAAATGTAATGCCCCTCTAACCGGCAGCTGCAAACTCTGTGCAATCTAGAGCACTTGTGTGTTGTTGTAACTGATCCTTGGAGATTCATGCTCAACTTGTTTCTGTTTTGTGCTAATGCAAACACTTGCTGTTTTGACCAACTTCTTATTTATGTACCTTTTATTTTTGCTCTCACAACGCTCATTACCCATCATTGGGCATAAGCCTTCGCGCAACGCGCGCATCCCAGGCTAGTATATATATATATATATATATATATATATATATATATATATATATATATATATATATATATATATATATATATATATATATATATATATATATATATATATATATACTTGGAAAATACCCGATCCGTGGATCACCGTTTTATTTGGGAAAAATAGTAATAGTCAATATTCTTGACTAAAAACCCCAACCCACCCATATACCTATGAGTGTATAGGACTCCTCCTTGTCCCTATTTCAATATCATAATCTATGAGTGTTAAGGACTTTTAGTCCTAGGGTCCTCCACCAATTTATAATCCGAGTGTTAAGGACTTTAAGTCCTAGGGTCCTCCACCAATTTATAATCCGAGTGTTAAGGACTTTAAGTCCTAGGGTCCTCCACCAAATTTTGAGTGTTAAGTACTTTTAAGTACTAGAGTCCTCCACCAAATTTTGAGTGTTAAGTACTTTTAAGTACTAGGGTCCTCCACCAAATTTTGAGTGTTAAGTACTTTTTAGTACTAGGGTCCTCCACCAAATTTTGAGTGTTAAGTACATTTAAGTATTAGGGTCCTCCACCAAATTTTGAGTGTTAAGTACTTTTAATTACTAGGGTCCTCCACCAAAATATTTTCCTATGATCAACCTCCTATCAACCTAGATAGAGTCTATATCATACTTAGTTACTCATAACTAATTCAATACATAAAGCTTATGTATCACAATCCATGCAAAGCCATGCAATTATATAAATGTATAATTAACTAATATCAACTGATATTAATGAATCCATTGTCCATCAGTCAACGTTGTCGTTGACCGCCATTTCAAGTCTTACACTTATCAACTTAATCATCATGTAATTAAGTTAATAATATTCATTGGTGCATCTTATACATTTCAAACAAATATGTATTTTATATAATTCTTCATGTCATATTCCATGCACAAACAATTTATTTCTTTCATACAATCTTAACCCTATTGGCTAATCACATGTTTAAATATCTTTTAAACATCATTATGAACTCATATAACATTTATTTAGGTAATCTCATAATTAACCCAAAAGTTATAAGATATTAAGCCGTCCACTCACCTTGAAACTAGCGTTATGAAGTTCTACCCTTCTTGGTTGAACCCCGGTGAAACTCCGGCGACTTTTGGTCAACTCCGGCGACTTTTCCAACTTTGTGAAATCACTTGAAATACCCTTTACAAGTTCCTAACAAGGTTTTATAATCATAAAACCCATATTAATACAAATAACCTCAAAAAGGTTATTTTCCGGTGAACCGGTTGTTTTGGCTCCTAAGTCCGTTCTTGGACATAGAACCATCTTCCAACCCATAAATCCACCCTTATAGCACGTGGAACCATACTAAGGATCCTTCATATGATATATACCTCATATGGTAGAAGAAAATTAAAGGAAAAGTTATAATAAGGTCATTACCTTAATTAATCACACTTTTCCCAACTTTTTCCTTCTCAAATCTTCCTCCTTGGGCCTCTATGGCTTGAGCTCGAGCTGTAGCAATGGAGAGTGTTTTGAGAGCTCAATTTTCTTCTTGTTGTAGGGGGTTGGTTGAGCACAATGATGAGGAATGAGGTAGGAAGTGTCCTTTGTCTTAGTTGACAAATAATGTGTGTGGGTGAGGCCCACACCTCAAATGATCCCATTCCAATCAACTTAGCTCCATCCTCACATGTTGTGCGGCCACACAAGTCCCAATTGAGACCCAAAAACGTGGTGTGGCCCCCACTCATGTGGGAGGTCATCCCAACTTGTCCCGAAATGTACAATCGGCCCCGAAAGTTGTATTTTTCGGACTGTTTTAAATATATTTTATTTTATCGGGTCAAATAAAATATATTATGTGCTCTTACTCATTATGACGTGTATAATGAATATACATTCCTCAACTTTAATTTATAAGCCTCCGAAATTCAGTTCGGGCTGTTATCTGTTAAATTACCAGTACCGGTAATTTGGGCTTCTTTTGACCAATCAGCCAACTCTGGGCCTTTCCATGACCCAAATGAAATATCCACCACTATATATTTATTATCTAGACCAAGATGAATAAAATATGTGGTCTCGGGAATGTTGGGTGGTCCCCGCTCCCGATGTGGGTCCCACGTGCAATTTACTATTCACACGAAAGAATTAGTAAAAATTACAACTTCGTAATTTCATTGACCATTCCATAAGGTTTAATACATTATTTACTTAAAAGTAAATATAATTGGGGACGGTGTTACAAGTTCACCCCCCCTTATTTGGGATTTCGTCCCCGAAATCCAAATATCTAATCGAAAAGAAATGGGTATTGCTCCCTCATTGAGAGTTCGGTCTCCCACGTTTCTTCTTCGACCCAATCACTTCTCCACAGAACCTTTACCATAGGAATCTCCTTGTTCCTAAGTTTCTTCACTTGTTGACCTACTATCTTTACCGGCTCTACCGCATATTGCAAATCCTCACGGATCTCTACCGGCGGTTTCTCAAGAATATGAGATGGGTCCCGTATGTACTTTTTTAGCATCGATACATGAAACACGTCATGTATCTTCTCAAGTTCTGGTGTCAACTTGAGACGGTAAGCCACGGCCCCTATCCTTTCAAGGATTTCAAATGGACCGATGTATCGGGGGTTAAGCTTGCCCCTCGATACAAACCGAATGATGCCCTTCCAAGGAGAAATCCTTAGAAAAACCTCATCACCGACCTCGAACTCCAACGGTCTCCGCCGTTTGTCAGCATAACTCTTCTGTCGGTCCTGAGCAGCCCTCAATCTATCCTGAATGATCCTCACCTTGGCCTTGGTGATCTCAACCAGTTCTATCCTGAAAGAAGAAGGCGGACTGGGTATACATGATATGAAGGTTTGGAACAAGGCCTTACTTTCAAAAACTTTTTGGGATATACACACTAAAAAGGACACTCTTTGGGTCAAGTGGGTACATGGGGTTTATCTAAAGGGCAGGAGTGTGTGGGAGTTTGTCCCACACAAAAGAGATTCACAATTATTTAAAAAGATTGCATTAATCCAAGATGAAATACTCTCCAAATTCCCGGACATCCCGACTGCTATACTTGGCCTAAATGCTCTTCAATTTAATGGCAAGCTTGTATCCTCCAAGGTTTATGATTTACTTAGGACTAGGGCTGCCACCCGTGTGTGGATGCCATTTATTTGGAAAGATTACATTCCTCCCAAGTTTTCCTTTATTACATGGTTGGCATTCTGTAATAGATTAGCCACGTGTGATAATCTTCATAGATTAGATGTGGATAATATTTGTGTATTGTGTAAGGGTGGACCGGAAACGGCTCCACACCTCTACTTTGAATGCTCTTTTTCAGGTAAGGTCTGGACTCTGATGAAGGCATGGATTGGCATTCCACGCATGATGGGGACCCTAGCTAGCTCGGTCAAATGGATCAAGAAGGAAAGGAGCGGAGCTAATGTGTTAGCCAAGGCTGCTAGGATTGCTTTCTCCTGCACCGTCTACTGGATTTGGAGAGTCAGGAATGCAGCTAGATTTGATGGATTTTTGCCTAAAGAGGAGGAAATTTTTGCTAGGATAAAATATGTTGTCTATAAAATTTTGTATAGCATTTATCCTTGTGATTTGGTAGTACTCTGACAACTTTTTGCCCATCACTTTGTCTGATTATGATGGGCCGTGAGGTAGCATAGGGGGGCTGCTATGGCCCCCTTATTTTGGTAGGTGATGGGTTATCCAATCCTTGGATAGCCTACATTTTTGCTCATATTCTTTTGCTGTACAGATAAACTCTTGACGGTTTCTAATATACTTACATGTTATCGTCGAGTTTGGCCTCGCCAACCTCGTCCCAACACAACGGTGTTCTGCATTTCCTCCCATACAATGCCTCATATGGAGGCATGCCGATACTTGCTTGATAACTGTTGTTATAAGCAAACTCCACTAGAGCCAAATGCTTGTCCCAACTTCCTTGGAACTCCAGAGCACATGCCCTAAGCATGTCTTCCAGAATCTGTATCACCCGCTCGGACTGTCCATCCGTCTGTGGGTGAAAAGCTATGCTAAACTTCAGTTTAATACCCAACGATGCTTGAAACTTTGGCCAAAAACGGGATGTGAATCGTGGATCCCTATCCGAGACAATGGATATCGGGACTCCATGTAATCTCACAATTTCCTCCGTGTAGAGCTTGGCCAATCTTTCAAGAGGATAAGTAATGTTGATAGGCAAAAGTGTGCACTCTTGGTGAGCCTATCAACCACTACCCATACTGCGTCATAGTTGTTCACTGTTCGTGGTAGCCCCACCACGAAGTCCATGGTCACGTGCTCCCACTTCCACTCCGGGATGGTAAGTGGTTGCAAAAGCCCTGCCGGGTGCTGATGCTCTGCCTTAACTTGCTGGCAAGTAAGGCACCGACTCACATATTCTGCGATGTCTCTCTTCATACCTGACCACCAGTAACTCTCCTTCAAATCTCGGTACATTTTAGTACCTCCCGGGTGCATAGCATAAGCTGAAGAATGAGCCTCCTCAAGTATAGACTTCTGGAGTTCCTCATTCCTTGGTATGCACACACGATCTTTAAACAATAAAAGACCGTCATCACGTACCCGAAAATTCTCAACGGGCCCCTCAAGGATCCGTTCGCGGATCTTCTGACATTCCTCATCAATGGCCTGACATCTACTGATCTCACCCAGCAAAGTAGGCCTAACCTCGAACCTAGCAATGAGCGCCCCGCTCGTGGATACTTCCACGTGTGCCCTCAATGCCTGTAGACATGTGAGTAGCGTCCCCGACGTACTCTTTCTGCTCAGTGCGTCGGCCACGACGTTGGCCTTTCCTGGATGGTAGTCGATGATCAAGTCATAGTCCTTGATCAACTCCATCCATCTCCTCTGCCTCATATTCAACTCCTTCTGAGTGAATACATACTTCAAGCTCTTATGGTCCGTAAAAATGTGACATGTCTCCCCGTAGAGATAATGCCTCCAGATCTTCAGTGCAAACACTACCGCCCCCAACTCTAGGTCATGGGTAGGGTAGTTCACCTCGTGTTTCCTCAATTGCCTCGAAGCATGGGCAATCACTCTACCGTTTTGCATCAGTTCACATCCAAGCCCTTGGATGCTAAGGGCGAGGACTGGTGCTTCGGTAAGTCGTTTCTTCAGTTCAAGGAACCCTTTCTCACACTTGTCGTCCCATATGAACTTGGCCCCTTTCTTTGTGAGCTTCGTTAATGGAGACGCCAATACAGAAAATTTTTCAACAAATTTACGATAGTATCCCGCTAAGCCAAGGAAACTACGTATCTCTTTCACATTCTTGGGTCTCTCCCAATCCATGATAGCCTTGATCTTGGCGTTATCCACAGCAACGCCCGAACCGGATATGACGTGACCGGGGAAACCAATCTCTTTGAGCCAAAATTCGCATTTAGAGAACTTGGCAAAGAGTTGCTTTTCCCTTAGCCGATCAAGTATCAGCCCCAAGTGATGTTCATGCTCCTCCTCGCTCTTGGAGTATATTAAGATATCATCAATGAATACTATCACAAATTGATCTAAGTATTCACTAAACACACGGTTCATCAAGTCCATGAATGCTGCCGGTGCATTGGTTAAACCAAATGACATCACAAGAAACTCGTAATGACCATATCTAGTGCGAAATGCACTCTTAGGTATGTCACTCTCCTTGATCTTCAACTGGTGATACCCCGACCTCAAGTCAATCTTCGAGAATACTATTGCCCCTCGAAGTTGGTCAAACAAGTCATCAATCCTCGGTAAAGGATACCTGTTCTTGATTGTGACCTTGTTCAACTGTCGGTAGTCGATACACATTCTTAGTGTACCGTCTTTTTTCTTCACGAAGAGTACGGGTGCCCCCCACGGTGAATGACTGGGTCTGATGAACCCGTTGTCCAATAATTCTTGTAGTTGGACCTTCAACTCTTGAAGTTCGGCCGGTGCCATTCGATAAGGAGGAATCGAAATGGGTTTGGTTCCCGGCTTCACTTCAATTACAAACTCTATCTCTCTATCGGGTGGAAGCCCCGGTAGGTCTTTGGGAGAGACATCCGGGTACTTGCACACGACCCGTACATCTTTGATGTCGACTTTCTTCTTGGTATCGTCCACCACGTAGGCAAGGTATGCGTGGCATCCTTTCCTCATCGTCTTCCGTGCTCTCATCACGGATATGATACAAGCATTAGATTTCCCCCGATCTCCCTCGAAACATAGCGTGTTTCCTTGATCATCCTCGAGCTCCAACACCTTGGTGTAGCAATCTACTCGAGCATGATGTTTCTCGAGCCAATCCATTCCTCGGATTGCATCGAACTCCAACATGCTTAGAGGTACGAAATTACAAGTCAAAGGTTGACCCGTCACTTCTACCTCACATGACGGATAGTAATGATTTCTCTCCATGTCGTCTCCTAAAGGTGTGGAGACTAGCAACGTTTGCGTCATAGGTGTCAATGGCACGTCAAGGCCCTCGGCGAACGCCTCACTCACAAATGAGCGTTGTGCCCCGGTATCGATGAGAATCCTCGCACACCTACCATTGATCTTTAATGTTCCTACATTTATACACCATGTAAGATACATTTTCTAATGTTTTTACACATCTTTAGGAGGTTATTAGGTTCATACTAATGTTTGGAATCAAACGGGGGTCCAAACGTAGAAGAACGGGGCAACAAATCGATTTTTGGGTGCTGGGGGTCCACGCACGGCGTGACTGGGTGGAACGCACGGCCGTGCGTGCATCAGAATCTCCCTGCTCGCCACTGCCGGCCAGGCACGGCGTGCCTGAAGGTCACGCACGGCGTGCCTGCTAGTACGTACGGTCGTGCGTCCGACCGAATTTCTTGGAGAGCTACTGCCTCCCAGGCGCGATGCCCCCATAAGGCCACACACGGCGTGCCTGGGTAGCACGCACGGCGTGCCTGCAGGCGTGCCCGGCGGGCAGTAGCTGTTTTCAGTCCGTTTTGGCCTAAATTCACCCGGTTTGACCCCGAGGTGGCCCGCACTCAATCCCTTTGACTTATATGATTATAGTAAGCACAGAAACACATGGAAATACGTGTATTACCTGCAACGGAGTCCGGGTTTGCTCGCGCATCCGCCTCGGTCATCGCGTACACTCGTGCTTGGGTCCCGCCTTGATTTACGGACGCGGCATGACTTGTGGACGCGCCGCCTCTTCCCGTACCGCCGTTTGAAGGGCCCGCACGGTTTCTTCCCGTCATGATTCCTCCTCCGGATCCCGGAGCTCCTCCTCCCCCCAATTGTGGGCAATTGGCCTTCATGTGGCCCGTGTTCCCACATCGATAACACCTCGGGGGTGCGTTGCACTTCCCGAAGTGATTCTTTGAAAAGTTGGCACACTTAGGAGGCCCCGTATTTTGAGAGGAGGATGCGTGCCACCAAGCATCCTTGTTCTTCTTCGCCGGTGGTGCCGGCGCTTTGAACGTACCCCCACCCCCACCGTGGTTATTCTTCCGTGCTTGCTCAGGCGGCCCCGAACTATGCCATTTTCTCTTTTTCGCCTCCTTGACGTCTCTTTCCTTTCTCTCATTCCATTGAGCCTCCCCAAGAAGGCCCTGCTCCACCACCTCGCTAAAGGTCATGTGGCGCGAGTACGTAGCCCGATCACGGATGTCCAAGAGTAAGGCATCCCAAAAGTGCTCCGACATGCGGTCCTCATTGATCGCGTACTCCGGCAAGAACCTAGCCAAGGTTCTAAAATCTTGCTCCAGCTGTTTAACAGAACCATCCTCCTTCTGTTTGAGGTTGGTGTACTCCCTACGCTTGACATTTTTCTCATAGTCAGTGTAGTATTGGTCTTAAAATTCCTGTTCAAAATTCAACCATGAGACCTCCCCATGGTATTTCCCTTCTACACTCTCCCACCACGTGGAAGCTATCCCCTCAAGCACCCGTGAAGCAACAGTCAACTTCACGTCCGGTGAAATTTGCATGTCCTTTACCGCATCCTTCACCTTCTTTATCCAATCGGCGGCAACGGTAATGTCACCGGTGCCGTCAAAGGACTTACACCCCAAGGCCCTAGCCTCCTTGAGGTACTTTGAGATTCTCACACAAAAACCTCCTTCGCGCCCATCATGTGACGCCGCTGGAGTGGTCCTTGAAGCTCCCCGGCTTCCTTGACCCAAACCACCACGAGAGCCACGCCTTGCTTGGCGCCTAAGGTCTCTCCTCAGTTTCTCTTTTAGATACCACTCAAGCAATTCGCCCATTTGGGCGAACTTGGCATCACTCTCTCTCTTTTTTTTTGGTCCCGGTGAGATTCCAAAAAAACTCGGAAGAGTTTTTTTGGGGTGAGGGCCAGGGAACACCCCACCAATTTATTAAGATAGCAAAATTACAAGAGTAGGAAGACCAAACCAAAGCCTATTCTAAATTAAACAAACATACGGATAACTAATAGCATCAAACTTGAGAATACCGACAAAATGATTAAAATGATGATTATTGGTTTTAATTGAGGTGTTTCGATAAGCCAAAAACTCAGCTGCTCTATTGATCTTTGGTTGAATGGCATCACTCTCTTCATCATCATCGTCAGTGTACGTGTCACCCCCATCATATGGGGTCTCCTCATGCTCCATTTCCGGAACATATGTAGAGTCGTAGTCTTCGGTGTTGGTTTCATACACCGAACTAACATGGCCGTCGCTCACAGTTTGAGCCCTATGACCTCCACGGCTTCCACGGCCTCCTCTTGAACCCCGAGATGCAGCCCAGCTTCCCCTTTGGGATGCTACCGGCGCCTGCCCCCTCGGATTGTTCCTGGTTGCCATTCGCCTGCCCTCCATTTCTGAAAGAAATATGGATGAGTCATTATACTCCTATAAATGCCAATTGACAGAAGAACGTTACAGACACGTATTGGCCCAAGTCACCACCATACCAATTGTTAAGGGTATCGTCTTAACAATTAGAGGCCTTGCAACTTAAGCACCAATAGTCCTATAAACGTCAAAATACAATGCTCGATCATGGTTTTCGGCAAAAACTCTTTTGTAAAATCTTTTGTGAGAGGTTGATTATATAGTTTAGAACTGAGATGGCTCTGATACCACTTAATTGTAACGCCCCAGACCGCAATCCAAGCGCGTGTACAACCGCCGTATAATCAAGTGACGTCACCCGCGAGTCAACCTCACTTAATTACACAAGGCGTTCAAGAATATAATCCATCCATACCCAGTAGTAAACATACATAACAACATCACATTTAAACCAATGAATAACGGAAATATTCAACGGTAAGTCATAAGCCACAACCGGCCAACAACATGGGCATGCAAGCCCCAAAAATAGTTTATAGCAGAACAAATATCCATGAGCATGTGTTCGGTAGTTTGAAAGAAAATAAGGAAGCACGAACCACGTCTCCCTGAAGTTGATATCACCCGTAAGAAGGTGCAGGTAGCAAGCCCTAGCTTCAACCTGAAAATGGTGGGGCCCCCCCGAAGGGGTCAGTACAAGTACCGAGCGAGTAGCAGGCAAAATATAGAATAACTAGCGTTTCAATTACAAGACCCAAACATAGGGTGATACTTATGTAAATAGTCTTTTCCCCCAAGTTATGAAATACTCATTAGTATATATATATATATATATATATATATATATATATATATATATATATATATATATATATATATATATATATATATATATATATATATACTTGGAAAATACCCGATCCGTGGATCACCGTTTTATTTGGGAAAAATAGTAATAGTCAATATTCTTGACTAAAAACTCCAACCCACCCATATACCTATGAGTGTATAGGACTCCTCCTTGTCCCTATTTCAATATCATAATCTATGAGTGTTAAGGACTTTTAGTCCTAGGGTCCTCCACCAATTTATAATCCGAGTGTTAAGGACTTTAAGTCCTAGGGTCCTCCACCAATTTATAATCCGAGTGTTAAGGACTTTAAGTCCTAGGGTCCTCCACCAAATTTTGAGTGTTAAGTACTTTTAAGTACTAGGGTCCTCCACCAAATTTTGAGTGTTAAGTACTTTTAAGTACTAGGGTCCTCCACCAAATTTTGAGTGTTAAGTACTTTTTAGTACTAGGGTCCTCCACCAAATTTTGAGTGTTAAGTACATTTAAGTACTAGGGTCCTCCACCAAATTTTGAGTGTTAAGTACTTTTAATTACTAGGGTCCTCCACCAAAATATTTTCCTATGATCAACCTCCTATCAACCTAGATAGAGTCTATATCATACTTAGTTACTCATAACTAATTCAATACATAAAGCTTATGTATCACAATCCATGCAAAGCCATGCAATTATATAAATGTATAATTAACTAATATCAACCGATATTAATGAATCCATTGTCCATCGGTCAACGTTGTCGTTGACCGCCATTTCAAGTCTTACACTTATCAACTTAATCATCATGTAATTAAGTTAATAATATTCATTGGTGCATCTTATACATTTCAAACAAATATGTATTTTATATAATTCTTCATGTCATATTCCATGCACAAACAATTTATTTCTTTCATACAATCTTAACCCTATTGGCTAATCACATGTTTAAATATCTTTTAAACATCATTATGAACTCATATAACATTTATTTAGGTAATCTCATAATTAACCCAAAAGTTATAAGATATTAAGCCGTCCACTCACCTTGAAACTAGCGTTATGAAGTTCTACCCTTCTTGGTTGAACCCCGGTGAAACTCCGGCGACTTTTGGTCAACTCCGGCGACTTTTCCAACTTTGTGAAATCACTTGAAATACCCTTTACAAGTTCCTAACAAGGTTTTATAATCATAAAACCCATATTAATACAAATAACCTCAAAAAGGTTATTTTCCGGTGAACCGGTTGTTTTGGCTCCTAAGTCCGTTCTTGGACATAGAACCATCTTCCAACCCATAAATCCACCCTTATAGCATGTGGAACCATACTAAGGATCCTTCATATGATATATACCTCATATGGTAGAAGAAAATTAAAGGAAAAGTTATAATAAGGTCATTACCTTAATTAATCACACTTTTCTCAACTTTTTCCTTCTCAAATCTTCCTCCTTGGGCCTCTATGGCTTGAGCTCGAGCTGTAGCAATGGAGAGTGTTTTGAGAGCTCAATTTTCTTCTTCTTGGAGGGGGTTGGTCGAGCACAATGATGAGGAAGGAGGTAGGAAGTGTCCTTTGTCTTAGTTGACAAATAATGTGTGTGGGTGAGGCCCACACCTCAAATGATCCCATTCCAATCAACTTAGCTCCATCCTCACATGTTGTGCGGCCACACAAGTCCCAATTGAGACCCAAAAACGTGGTGTGGCCCCCACTCATGTGGGAGGTAATCCCAACTTGTCCCGAAATGTACAATCGGCCCCGAAAGTTGTATTTTTCGGACTGTTTTAAATATATTTTATTTTATCGGGTCAAATAAAATATATTATGTGCTCTTACTCATTATGACGTGTATAATGAATATACATTCCTCAACTTTAATTTATAAGCCTCCGAAATTCAGTTCGGGCTGTTATCTGTTAAATTACCAGTACCGGTAATTTGGGCTTCTTTTGACCAATCGGCCAACTCTGGGCCTTTCCATGACCCAAATGAAATATCCACCACTATATATTTATTATCTAGACCAAGATGAATAAAATATGTGGTCTCGGGAATGTTGGGTGGTCCCCGCTCCCGATGTGGGTCCCACGTGCAATTTACTATTCACACGAAAGAATTAGTAAAAATTACAACTTCGTAACTTCATTGACCATTCCATAAGGTTTAATACATTATTTACTTAAAAGTAAATATATTTGGGGACGGTGTTACACCTATAGTTTTTGTGTAATGATGATTTGAGTGGGAAGTAATGAAGCCCACAAATGAGGAGTTGAACAATGGTGTTGTGGCAATGCATTGAATGAGATGATTGTCGAGAAGCATACAACTGCGCACAAATATGAGAAATTTTTTTTTTAAAAAAAAGGAAAAGTTAAATATTCACGCAGGGTGAAAGGGCACAAAAAGTGGGCTGCTAGATGGCAACACCGATGAAGTGGTTGAGGATGATTTATTCCAGATGGAGGGTTCTTCTTAAAGAAGAGAAATAAGTGAACAAATGTGAATGAAAAAAAATACTAAAAGAGGTTATGCTACAGGGACAACACGTTGAAAAATGGGAGAGTACAATTTCAAAGTTATGTAATTTACAAGTAAAGCAATCTTCAATGGTAAAAATACTAATGGTGAATGCAAAAAAAGGTAAGAGTGGAATGAGTAGGAAGTTTTTACTTCAAAGAAAAAATGCCTTTCTTTGAGTTGGATTTGTTGAATGATGACAAGAAAGAAATCGACCAAAGTGCTCATGTGAAAGAAGTTGATGAAGTTCATTAAGAATCAGAGCATTGGTTGAAGGAGCTTAATGAACACGTGTCAAAAAAAGAGGGGAACTGACTTTGAGGATCAAATCAGCACTCACGTTTTGGTTACAAAGGTGGATAATTTGTTTCAAAATGTGCAAGGGCAACGAGCAATGGCAGGAATCAATTGCCCATTAAGGTGTGTGTTGAAGTGGAGCACACAAGTACCAAATCGATAAATGAAGAAGGGGAAATAACAATGCATGTTGAAGTCGTGGGAAATGAGGTGCACGCAGTTGATTACAGTCTGAAGAGACAATAAAGATAAACCAAAATCCCCTCGCCGGGGCATGTCAATGCAAAAAAAAAGAGAAAGAAGAATGAAGGTGGTGCGCAGAAAGTGACAGGGTTTAGAGGACCACTACCTCAGATCCAAAACATCCTCCTTGAGCTGATTTCAAGAGTTGTCTACTTCTATTCTGTAGACAGGGTTGCTGAAGAATCACAAGACAGAACCCATGAGAAAATATAATGCGCAACATGACACACTAGTACTAAAAAATAGCAAGTCACTTTGGGCAGGTGAGAAAATTTCAAACAAATCATGGTATCTACCTTAATCTAAAAGCAAAAGAATTTCAGGGAACAGTGTTCCCGCTGAAATCCATCGCTGTCTGTATGTGTATGCCTTATAGCCTTCTTGCGTTGTATTGGGTCATTTTCCCCCTGTCTTATTGCAATTGGGGCTTTGAGAGGTATGAGGGTCACTTTCAAGGCATGCTATTGGTCCAAACTTGCGTTCCACACCGTTTGCCATCATTCGGTAATTCCAATTGCCTGCATTTTGCCAAGCTCGCTTCCTATTGGTGGAATACAAGGCATGGCAGTGGCCCACGCCATTCCACCCAAATGGTAGTGATTCCTTCACCTATAAAAAGGTCATTCCAGCGTGATGTTTTCTCATTGGCCAAAGATGGAGGTGCACATAATGAAAAAAAATCAGGCCTCCTATTGTATTGGTGGATAAGGCCGGTCAAACAGTGAATGGAATGGGTCATGGTATTCTTAGCAAGTACGGAAGTAGATTTTCTACTATAAAAGCACCGTTCTGGCAGGAACTTTTTCACATCCTTCTGCCTTTACGCTCTATTCGCAAATACCAAGCAAGAAATATAATTCTCAAAGCATGGTTGGAATGTGGTCATCAATCAAAGCAGGACAACCTGGGTCATCAAGGCCAGAGCGACCAAGGTCTACCGTGAAGCTCCCTATGACGAGGAGGTTGTCAATTTGGTTCATCATTTTGTCCTTTACCTACCATTTCATTACACTTGACTCCATGATTTTGAAAACAATAGGGGTCAAAGATCCATCCAGGAACAAATATAGTACATGCGACCCAAAAGCGAACCACCTGATCGAGTGAAGAAATTAGGCATGCGATAGAAACCTCCAAATCAACCAGGCTACCAAAACTGGCAAGCAAGCAGAGGCAAAAGCGAGGATGGATCGGCTTCATTCTCCCTAGGCCAAGAGAAGTCAACGACATTCCAATTTGGGACGCAGGCTGATTCGTAAATCTTCTAGGCAGATCTCTCAAACTCTCCCCTACTATATCTCTAGAACGACCAGAATGTTTTTATGGGTAGAAGGTTTTATGGGCCGCGACTGGCCCACGTTTTATTTTAATTTGGGGCAAGGCTTTTAGTCCTTTCCAAGCTTATGTTGTAATACCAGTGCAGAAGGGAACTGAGGGATGCATTTAGTAACGGTAAGAGATTTTAGGCAGCTGAATGAGATTTCCTTTTCAACATTTCAATTGCTTAGTAGTTAATAGGGATAAGTATGGATTTCTTTATGTACGACAGTAGTTTTTGTGCTTTATTAGTAATATAATTTAATTTATGCTTTATTGTTTTTTTTTCCTTTGTCTATAATTTACCATCAATAATAATTTACTTTGAGATAGTATGTCAACTCTCGGTAAAGCTATACGGAGTAATTTACTATCAATAATGTATTCTGGGATATTGTTGTTGGTTCCCCTCTCTTTTTGTTCTCCGTTTCTTTATTATTTTGTAGTAAAGCTCGGTAGTTGTTGCTCAGCATTTACACCACGGATGAGGGGTTAAAACTGAAAAAAATATGGTTAAACCTGTTTGAATTTACTATTGAATTGGTTCATATCATTATATTTAGCCTGTTTGATAACACTTAAATTGATTGAATTAGTCAAAACTGATAAAATTATGGTTAAAATTGTTGAATTTTTAATCTCTTGAAGGGATGAGAGTAGTATATATTTCTATAATTAATTTAATTTCTTGCCCGATATTTTTGAGAATACTCACCGACCGCACATCACACGCGTGGTCGCAAGTCAAGGTGGTTAGATATAATGTATTTTGAAAATAATGTGCTAACTTGATGAAATTATGGGTGAAACGTTTGAATTGGTTGAGTCTGCAGAGTTATGGAAACATAACACTTAAAATATATCTTATGAATAAAGTGGAGAAAAAGTTATATGAATAAGTTCTCTAGAGTAACTTAATCTGATCATCCAAAAAAAGGAATTTCAACTTTACTTATTTTTACTATCACATAATTCTACGATTATAACAATAAGTAAAACTCTCAGTAGGTTCAGCACAAGTAAGAGATTCTAATTTCAAGATTTTCATTATCACTTTTCGATGTTAGATTTCAAGATTTTCATTATCACTTTTCGATGTTAGATTGTCATTTCTGATTTAAAAGACAACAATATTCAATAATGACATCATATGTTAGGATTACAAACAAAAGTTAAGGACAATCATTACTCCATGTTGGTGTCTTATTGTAGAAACTCATATGTTGTTGTGTCAAGTGTAACCAATATGAATAATCTTAAGATTTTGATTTCAAATGGAGGCGGTAATTCAGATCACGAAACTAAGATCATGAAACTATGATTGTGATGCATAAAGAAGTTTTACAAAATCTCAATCATTGTTTTGATTTTAGGGTGCTGACTTTAATTGTTTTTCAACAATTTTAATTATCTTTTTATGACTTTTGTATGTTGGTTTAGGATGTTTTTACTTGGACTGTTTTCAGTCCCAGATCAGACCAGATTAGACCAGACTCAAACAGACTAGTGCAAACCAGACTTGTCTTCCGTAGTAATAAAATAGACATAGACCAGACGTTTACTAGACCAGACCATACTTAAACAGACCAAACCAGACTTAAACAGATCAGACCATACCAACAAATTACAGTCCAAGTAAAAACATTATTATTCTGTTATTTAATGTTTAAATTAGGGTTTGAACCAATATCGCATCTCAATCCACTCATTATCTATAATATATGTTCATATACTTGTTTTTTTGATCGATTTTTTGAGAATATTCTCCGACCGCGCATCGCACGGGTGAGTTTACTAGTTTTTTTTAAAGCAAATCATGGTATTATGCACCATGGTTTGATTGCAATTAGATCAAAGACAATATGAACACATGTGCATTTATTTAGAAATTTGGATTTGCAGGATTTATAATTGTGATAAAACATGAATGTGATAATCATGTTTGCTATTGTGTTACATGACATTGATGTGGTGTTGTGTTGCTTGCGCCTAAAGGCTAAAAAATACAAAGTGAAGCAGAAATTCAGCATAATTGAGTACTATTTTGTGACTCTACCTAAGTCCGACGAGTTTTTGAAAAATGAATGTTCAGTTGAAGAGTGTGGACGCAATAAAAATATAAGCAGTGCAATTCTTGGGACAAGTGTGGATTACAGACTTCCTTGAACTGAGTGGGACCATGTATACATTCTAATGAACATTGGACATCGTTGGGTTGTTCTAGTACTTGACACCAATGAGAAGCGAATCCGGATTTATGATTCTAGTAATCATACTGGAGGAGTTAGCATTTGACGAGTGTCATAAGTGCAATGTATGGAAGTAAACCTCACTCAACTAATATTTATCAATTTCATGTTAAACACAACGCAAGCTTAAACGAGAACTATATTAAGGAACATTCATATGGCTGAACATTGTAAAAGGTCAACTATGAACATGATTACACAAGATAATAAAAATAATTAAAAACTAAACAAAACAAATGTAACTTATCTAGTAATCCAAAGTTCTACACGTACCCGTCATCAAAACATTTAGATTTATTTTTCTAGAAAACTCAAAATTAAGAATATGACCTGCAAACTCAGACTCGTTATGATCTATAATTACATTGCATTAGAAGAATGACACTCATCGCTCAATCATTACACTCATTGTTACATGTGATATGAGCATGTTGGTCCCAAAATAAGGATGTATTGAACAGCAAAATACGATCTATGACAATATAGGTAAGGTCTAGATAATGATATGATCAATCTAAGAGCAATAGAGCCTTACGCTATACTATCGAGAAGTATGAAAACCTTTTAGAGAATAAAATAGTACTGTATTGCTGATTATATTCTTGGTCCTGTACCACAAGTACGCGTATATATAGGCGCAGGTACAGGTACCGAGAATGGTAACCTAGAACTCTGGGCCTAGGCCTTTTTGGGCCTTAAACCCTTAGTTGGATTTATTACATCATAAATACATTAAAACGTTAATCTATTCTAGATAAATAAACAAGACATCAGACAAGCTTGATCACAATTAATATTTTTCCTCAACATTCTCCCCCTTTGTGATCAAGTGCCGTCTTGCTTCTTCTTCTCTTCACTTTTGAGCTTTATAATAATTCTTTCTGAGATTAAGTGCGTGCTCATAGTTTCTGAGTGAATTTCTTCTATCAAGTTGCTTTTCGATGGCCTGTAGGATGTTGTCAATTCTGTGTGCCTCTTTTAATTCAGCATCTGTGGCATCTGCATACTTCTGCTGTCTTTCTTTAAATGCTTCTCTGATCGGTTGCAGCTTCTCTTTCACAATTTTCAGGGTTCCGTCACAGTATTTGTTAATTTCATCAATGAATAGCATACGTTTCTCACCATTGTGGTTCAGATAGATAAGCGTGATTGGACTATCAAAGATGTAATACTCAGGAAAGTCTTCCAATTCTTGTCCATACAACTTTGGTCTTGTGAGATTCGTCTTTGGCATGTTTGTTTCAAGAGCCATCTGAAGATCATGAGAGGCAAAGAATTTGATTTGTCTGATCATAAACCGCTTGAGTGCATCCAGCCCATCTTGTGTAGTTTTGTCACGAATGCCTGGAATTTCCTGGAATGCAAGATACATCTGATAGATGTCGTCCATCTTTAGCATGTAGAGATCATTTTCCTTGCACGTGAATACCGTTCCGTCAGAGCGCTGAAGATGGTAGACAGAGAGTTTGATATCTTGAAAGTTGGTTTCAGCCACATTGAGAACAGCCCAGACAGGGTCCTTGGCTGTTTGAAGTTCGTGTTGCCAGACTTCTCTCTGTTTTCCCATATAGTGATGACTAAGTAGAAACAACTGTCCGCCCTTGTTTTGTCCTCGTAGATGGTTAAGGCCACAAATCTTCAGTTCATCCAGTTCTCTGACCTTATCCTCTTTTCGCCAGATGTTTTCTCTGATTTCCTCTTGAAAGGGGGCGTTGATGTCGATCTTTTCCCAGGGCTTTTCATTTCTGGGCATTTGAGCCGCTGTTTGTCTAATGATTGACTCAAGCTCCTTGGGTGGTGTCTCATAGTTTTCTCCCTCCTTGAGTTCATCTTGATCAAGTAGAATCACATCAGTAACACAGTTGACTAAGAGATCTCTGAGATATGCTCTTCGCTGTGATTCATCTACATCTGTCCAGAGTTCAGACCATTTGTTGTGCACCAGCATTTCCTCAAGTTCATCGTGCATTTGCTCATTGTAGTAGTTGGAGGGAGCCTGCTGCTGCTGCGGTGACATGTCTGGCGTAGCATCGGGATCCTGGTGAGACTTGCAGGGATCCTCAATTATCTCAACACGATGCTCTTGCGCAGAGACCAGACCTCTATACTTCGTTACATGCGGCCAATCCTCCCTTGGCTGAGAAAGTGAAACACCGGGATCCTCAGGATTGCCCGTTGTCATCAGTTTCGAACTAGGTTCTAGCTGATGGCCTGAGTAGGAAGATGTACTCGTGGTAGCATCATCAGGACTTCCATTCCGTCCTTGGTTAACATCTATAGGAGATGCACCTCGGGATGTTATGTCTAGCTCGACCATGCTAGAAAGAGTGGCTAGGGATTTATGGCTGGCCGAAGTAGTGGGTTGATCATTGGTAGAGGTGGAGGGTTGGTTTGGCTTTGAGGGTTGGCTAGTAGAAGCAACATGCTCAAGTATCCGTTGGCGCTTGTTCTCCCCCTCATGAGAATCCGAATCATCGGGATCCTCATGTGAACGTTTAGCGCCACGGAGACTGTCACGGCATGTGTTCTGTGTATCTAGAGCATGGAGAAGGGCTTTTTGAAGAGGGGTGAGGTTGCCTTCTTCCACGTCTAGTATACGGACGTAGATCTCAGCTACAAGATCCTCGAAGGGTACAGTTGTTAGGTTGGGTTTGGTCGTTGTAGGGGAGAATACTAGTTCTGTATCCTGGGTTCCCCTTGATGTGGATGGTTGTTGGTTTTCTATGGCTAAAGGTTTGGAAATAGGAATGGAAATGGTTGGGGGCTGTGTTGTTTGAGGTTTGGGTGGTATATCCTGAACAACTGGGGTACTTCCAGAGTCTTGTGCATTAGCGGTTATTGCTTCATGCACCCATGGCTTAATGGTAGACTCTAGAAAGCTATTCAGATATACGAGAATGTCTTCGGGGATAATGGTACCAGTTACAGGGGTTGTAACTGTTGTCACAGCATCAGTGAAGATAGCTGATGTGTGGCCTGCGTTCAATGATCGAGGCATTGTTGGCGTAGCAGGGCTTCCGACCATCATAGTTTGCACTCCGGTCGTTGCATTCAGGGTGAGTGCACCTGTATGTGCAGTGAATAGTGTAGGTGTCCTAGAAAAATTCAAAAATGTAGGAATGGCGACACCTAGACTCGATGTGATTGAACGAATGGGGTTAGTGGTCCGGGGTTGATGACCACTAAGATGCTCAACTGATTCGGAGGGAACCAGTGAGTTCGGTAAAACCTCCCCTTGAGTTATTGAAACTCCAGTCTGTTGGGAGACTGGAGAGTGGATGGGAGATGGCTGTGCATGCGCAGTTGAACCGGATGCTGCGACTTCTACCCGGGAACTGACAAGGTCAGCTCCTGATCCTAGGGGCGTGGTTCGGTCTATAGTGACGAAGGTGTCACAGTCATCGTACAGTGCCAGCTCCTCCTCCACTGCACTCTTCTTTCTGAGCCTCTTCATAGGCTGTGATGATGCAGGCTTTTCATTGCGTTTCTTGGAGCGCTGCTCACTAATAATGATCCCCTTGAGTGGTCGGGGTGTGAGTGCAGCCTCCATTTCTTCGGATGAGGAGTCGGAGTTGATTGGAATGGCCTGTTTGCCAGCTCTTCTTCTATTACTGAGCAAAACTCCCTCCATGTCATCATCATCATCTGCATCATCATCCTCATCATCATTCCTCTCCTTTCCCTTGGCCATGCTATCAGAGGCCTCACCACCAGCCTTATTAGAAGGGGCCTGGCTTGATGGTTCATCGGCAGTGTCCTCAGCATTAGGGTGGCCCTCAGCAGTCTGGGTCCTCTCGGAAGAGTTAGCAGACTGATCATCATTAGGCCGGGTTGCCACTGGTTTCTGTGGCGGGGCTCTCTTCTTCTTACCCTCACTCGCTCTCGGCTTGGTTCCCGGGGAAGGTCCAGCTGGGTTTTGTTGAACCATAGGGACCGTTCTCTTCAACGACTCTTTGTAGTCAATGACTGCCTTATCCCTTGGGTTTGCTAGGTCAAGCAGGGAGTCCGGAATAGGCAGTGCTTCAGCTTTATTGCTGTCTCTCTGAAAGTACTTGAGCTTGGGCGCAGTGAAATGCTTGTCCTCCTTACGCTTTGGCATTGTCGGGGTGGCTTCCATAATGTCGTGGATGATCAGCGCCAGCCACCGAGCGTAAGGAATTGTGTTGCCCTTATGATTCTCCTTCATTTTGACCTGATCCATCAGCTCTGTCCAGAAGAGCTGGGCCATATCATACTGTTTGTCAAACGCGATCCCATGGAAGATTTGTAGGATCTGCTTGTTGCACTTGTCATGTCCGGCGTGCTTTGGAGATAGGCACTTGTTCACCAGGCCGAACAGACTCTTCCATGGGTGGGGCAGGTTGGAGATAGTGAAATTTGACAGCAAGGGCAGCGGGCTGTCATAGCCTAGATCCTTCATCCCCTTTATCAGCTCTTCGTTTGAGGGGAGTGGTGCGTAGTGTTTGAGCACTGGGAGCTTCAGTGTCTCCCTGATTGTTGATGGTGTCAGCACCACTCGCACGTCATTCAGTTTGGTCATTATTTTCGACCTGTCCTTCTCTGAGGCTGTGTGCATCAGGCCCCAGAACTGTTGTAGATACACCTCTGGCACTGGTTTGGCTTCATTAAATGCAGACCAGAGGTAATGCTTCTGTAGGATTGATAATATCACTGGATCCTGGCATTTGAACAGCTTTAGGTCCAGTTGGAAGTTGTTGTCGTACAGTGGGATCCATTTCTCCTTTGGGTACACTGCGTTGCTTGGTTGTGCAGTTCTATCTGTTCCTGACATTGTTAACTGAAAGAATTGGGTCAGCACATTGTTCATTTGAAAATTTTATTTTTGTTCTATTTTGCAATTGTTCAGATCAGGTGTGTTCTGGTGGGGCCTCGAGAAAATTTCTGAGTGTAAACCACGAGAACCAACTTCTCGAGATTTGAATATCGAGAAGTAGGTTCTCGAGGTTTAAATACCGAGAAGCTCTTCTCGATACTCAAACATCGAGATCTTGGTTCTCGATGTGAGAATATCGAAAAGTCCTTCTCGAGATCTAAACTTCGAGAACTTCCTTTCTCGATGTTAAATATCGAGAACTGCTTCTCGGTATTTCAAACTTCGAGAAGTAGGTTCTCGGTATTTAAACATCGAAAAGACCTTTTCGAGGTTCAAATATCGAGAACTGACTTTCGAGGTTTGAAATATCGAGAAACAATTCCTCGAATTCAAATATCGAGAAAGATGTATTCTCGAGTTCGTACTCAGAATAAATGTCGAGAACCACCTGCAATTACACATTCATAAAAATATCAATAACAAATTTCGATGTTTATTAAGACTCAGTTCTCGATATATCACTTCGAGAAATTCCTTTTGAGTTCGAGAACCGGTGCATTTTGTGCGAGAACCATTTTATTCAAGATTTTCATCAGAATCACTACCTTTAGTGCGAAATGTGTGAAGATTTGAGAAAGTTTTTGAGGAAGACGGTTGAGAGCTCTGGACTTCGAGAACTTTTTAGAAAAAATATGCGAGAAGAATGGGTTGTCTAGTTCTCGAAGTCTTCTTATATGCGAGAAAATCCTGGGCCTTGCGAGAAAGTAATCTGGACCCAAAAGTTTGAGTTGGGCCCGGTTCCGTGTTTAAAATTATTTTGAGCCCCAAACGTTTATTTATGTACAGAAAAAAAAAACTCCCCCTCAAATTGTGCATGAGAGAGAAAAAATGTACACACATACTCACACTTTTTCTCCTTTTTCTGATTTTGACACACACCATACACACACTCTTTTTCTTATTTTCTGATTTTTACACACACACACACACTCTTTTTCTGACTTATTTTCTCCCTTTTCTCCCCCTCAACACATGCAACGCACACCACACACGCACACATTTTATTCAGACCATGGAGATAACACAATTACATAGGATCGAGATTCAACATGCCTAACTTAGATACTAAGAACTGGAATCTCTTTTCATCCAATGCCTTAGTAAATATGTCATCCAGTTGAAGCTCGGTGCTAACAAAGTATAAATCAACATCTCCCTTCTCCACATGGTCCTTGATGAAGTGATACCGCAGGTCGATGTGCTTGGTGCGCGAGTGATGAACGGGGTTGCTGGTTATGGCGATTGCACTTTGGGAGTCACTGTAGATGGGAATATGGTTGAATAGGAAGCCATAGTCTCTGAGTTGTGTCCTCATCCATAGAATTTGTGAACAACAACTAGCAGCCGCAACGTATTCTGCCTCGGCTGTAGAAGTTGACACGCAGTTCTGCTTCTTGGAGGACCAGCAGACTAGCTTCTCTCCTAAGAATTGAGCACTTCCCGACGTACTCTTCCTATCCATCCGACAACCAGCAAAGTCAGCATCAGTATATCCAATTAGGTCAAAACCTGAGTTCTTGGGATACCACAGACCCAGATTGACTGTGCCTTTTAGGTATCTCAAGATTCTTTTCACAGTAGAGAGGTGGGATGCTTTGGGATTAGCTTGAAAACGCGCGCACAAGCATGTGGAGAACATAATGTCAGGTCTGCTTGAGGTAAGATATAACAGCGATCCAATGATAGCCTGATAATGAGTAGCGTCAACTGGTTTCCCTGTGGGGTCCGAGTCAAGCTTATTGTTGGGGGACATAGGCGTTCTCATGGATGTAGTACTTTCAACATTGAATCTCTTCAGCATGTCCAGGATGTATTTAGATTGATTGATGAAGATTCCATCCGGCAGCTGTCTCACTTGCAGACCGAGAAAGAAATTTAACTCTCCCATCATGCTCATTTCAAACTTTGTTCTCATCAATTCTTCAAATTGCTTGCATAGATCAGGATTGGAGGAAGCAAAGATGATGTCATCAACGTAGATTTGAATTAGAAGAATATCATTGTCTTGACGCTTGATGAACAAAGTTGTATCAATCTTTCCTTTTGAGAAGCCTGATTCTGTTAAGAAGTCTGTCAGTGCATCATACCAGGCTCTCGGTGCTTGCTTCAATCCGTACAGTGCTTTATTCAGTTTATACACATGATCAGGAAATCTTGGATCTGTAAATCCTTCAGGCTGAGCGACATAGACTTCTTCAGCAAGAATACCATTCAGAAAAGCCGTCTTCACATCCATTTGATAGACTGTGAAGTTCTTGTGTGCTGCGTAAGCAAGAAAGAGGCGGATAGCTTCAATTCTTGCTACGGGTGCAAAAGTCTCATCGTAGTCTATGCCCTCTTGTTGATTGTATCCCTTGGCAACCAACCTTGCCTTGTTCCTCACAATGATTCCATCTTTATCTCGCTTGTTTTTGAAGACCCACTTTGTGCCAATAATGGTTTTCTTCTGTGGTTTAGGCACAAGTGTCCATACGTTCATTCTGCTGAATTGATTGAGCTCATCTTGCATAGCAATCACCCAATCAGGATCAGTTAATGCGTCAGCAACTTTCGTTGGTTCAGACTGACTGATAAAGCAGGAGAAGAGACATTCATTGGTTGTTGCAGTTCTGGTGCATACTCCACGACTCGGATCTCCAATTATTTGTTCAACAGGATGTGCCTTCGTCCACTTCCGCTCATGTGTTAGAGGGATTGGAGTTATGATGGGGTGATTCGGGTCCTCAAAGATATTAGATGATGTTTGTTGAGGTGTAGAGTGCACTGATTCAGCAGGAGTTGTTGTTTGTGTTTCTGGTGAGATTTGTGTTGATGTCGTTGCTTGTGTTGCTTCTGTGTGATGATCTTCTGGATCTTCATGATCGGAT
This sequence comes from Cuscuta epithymum, assembly GCA_945859915.1. Lineage (NCBI taxonomy): Eukaryota > Viridiplantae > Streptophyta > Magnoliopsida > Solanales > Convolvulaceae > Cuscuta > Cuscuta epithymum. The sequence goes on along the minus strand of CAMAPF010000183.1, from coordinate 330,395 downwards.
TGAGAGAAAGCATCTTCTTCATTTTCAGTAAGATCAAGCAAAAGTGGCATCTTTGCTGTAGGTTCTGTTGTTGGTGCAGTCCTTTGCTGTGGATTTGTGTTACGTGGATTCTCATAGAAGTGTTCAAAGAGAGAATCAAGCTAAGAATCGCACGTTCAGTAGATGTTTGCTCAGTTGCTTCAGCTCCATCAGAATTTTGATGTTCAGAAAGAGTGGGTTCTGTCAAGAAGTGTTCAGATGCAAAATCTGCCATTTCATAAAATGCAACATGTACACTCTCTATGACAGTTCGTCGATCCCTCAAGTAGATTCTATAAGCTTTGGATTGCGTTGAGTAGCCAATAAACACACCTTCTTTGGCCTTTGGATCGAGCTTGCTTCTTTCACTTCTATCATTCAGAACAAAACACTTGCAGCCAAAAACTCTGAAAAATGATATGTCAGGAGTTCTGTTGAAAAGAATTTCATAGGGGGTCTTGTTGAAGCGCCTGTGAATAGTGGTTCGATTTTGAGTGAAGCACGCAGTGTTGATGGCTTCTGCCCACATGAAGTGAGGAAGTTTGGATTGTATGAGCATAGTGCGTGCTGCTTCAACAAGAGTTCTGTTCTTTCTTTCAACTACTCCGTTCTGTTGAGGAGTTTTTGCCGCAGAGAACTGTTGAGTAATACCTTGAGATTCAAAGAAATCAGTAAGGCACTGATTTTTGAACTCGGTTCCATTATCTGTTCTCACCACTTGAACACTCTTCTGAAGGAAATTTTGAATTGTCCTGATGAAGGTTATGATGGTTTTTGTTGCTTCATCTTTTGTCCTCAAGAATTTGGCCCATGTGTATCGAGAGTAATCATCCACAATGACTAAAGTGTATTTCCGTCCATTGATACTTTGTACTCTCATTGGTCCACACAGATCCATGTGTATCAGTTGTAATGCTTGAGAGGAGGATGGGATTTGTTTTGACTTGTGAGAGCTCCTTGCCATTTTGCCTAATTTGCAGGCACCACAGTGGTTGTCAGCGGAAGTCTTCAGAGTAGGCAGCCCTTTCACAAGTTTCTTCTTGGACAGAAAGATCAGTTGTTTGAAGTTCAGATGAGATAGGCGTCTGTGCCACAGGCTGTTTTGCTCAGAGGAAGCTTTGGACAACAGGCAGATGGAAGAAGTTGATTGAACACTTTTCAGATCAATAGTGTACAGGTTTGATGTCCTGTTGCACGTTAATAATGTGTTTCCATAGCTGTCTATCACACAGCATTGTCTAGATTTGAACTTCACTTCCATCCCGCTATCACAAAACTGTCCAATGCTTAACAAATTGTGCTTCAGTCCTTTCACATAGGAGACAGCCCTTATGGTGACACTCGGACAGATGACATCTCCGTATCCAAGAATAGGAGACGATGCGTTGTTGCCGAATCTCACATTTCCTCCGTAGCATGAAGTGTAGTTGCTCAGCAGGTGTTTTATTCCGGTCATGTGGGTTGAGCAGCCAGAATCCAAGTGCCACACATGACCGTTCTGCAAAACAATTAAGTTTTCTTAGGTACCCACCGTAGGATGGGTCCTTCCTTATTAATCAAAAACATCTTTTTAAATTTTTCTTTGAGCTGTGATCCAAGGTCAACAGCTTTTTCAGTCAAAGTTTGAACCTTTTCATGTTCAGATTCAGATTTGGGTAACCATTTCTGCTTAATTGAAGGAGGAGATGAGACATGATCATAGTGAGTGAATGGATGTTGGTTAAGATATGGCTTAACAATTTCTTCTTTGGAGAGTCTTTTCAGATGTTTCTTTGAATGAATTCGGAGGGGGTATTTTAAATGCAAAAAGTCATAATAGCCCTCAACAAATTCATTCTCAGATTTCCTTTCAGTCTTATGTTCACTCTTCCTTCTCCATTTCACATTATTCACATCACTATCAAAATCAGAACTTGTAAAACTGCCAGTACAATCATTGACATAATCAGATGATGAACAAGGTTTGTCATTAATCTTAAAAACATTCAGCTTGGGACTCAAGACTGAATTATGAGTACAAACATGCTTAACAGAGCAAGAGTTACAATTATTTTTAGAATAAAACATTGCGCTAGAACAGGACTTCTTATTTCCCAAAAATATTTTCTTCTTTCCTTCAGCAACCTCTCTTCGTTTCTTCCTCCACTCCTCTTTCTTCTCCCATCTCCGACTCACTTTGGTTCCTGTAACCGAAGGAGACTTGGAGTGAGCAGATGGATTTTCAAAAATGTTGGGAATTTTGTGGTTATGATCAATGGTTGAGTCTGTACTGCTTGTAGATTGGGAGGCTGTGTTTGATTGAGACTGTTCTTTCAAAAGAGTAAGTTCACTCAATAATTTTTCCCGCTCACTCTCAAAACTCTTCCTTTCTTCTTCAAAACTCTTTCTTTGATTTTCAAGAGAAATGTGTAGATTTTCAAATTTCTTAATGAGAGGAGGAATGTATGGTTCATCAACCTCGGAATGTGAGTTTGAGGGAGGTTCCAAATCAGACACAGCTTCCTTTTCAGAAGGATAAAGACTCACGCATTCATCAGAAGAAAAGACAGGTTCAGCTGTAGCATAACTTTTGTTCAAAGCAGAATAATCAAAAGAGATTTGAGCTTTTGTTGTGTTTGTTCTTTTCTCAGCCTCAAGTTCCTCCGTTTCTTTTGCAGTCGTAAAGTGCATAAGTTTGGTTAGACCGAATCCCATGTAATTAACATCATATAGTTGTTTACATTTGACCTTTTTCAGGTTACAGGGATTCGATAGACCAAGACCTTCTTTGGAATTATAGAAACGGGTATCCTTGGGTTGATTCAAGAAAATGGTTTGTTCAGTTTGATCACGCTTAGCTAACAAATCCTCAAGCTCTTTGATTTTCCTATAAAGCGCACTTCTTTGCTCATGTAAGACTCTTTTTAGTTCAATTGTTTGATTAAGCTCTGTCTTGGTGTTACGCAGTTCACTAGTCAATTCAGTTGTCCTAAGTACCAACTTATCCTTTTCTAAGGTCAATTTTTCTACCTTTTTCGTTGACTCATCAAGTTTCAAAGTAAGACAGGCATTTTTATGCAAGTTCTTAAGTAAAACTTTGTGATTGTTATCAAGTCTCGTCTCAAGCTCCTTAATAATCTTGTCCTTTTCTATTAAAGAATGATTTTTGCATTTGCAAGAACATGAGTTTTTAGAAGGACTTACATTGCTATTTGAGCTTTCACCTTCATCATCTCTGGGGATCGCAGCATCACCCTTTCTTTCATCCTTCTCCACGATTGCCATCAAAGCTAAGTTTTCTTCTTCCTCATCTGAAGAATCATCCTCCATCCAATGGTCCTTCTCAGCGAGCATTGCAGCATTTTCATCTTCTTGCTTTGCCATGAACATCTTCTGCTTGTTCATGAGCATCTTCTGCTTGTAATAATTGAAGTCCCTTCTTCTTGGTAGGCGACAATCTTTGATCAGATGTCCAGCCTTTCCGCAATTAAAGCACTTGGGAGCTTCTTCTGCTGCAACAGCTCTTTCTGAGGAATTTTGCTCAAGCTGTTTCGGCTTGTAGTTGGATGAGGAAGTTCTCAGCTTGTTGGATGAAGTACTCTTCTTCACAAACTTCTTATTGAATTGCTTGGTTAAGAGCGCCATTTTCTTCTGCAGCTCTACCAGCTCCGACTCCACGTCTACTTCTTCATCGCTTTCTTCATCTTCAGACACGACTGCAGCTTTCTTCTTCCTTTGCATCTTAGCTGTACTTCTCGTTTGAGTTTCCAGCACAAGAGCAAGTGGATCATTAATTCTGTTTTCTTCAGGCTCTGCAGTGTCATTCACAAATTGCTGTAGATGGTCATGAATTGTGTAGAGATCAACTTCATCAAGATCCAGATTCTGTCTCACATTCTTCACTGTCCTCTTCCATTCAGGGTTCAGACTTGATAGAAACCGTATGTTCAGCTCCATGTTAGCTTTGTTCACATTGATCTTTCTCAGATCATTCACCAGCTTAACAAATCTGTTGTAAATCTCATGCAGAGGTTCACCGGGTCTAGCCTTGAAGGAATCATAGGCAGTGAGAGTGCTTGCCTTCTTGGTTTTCAAACCTAGGTTGGTTCCTTCCATCAGCTTTCTGATTTCATCCCACATCTCCTTAGCAGAATTCATACTGTCAATCAGTATATAAATATCATTCGGAATTGCTTGGAGTAGGTACGTTTTTGCCATTAAATCAGCTTTGACTCTCAATCTGTCCTCTTCAGTATACAGCTCTACTGGTTTTGGAACTTTCACTTGGTCGACAGGGGGCTCATTTTCATCGTCTCCTCCTAGAACCATCCATAATTGAGCCGGACCCTCTGTCAGTGATTCCAGCATAGCTGAGGAATTGTCTTTGCTCTCGAGGAAGTTGAGAAATCTGTTCTTCCACATAACGTACTCATCTCTCCTGAGGATAGGGGGTCTGCTATCGTTACCCATTGAAAGAGCGTCCATATCTGCTGTTCTTGAGAAAGTGACCGTTCGAGTGATTGATCTGTTTTAAAAAATAATTATTTCTAAGTATGGAATATCGAGAAGTTTAACCTCGAGAAAGATATTCGAGAACAGGGAATTCGAGAAAGTTTATCGAGAAGTAAGTTTTCGATATTAGGACTTCGAAAACTTGGTTTTCGATATTCTAGGTTCGAAAACTGAGATATCGAGAAGTCAGATATCGAGAAGTTCAATTTCGAGAACTAAACTTTTCGATATACTGATTATCGAGAACTGAAGTCGAGAACCTGTAATATCAAAATCAGATATTCAAAGTATAAATATCGAAAAGTACTGGTGCGAGAAGCTAGTATCGAAAACTAAGTTCGAGAACTCAGTATCGAGATCATTCTGTCGAAATCCTGTACTTAAAAATTTTCAAAATTTTGAAAACGAAGATTGCTGCTGAATTGTTTTCGATGTCGAGAAGCTTCCTGGATGAATCAATCTTCGAAAAACCTGCTGAAGTACCGAGAACCTGTTTTTCGATATGCCTATATCGAAAACTTCAAATCTCAAACTTTACAGATATCGAAAATGAAGATATACTGCTGGTTCGTTTTTGAAAGACGAATCCAACAGTATAACTTTTACACAGAGTTGTCCAAAAACAGATTTACAAAGACAGATTCAATAAAATATCGAAAACATAAAACAGAGCATTCTTTGCAGTTTTTCTTCGATGCAGATCAGTACTCGATCGGCTCTGATACCAATTGTTGGTCCCAAAATAAGGATGTATTGAACAGCAAAATACGATCTATGACAATATAGGTAAGGTCTAGATAATGATATGATCAATCTAAGAGCAATAGAGCCTTACGCTATACTATCGAGAAGTATGAAAACCTTTTAGAGAATAAAATAGTACTGTATTGCTGATTATATTCTTGGTCCTGTACCACAAGTACGCGTATATATAGGCGCAGGTACAGGTACCGAGAATGGTAACCTAGAACTCTGGGCCTAGGCCTTTTTGGGCCTTAAACCCTTAGTTGGATTTATTACATCATAAATACATTAAAACGTTAATCTATTCTAGATAAATAAACAAGACATCAGACAAGCTTGATCACAATTAATATTTTTCCTCAACAGAGCATATGTGTAATATATAGATATTATTTTCTTAATAGTTGTTTTCAATTCCTTTCATTTTTAACTTGTTAGAATTTGTGTTATTAATAAAAGATGCATGTTTTTTATATATGAATTATCAAATTTAGTCAATTTAATCACTTTATTTAGAATTTCATTTAATAAATTAAATCGATTGAATGATTTAACAGGGTTTTGACCTCAATATTACCAGAAATTAGATAAATGACAAAAATTGACATTTTTTAAAAAAATTACAGAAATGTGATCAATAAGCCCTAAGCTTACTAATTTAACCCTAATTTGAAGTGATTTTTTCTTATAGTTACCAAACTTACAAGATTCGTTACAGTGACATCCTATACAATGACACCCAACACAATGACAATCGTTGCAATGACCACCAACCACCACCGCCGGCCATCACTGTCGACTACCGCGCCGGATACAGTGACATATCCGCAATTACACATCCACAATGACACCTTTAACGTTACTCCGACAATATATCACCGCAAGCCACCTCCCCCACTGTCAGCCACCACCGCGGTTGATGCCACTGAGCACCATCGTCGGCCAGAACTGCCACCCTGTCATTTGACTCCACCGGTAACCCAAGCACCCCCCCACTCCGCCATCCCATCACAGTCGTCCACACCGCCCTTGTCTCATCACCACCCCACAAATCCGGCGACTCCACAACTGCCCTTGACCTGGTCGGCTGCCCTTAGCCTTAACACCTGCTCTCCCAGCCCCACCTCCGCCCCATGTCCTGTCCCAGCCTCACTTTGAGGTCATTTCGCCCAAAACCCTACTCATACTACAACCGCACCAAATCCATCAAGGGCGGCTGATCTAGCACCGATGACGCTCCGTCGCAGAAGACAGAACCAACAGAGGCACGGTCACTGAGGACGACGCCTAAATATGCACCGCGAGTCGATTTCAATCGCATCGATGATATGGAGAAGATGAACGATGTAGTTGAAAATAAGGCAAGCAACGACGGAGAAATAAGCGAAGAAGAAGAGTTGTCGTGGTGCGGGGGCGGCAGGAGACCGGCGTTGTGGTAGCGGTGGTGGCGGAGAAGAACTTTGAGTCTGGTGCGTGGAGAATCGTCTAGCAAATGATGGTTATGAGGATCCGTCTGAGGAAAGGATTTAGGGTTAGGACATGCATTTTAAGGACATTTTAGTACAATTACTCATTAAATGGTCATTTTATTTTATCTTAATGAAAATCAGTCATATTTTTGTCCACTAATAAAACTTTAGAAGTAATACCAGGGTAATTATTTCCAATTTAAATGGGTTAATTCTTAAATGGAGTGAGGAGTAGTTGCCACTAATAAAGTCTAGATTTAACTTATTATGAAAAATCCCGCATAAAGCATCCCAATCCTTTAGAGTTTTCTTTCCCAGCTTTTGGCTTAAAAAGTGTAAAAGTGTTTTCAATTGACAACTTCTACTTAGAGAGTGTTTGCAAAAGAAAAAAAATGTTTTCCAACTTTTGACTTAAAAAAAAAACTGAAATTGGTGTTTTTAAGTGACAGTTTCTACTTAAATTAATTAATCACCTAAGAACTAAAAGTTGGAAGCAAGTTGAGGGATGTTTTAAATTGCTTTTCACTTTTTCTATTACACATAAACACTTATTTTATCAAACACTACCAACTTTTATTTTTTCACATTTTTTCCCAAATATTATGAACTTTTACTACTCCCTCCGTTCTTTAATAAAAGTCCTTCTTTCCTTTTTGGGACGTTTTTTTATCCACGTCCTCCTTTCCATTTAAGGAAAGTTTTTACTCTAAATATACCTTTATACCCCCACTTTTATTACCATTACCCCTTTCTCTTTCCTACTTTTTCATTTACCCACTACTCATTACACCTTTTACACTACCCCTACTATTTTCCTCTTAAAACCCGTGCCAAAGCCTAAGAGGACTTATATTAAAGAACGGAGGGAGTATTAGACACTTCTTCCAAAACCACTTTAAAAAAATTATTTTTTTAAAGTAGAAGCATCACAAGCACTCACTTAAATTAATACTTAAACTAAAAGCTAGAATCTCCCTTTTACATTTCCTATCACACAAAAAGCACTTATTTTAGCATACATCACCAACTTTATTTTCTCAAAATTATTTTTTTCTCAAACACTACCCAATTTGACTATTAAACATTTTTTTAAAATAAAGTTTTTTTTTTTGCAATTTTTTTAAAATAAAGTTCAAAAGCACTTTTTAAAGTAGGGTTTTTTACGAGAATATTACTAAAATAAAACTTATTTACATAAATATGACTATTCATTACTACAACGTAGTGCTGTGGTAACTAAAGTTCAAAACTTGAACATAAATTACTATGATTTCATTACTACTTTAGTAATGAATCATATTTTTGTAAACTATCTTTATTTTGGTCATATTTATGTAATTATTTCTTTAAAGTAGCAAACATAGCCTAGAAACTCATCCACCATTTTGCCTCATGGTAGCAAACAAACTGGTGCATAGTGCCTTCCTAGTTCAGCACCATAGCTCGGAATCTCCAATTTGCAATCCAATGTTGAATCTCAGCCATGCACAGTTAGTTACTTCCATTCGTTCTCCTTCTATTGATAGACTAAAACTCAAATTCGTATCGTCTGGGAACTTCAATGCTCCAATCAAGGCTGCTCTCTCTTCTTTTTCATCAGGAGGGAACTATAACAAAAACACAGACCAAATGATCCCCCCCTACAACGTTTTGATCACAGGCGGTTCTAAAGGTTTGTTTCCTTTCCCCTTATGGCCTGTTTGTCTCATTCCTCATGCGATTTTTTCTAATATGCCCACACATCCATCGCACATACACATCTCTGATTCTTGGTTTTCTTTCAAAGACTGTTTTTGATATTTTTTGGTTTTGATTCTTGGTTTGGTAGTATGAGCAATTATGCCGATAGAAGAGAGTTCATCTCTATGGGGTTAGCGAACTGTTCCGTCCGTTGGGGGCTATTCAGTTATATGTCTCATCCCATTGTAGTCTTAGACTATCTGATTTCTTTTGTTCTTGTATTTCTATCACTAATAAATAAGTTTATCTCCTCCAAAAATTATTGTATTTAATAGTTCAGCAATTTCAGCCTACAATGTCAGCAATTTAGGCAACTTCAGATTTACCAGTTAGGCTCATAAGTACTTTTTAAGTTTATTATTGATTTAATGTGAATGGCTGTTGCCAAACAAGTTTGAATCAAAGCACATGTTTGCACCACTATTGTCGTCTCTTTCATTTGGGCAAAATATTCTCTCTTTAGCGTGGAGTGTATTTGTATCATGTATGAAAGTTGTATTAGTACAAACACTTATATGTACCTAGATAACTAGGTAAGACTTAAATCTAAAATAGTGTAACAGTGTCTATGAATCTCTATTGTTTAGAATCTCTACTTTGTTTCTCTTTCACATGCACTTCTTTTCCTATTCCTTTAATATATATGCAGTTATTTTTTATAGTTTCTTTGTCATATCAGGAATTGGATATGCACTTGCTAAAGAGTTTCTGAAGGCGGGTGATAATGTCTTTATTTGCTCTAGATCAGGCAAGAGTTCTATGAAATAATGTAATAAACCTCATTTTTTTCCCATACTTATATTTAATTTCTCTCACACAAAAATGATTTGTAGTTAGCTAAGCAGCTGCACATTTAATGTAAATCTCTCACGTACTTTTGTTATAAAAATAGATGAATGAAACAAGAAGGAATTTATAAGACTTATCTCGTTCAACTGAATGTAACACTGTGCTATGTGAGCTAATTAGCTTATGTAATATGAGTTTAAAAGCCAAAAGCAAAAGCTTCCCTAAAAAGCGCTCTCCGAACTACTCATATCCCCATTTGGGGAATTTCGAGAAGTTACATTTTTTCTTTATATATGTTTCATCTTTTATATCCAAAAGTTGTTCCTTTTCTATTTTTATTTTTATACATATATATTACCCTTTTTAGGGAAAGAAGCATTTTATTGATGACAAATGAAGTAAACATACTCATGATAGAAGAAAACAAATAAGAAGGCTCTTGGAAGTCAAATTCCATAGGAAGATAAAACCAAGTTATACTTCATTTGTAATTACAACAGTTAAACACCAAATACTTTCATACCACTTTCATACCACTAACATTGGGACATGAGGAGGTGGTGCGGTTATTAAGAAAAATGAGTTTATGTGGTTGATATTGAATTGTTAAAGTAAAAATAAAGTAAGAATGATTTAGAGCCACACAAATTTTACCAAATTTAGTACGAGACAATCTTAGTGGGACGGACGGAAAAGGAAAGATGAGACAATCTTAGCGGGACGGAGGAAGTAAGTCAGATCACTACTTTTTCAAATCAAATACGGAGTTTAACATCTATTTAAACTCTTCCATTTTCCTCCCCTCCCCCGCTCCCATTTTCCTCCCTTTTTTGAGTTAGATAATGGCTTAAATCCTCATTAAATTCTAGAGAGAAGATACAAAAAAAATCCAAGATATTGTTGACTTGCTTTAATGAGATGATGAGAACATGGTGCTAGACAGAAAAAAATGGAGAATGAAGGTATTAGTGAATGACCTCTTTGAAGTTATCAATTGGTTCATATAGACAACACTCATTGATTTAGGATTAAGGCAATGTTGTTGTGTACTGTTACTTGCTTTATATAGTCTAATGACATGTGCCACAAATCATTTTTTTTAAAGCAGCTGAAAGAGTGGACTGCGCTCTTGAAAAGTTAAGGGAAGAAACGGGGAAGCAACATGTGTGGGTATCTTCATCATGACCATTCGTTATTTGTTGATATTTAACTGATTATTTTTTGAGCATCTTACCATGGGAAACTTTAAGTAACCCCAACATTTTACCTTTGGCTTGTTACATGTACTGTACATTACATCCGATTACTAAACTTTGACAATTACTACTACCTCCGTCCTATACAAAGTTTCCCGTCCACTATTCTCCGGTCAACATAAAGTCTTCTTAATCTTTTACTTTATATATCCAACTTTTATCAAATTTGAGTTTTTTGTGCGACTTTATGAACTTGTAATGTAGTTTCTGAATATGTAAATTTTATTTACTAAAAATAATTTTAACACGGACAGGGATCAGTTAACTTTGGTCAGTCAAACACCGTAAACTGTGTGGGAACTTTTGTACGGGATAGAGGGAGTATTTCTGTAGTCAACACGATTCATTTTTGTTTTCTAATTTTGATTATATTTTTTTATCATAATTAAAATTGATATTTCATGGGTCATCCAGAAACAATCTCTTTGTGCTTTAGTACAAGGGTAAGGCTGTGTCCATCCAATCCCCCTTACCCCATTGTAAGTGGGAGCCTTTGCGGCACTGGGGTAATGTTTACCCCATTGTAAACATTAGTGTAGTTTTTAAATACTCCCTCCGTCCCGAAAACAACTTCCCACTTTCCTTAAATGGATGTCCCAAAATTAACTTCACACTTCAATACTTTCCTTATTTGGCAAATTATCTACATAAAAAAAGTGATAAACAGTGTCAAACAGTGTTTAAACAGTGCCAAACAGTGTTTAAACAGTGCCAAACAGTGCTTAAACAGTGCAAAACAGTGCATTCTACAGTAAAGTCAAATTTATTTCCTAAAAGTGTGTGAAAGTCCAACCGGGAAGTTGTTTTCGGGACGGAGGGAGTATGTAACTTTTAAATACCAATATTGATCTAAATATTGTCAGGGAGTAATTATTACGAATATTGCCAGAAAAACATAAAACTAGGAAGAACTAAGAAATGGGATTGTTGGATAGTCACACTTATTTGTGGTTGATTTGGTCAATTTGTTTACCTCTTCAAGACCCAGTTTGGTCTGAAGGGATGTGTTATATGTCTCACATTGAATATTTACTGGAATTTAGTCTATTTTTAAGTGTGATATAAACTCATAATCCTGACCTTTTATAAGTGTAATATAACTCATACTCCTGACCTCTTGAGAATCCTTTCGGGGGATTAGGCCCAACTCAATTAATCTGAAGAGGATTCTTGTGACTCATTCAATGTATATTTTATATTGGCAGGGTACTAAGTGCGACATTCGGGATAGCAACAATGTAAGACGCTTAGTTGCATTTGCAAAGCAAGAGCTCAAATACATAGATATATGGGTACTTGATCTGGACTTTTATTTGTTATATAGACACTTCTTTGCTTAAGTTCCAAATTTACTGTTGGCGCTTACCTGGTGATATATCCTTGCTGTCTAGCAGTGATCAATTTTGTGATTATCTATGCAGAATAAGATGAGTATTATTTACCCATAATTAATACTTCTAATATTCATAAAATAAATGATGTGCCTTGCAGTTCATCCATTGAAGTCAATATATCAATGATTTGAAATTCTAAAACTAATCCAATTGCATGTGTGTTCATATACATGTCATTGAAAGTATGGGTCTTTGAAGTTATAGTTCTGCACAAATTCCTATTACTGTTTTAAAATCCGCTAGATGCTAGGTAAGCGATAATAAGAAATTTCTTCTGACCTTAAATTTGTTTAATCTTGTGACACTTTCATAAAATGCATGACATCCGTTAATGCACTTAATTCAGTTAATTGAATGCCCAAAATATTGATTTTCAGCACAAAATAAAACATTACTTGTACGCATTGCTGACAATATTGGCCTGCATATTCAACTCATGGGAAGCGGAAGCATATATTGGCCTGGGATAATAGCTTGACAAATTTCAAAATTATGGTCAACCTTTAGCTTGGTTTTATGTGCGAGAGAAATTTATTTCAAACCACTGATACGACACAACACTCCAGAGAAATTTAGGGACGTATATTAATCAACGTTCAGTCCAAAGGAAGAAGAAAAAAAAACAGATAACAATGGAAAATAGCAATAACTTGCAGCCAAAGAAAAAAAACAAGCTGGAGACCATTCGAGAGGGCCCCTCTCTCCAACAACTAGACAATTCCCAGATATCCCTCTCTCCACTACCCGACTCCCTTTTATTCTCTTTTCCATCTCATCCTGACCTCACTTCATTAATTAGTAAATTACCCCCTTACCCCTTCTATAGTAAACTTTAGAAAAGTCTCTGTTAGGATTTATTTTAAATTGGGTTGTGTTCTCATCATCACCGCCCCCCTTTAAATATCACCTTGTTCTCAAGGTGAACATTGGGAAACAAAGACTGGAACTGGGAGACTTCCTCCCAGGAATCTTCAAAATCGGGTAGATCTTTCCAGTGGACTAATACTTCCTTGTTCCCTGTTGCACTAATCCGGGCATCCAATATCTTCTCAGGCTGTGTTTGGAGCTCCCATTCCTCAGACAAGCATTTGGGTAAAGGTTGAGTAGGTATGTTAGGAGCCACCGTCTTCTTTAACAAGGACACATGGAAAACGGGATGTACCGAGCAGTCCTCTGGAAGTTTCAGCTTGTAAGCCACAGAATTTATTTTAGCAATCACTTCAAACGGCCATAAAATCTCGGACTTAACTTCTGATTCACTCTTTTTGCTAAATTTTTCAATTTATAAGGCTGTTTTTTTAAAAACACCCTGTCACCCACCTCTAGCTGAACATCCCTCCTATGCTTATTGGCCTGCTGCTTCATCCTGTTTTGTGCCTTGGCTAAGTTCTGTTTGAGCTCTGTAATCATCTCATTTCTTTCTGCCGTGAGCTTAGTCACCTCTTCAACCGCAGTTCCCGAAGCATCTCCCATAATTATAGTGGGGGGTTCTTGGCCATAAAGTGCTTTGAAAGGTGACGTTTGCAAAGAAGCATGGTAATTTGTGTTGTACCAAAACTCAGCCCAAGGTAGCCACTTGGGCCAGAGTTTAGGTCGGCTTCCAGTTAAGCATCTTAGGTATGTTTCCACGCAACGGTTAACGACCTCAATCTGCCCATCAGTTTGGGGATGATAGGCAGTACTATACCTTAACTTAGTCCCCGCCAGCTTGAAAAGTTCAGACCAAAATGAGCTTAAGAAAACACTGTCACGATCAGATACAATTGTCTTTGGAAATCCATGTAGCTCCACCACCTCCTGTATAAACACTTCAGCCACACTTTTTGCAGTATAAGGGTGAGCTAATGCCAAAAAATGAGCATACTTAGTCAGCCGGTCAACTACCACTAGAATGGTATCCTTTCCCAAGGCCTTAGGCAGTCCTCCAATGAAATCTAGGCTAATATCAGCCCATATGTGATCGGGAATAGGCAGTTGTTGAAGGAGCCCAGCGGGACTTAATGCCTCATACTTGTTTCTCTGACAAATCTCACACCCTTGTACATACTGCTGTATGTCCTGTCTCATTCCCTCCCAGTACAGGACACTGCATATTCTTTTCAAGGTTCGGAGATAACCTGAATGTCCACCACAAGCTGAATCATGGAACTCCCTCAAAATATTAGAAATTCCGGTGGATCCCTTTGGCAGCATGAGCCTATCCTTGTAGTAAAGCAAACCCTTCTTCAATTTAAATCCAGGATGTGACTCAGGTTGAGCCAACAAGCTCTGAATAATCTGTTTACATCTGGTGTCCTGCAGTAACTCCTCCTCTAACCCCTCCCATTCATGGAAACTAATCACTGAAAGGGCCTGATAACTACCCTTCCTGGACAATGCATCGGCTGCTTTATTCTCCAACCCTGGTTTGTATTTAACCACAAAATTGTACCCAAGGAGTTTGGTGATCCATTTTTGTTGTTCCTCCCCCAAAAGTCTTTGCTCAGTCAAAAATCTCAAACTTTTCTGGTCAGTATGAACTTCAAAACACCTGCCCATCAAATAGGGCCTCCATTTCTGTATAGCTACTACCATAGCCATCAATTCCCTTTCATAAACAGATTTATTTTGGTTTCTTATTGATAGTACTTTGCTCATATAAGCAACAGGCCTGCCATCTTGCATTAGAACAGCTCCAATACCTTGTCCTGAGGCATCTGTCTCTACCACAAATGTTTTGTTGAAATCTGGAGTAGCTAGCACCGGAATGGAAGTCATGGCCAACTTTAATTTCTCAAATGCCTCTTTAGCTTCCTCACCCCATTTAAACCCATCCTTCTTTAACAAGTCAGTCAAAGGTTTGGCTATTTTACCATACCCTTGTACAAATCTTCTATAATAGCCAGTCAGCCCAAGGAATCCTCTTAGACTCTTTATATCAGTAGGAAATGGCCAAGTTTGCATATCTTGTATTTTACTAGGATCTGCTGAAACTCCTCTGCCAGAGATTATGTGTCCCAGGTAAACCAATTGTTGTTGGCCAAAACTGCATTTCTTCCGATTGACTACCAAGTGGTTAACTTGTAGTAGCTGTAATATGGTCTTAAGGTGCTCCTTGTGATCCCCAAAGTTCTTACTATATATCAAAATATCATTGAAAAATACCAATACGAATTTTCTCAAATACGGTTTAAGAACCTGATTCATTAAAGCCTGAAAAGTTGAAGGGGCATTTGTCAATCCAAACGGCATGACCACAAACTCGTAGTGCCCCTCATGCGTTCTTATGGCTGTTTTCAGAATATCCGATTCCTTCATGCGGATTTGATGATACCCAGACTTTAAATCCAACTTAGAAAAAATCCTGGCCCCACCCAGTTCATCTAACAGTTCTTCAATGACCGGTATAGGAAACTTATCTGGAATTGTCACCTTATTTAGTGCTCTGTAGTCACCACAGATTCTCCGCCCTCCTTTCTTCTTCACCATTATTACCGGGCTACTGTAAGGACTCATACTGGGTCTTAGGATCCCATACAATAACATTTCCTGAATCAACCCTTCCATTTCATTTTTCTGGTAATAAGGGTACCTGTAGGGCCTGGAATTAGGAATGGTTGCACCCTCTTTAATGTTGATAGCATGATCACACTCCCTATGAGGAGGTAATTCTGTCGGAGCTTTAAAAACTTGTGGGAATTCTCTGAGGATTTCTTCCCAAACTTCACCAACTTCTGATGTTCCTTCGGTACCTTCTTTTTCTGAGCAGTAGATGTAATACCCCTCATCCTGGGTTAGTAAGGATTTCATAATAGATTTCCAGGAAGCTTTGATTTGGTTGAGTTTAGAACTTCCGTTTAATGCCATATCCTCCCTTTTTCTTTCCATTGTATAGACAAATCTCGGAAGTTTACCTTGACTTCCCCAAGGCTGCCTAACCATTCCATTCCTAACACCAAATCTGTTCCACCAATTTCTAATAGATAAAAGTCTTGTGTGATGTTCACCCCTTGCACCCATATTTGTAATTGCTCACACTTGCCTCTATTGTTGATATGATCTCCATTCCCCAGCTCAACTTGAAACCCGGGTTTAGGGTTATATGACAGGTCCATCTCCTTCACCAATTTTTGTGAAATAAAATTATTGGTTGCCCCCGAATCGATCAATATAAGCACAGCTCTCTTCTGGTCCTTACCTTGAATCTGCCCTCTGACTTTGAATGTGTTTGGAGTATTAATGCCCTCCTTTCTGAGTACAGATAATTGCAGGTCTTTTAATTCCCCATTCTCTTCAACACTATCAACATTCGGCAGGTTTTCGGACTCCTCTTCTGATTCTTCCACATTTTCCACTAATATCAGTTGATAATTTTTTAGTTTACAGACATGTTCCTTGTTCCACTTGCTCCGCATTTGAAACAAAGTCCTCTTCTCGTTCTATCTTCCAGTTCAGTCTGAGTCAATCTAGGATTTCCTCTCCATTCCTTCTTCACCCCTGTGGTGTCTTCTGTTTTTCCCTCAGAAGGTTGCTTCTCTGGATATACCTTTTTATAAGGAACAAACCTGCCTGGAGAAACTTCACTCCTAATCTGAATTTTGGAAGTATGAGTTCCTTTTTCTTTCCATCCCCGTTGGTCTATCTCCCTGATCCTACTCTGCTCTACCAGTATGGCCATGTCCATCAATTCCGGGAGTCCTCTTGATTTATGAAGTTTCAGTTCAGCTCTTATCTCCTCTTTCAACCCATTCATAAAAACTCCCTTAAGCATTGACTGGTCAGTATTTTTCGAAGGAGCCACGACCATTTCAAACTCAGCTCTAAACTCCATTACTGTACCTCCTTGTTTTATACTGAGCATCGGACCAAATGGGTTCTGCACAAGCTCAGGTTGAAATCGACGAAGAACAGCTTCCTTAAAATCACCCCAAATGCGTTCTGTAGCATGTTCATCCCACCACTGGAACCAGTTGAGGGCCTGATCTTCCAAGGCGATCACCACAACTTCCAGTTTGTCTTCATCGCTCACTTGATTCAGTTTGAAGAATCGTTCAACCCTAATCAACCACCCATAAGCTTCATCGCCATTAAACAGTGGCAAATCCACTTTTCTCCCTGTCCGAACTCTGTCCTTCTTCGGTGTTGTGAACAAGTATTGTTAAATTTCATATACTTGATGTTTTAACATACTATACAAGAAGCTATATTTATAGCTATATTTAGAGTACTAGGGTTTCCTATACAAATGGGCTAAGCCCAATACTACTAGGGTTTCCACACTCCCCCTCAAGCTGGAGCATATAAATCATATGTACCAAGCTTGTTACAAATATATTCCACTCTAGGACCTCTAAGAGACTTAGTTAAAATATCTGCAAGTTGTTCAGTTGTGTTCACATATTTTGTGATGATATGTCCACTCGTGATCTTCTCTCGGATAAAATGACAATCAACTTCAATATGTTTTGTCCTCTCATGATATACCGGATTTGATGCGATGTGCATTGCAGCTTGATTATCACACATGAGTTGAACCGGTTTTGTGTTCCCATATTTTAACTCTTGGAGGAGATGCTTCAACCATAAGATTTCACATGTAGCAAGGGCCATTGCACGATATTCTGCTTCAGCACTAGATCTGGCAACCACATCCTGTTTCTTACTTATCCATGAAATTAAGTTTCCACCAATCAAGATGCAATATCCCGAAGTGGAACGTCTATCCATCGGACATCCGGCCCAGTCTGCATCACAGTATCCCACAATATCATGGTGGCCTCGATCTTCAAACAACAATCCTTGCCCAGGAGTTTTCTTGATGTATCTCGAAACTCGGATAGCTGCATCCCAGTGTCCAGTACAGGGCTTATTAAGAAACTGACTAAGAACACTTACTGCAAATGAAGTATCTGGTCTTGTGATGGTAAGATAATTCAATTTGCCGACGAGTCTTCTATATTTTTCTTTGTTGGTCAAAAGATCTCCCTGTTCTGATAAGAGTTTAACGTTCGGATCCATTGGTGTATCCACTAGCCTGCAATCTAGCAAACCTGTTTCCTCAAGAATATCCAAGGCATACTTTCTTTGTGAGAGAGCAATTCCATCTTGAGACTGTGCGACCTCAATGCCAAGGAAGTATCTCAACTTTGCCAAGTCTTTTGTTTAAAATTTGCTAAAGAGATGTTGCTTGAGGAGCGCAATTCCTTGATCATCGCTATCTGTAATGACAATGTCATCAACATACACAACAAGATAAATACATTTGTTGCCAGCAGAGTGTCTGTAGAATATAGAATGATCGACATCACTGCGAATCATGCCAAAGCTGCAGACAACGTCACTAAACCTCCCAAACCATGCACGTGGAGATTGCTTCAAGCCATATAATGAACGGCGTAATCTGCACACCATACCAGACTCCCCCTGAGCAACAAATCCAGGTGGTTGTTCCATATTGTTGAAATATAAACTAGAATAATATTGAAAGTGGAGGAAAGATTTTCTGTGTATTTCATTGAAGGGTAAGGCCCTATAAATATAGATTACAAAGATAGAATATTCCTATAAAAGATGCTATACAATAATACTATATATGGTATATTCCTAATATATTCTAAAGCATATTCTAAAGTATATTCTAATATACTTTTACACTCCCCCTCAAGTTGGAGCATAGATATTTATCATGCCCAACTTGTTACATAAATAACCAACTCGAATTCCATTTAGTGCTTTAGTGAACAAATCTCCAAGTTGTTCCCCAGTCTTCACATATCCTGTAGAGATCAATCCTTTTTGTATCTTCTCTCGAATAAAATGACAATCGACCTCAATATGCTTTGTTCTCTCATGAAATACAGGATTGTTTGCTATGTGTATAGCAGCTTGGTTATCACACCACAATTTAGCAGGCATTGATGTCTTCAGTCCGAGCTCGGTCAATAAATGGCTTATCCATATGATCTCACATGCAGATTGTGCCATAGCTCGATATTCTGATTCGGCACTCGAACGAGAAACCACATTCTGCTTCTTACTCTTCCAAGATACAAGATTACCACCAACAAAGACACAATAGCCAGATGTAGATCTTCGATCATCTTTAGAACCGGCCCAATCAGCATCTGCAAAACATTCTATTCTCATGTGATCATGGTTTTGATAAACAATACCTCGTCCTGGTGCACCCTTTAAGTAACATAATATGTGTTCTACTGCAGCCCAATGATCAATGGTTGGAGATGACATGTATTGACTCACTACACTCACAGAATAAGCAATATCTGGACGAGTGACTGCGAGATAATTAAGCTTTCCAACCAGTCTTCTATATCTTTCTGGGTCTTCAAATGGTTTGCCTTCTTGAGTGAGTTGCACGTTGGGAACCATGGGTGTTGTACTTGGTTTTGCCCCTAATTTCCCTGTCTCAGCTAGTAAGTCAAGTACATATTTACGTTGAGATAGAAATATGCCTTTCTTACTTCGTGTTACTTCAATTCCCAGAAAGTATTTCAAAGAGCCAAGATCTTTCGTTTGGAATTGACTATGCAGAAAATTCTTAAGGCCCAAAATACCTGCATTATCACTCCCTGTAATCACAATATCATCAACATACACCACAAGCAATGTGACACCTGATTCTGTTTGTTTGTAAAAGACAGAGTGATCTGATTTGCCTTTTATCATTCCAAATTGTTCAATTGATTGACTGAATTTCCCAAACCATGCACGAGGACTCTGTTTCAGACCATAAAGAGATTTGCGAAGTCGACAAACTTTACCATACTCCCCCTGAGCAACAAATCCCGGAGGTTGCTCAATATAGACTTCTTCCTTAAGGTCACCATGCAAAAATGCATTTTTAATGTCCAACTGATGTAAGTGCCAATCATGAGTTGCAGCGAGTGAAATAAGTAACCTGACAGATGTTAATTTAGCAACAGGAGAAAAAGTGTCAGAATAATCAACACCATAGGTTTGAGCATAACCCTTCGCAACTAATCGGGCTTTCAACCGAGCAACAGATCCATCTGGGTTAACCTTAACAGCAAAGACCCACTTACATCCAATAGATTTCTTCCCTGTAGGCAAGTCAACCAAATCCCAAGTACCATTAAGATCTAAAGCATTCATTTCCTCTACCATGGCATGACGCCATTCAGGATGAGACAAAGCTTCTTTGACAGATTTGGGAACAGAAATAGAATCAATGGAACCAATAAAAGAACAAGAAGCAGGAGATAACTGATTGTACGACACAAATGAGGAAATAGGATGAGTACAAGACCGTGTACCTTTACGTAGTGCTATTGGGAGGTCAAGATCTGATGTGGAGACAAGATCTGAAGATGCAGGTACTGGTTCAGGACATGAGATCGGAGTCGAACTAGTATCAGGATAAGTAATCACAGGTATTGCTGGTGGAGGGTGATCAGGTGCTTTGTGTCGACGGGTGTATACCAAATGTACGGGAGGCCTAGGGTCAGGAACAGTAACTTGTGGAATATTTGTTGAAAGTGTGGACTCGGGAATAGTCATCGTGTAAATGAGAATATCATCATTACTCTCATGAATATCTGCCTTTGATGATGAAAAAGGTGTATTTTCATGAAATGATGCATCAATAGAAACAAGATACCGACCAGTACTCGGACAAAAACATCTATACCCTTTTTGGACTCGAGAATAACCCAAGAAAATACATTTTAATGATTTGGGATCTAACTTTGTAAGATGAGGATTAACATCTCTAACAAAACAAGTGCAACCAAATATTTTAGGTGGGATAGGAAAAAGCTCTTTGTTTGGAAATAGACAATGATAAGGGGCTTTACCATTCAAAACAGAAGATGGCATTCGATTTATCAAAAAACATGCAGTAGACACGGCATCTGCCCAAAACTGTTTAGGCACATTCATTTGGAATAGAAGAGCCCTTGCAGTTTCTAACAGATGTCGGTTCTTTCGTTCTGCAACTCCATTTTGAGGAGGTGTGTCAACGCATGAAGTTTGATGAATAATGCCATGTTGAAGCATAAATGACTTAAATGTAGCAGATAGATATTCTTGGGCATTGTCTCCTCTTAACACCCGAACAGGAACGTTAAACTGAGTTTTAATTTCAGCACAAAAGGAAGAAAAATGAGTGAACAACTCAGATCGACGTTTCATGAAGTACAGCCATGTCATACGAGAATAGTCATCAACAAAGGTAACAAAATATTTAAAACCAGCTTTAGACACAATCGGGCAAGCACCCCAAACATCAGAGTGAACAAGGTCAAATGGAGCATTTGCTCGTTTATTAACTCGCGGGCTTAAGCTAGTACGATGGTGTTTCGCAAATTGACAGGACTCACATTGTAAAGAGGTCATCTTATTAAATTGGGGATTTATTTGCTTCATTAATGGGAGAGATGGATGTCCTAATCGGTAATGAGCATCTAACAAAGTCCCAACCCCAAGACAAGAGATACCTTTTGTGATGGATGTATCCAAAATATAAAGACCAGCTGACTCATGTCCTTTACCAATAATCTGCTTCGTTAACAGATCCTGAAACACACAATATCCAGGAAAAAATGTTACAGAACAATTAAGAGTACGAGTGATTTTACTGATGGAAAGCAGATTAAATGCAAAATTAGGAAGACTCAAAACAGGCGATAATGGTAATGTAGAAGTTGGAACAACAGTACCAGATCCAAGAACGGGTGAGGTAGATCCATCAGCTAAAGTGACACTAGAAGTAGGTAAATATGAATGAAATGATGAGAATAGATTAGGATTACCGGTCATATGATCTGTGGCACCTGAATCAATGACCCATTTCGAGGATGATGAAACAAGACATGTGTTTGAAATACCTGAATTCGCGGCTACAGAGATAGGGACAGATGAATGCTTTAGAGATTCTTGGTAGCAAATAAATTTGGCATACTCGTCTGAAGAAATAGCAACTGATCCGTCAAATGAACTGGTAGCGGAAGCAATATGAGCAGGCTGATTTCCTTGATTTTTGAACATCAATTTCCTACACTCTTGGATCAAGTGTCCAGGCTTTTTGCAATAATTGCATATAACTCCTCTGTCAAATCCACTCGTACAATACATAACTTTTTTTTTTTTTTTGTAATTTTTTTTTTTTTTTTTTTTTTGTAATTTTTTTTTTTTTTAACTTATACTTTTTTTTTTTTTTTTTTTTTGTAGTTAAATTCAAAAATGGGATAAAGGTGGAAACTTACGGAAGTTAAATTCCTTTTGTGGACTCAAACTTCGGAGTAGAATATCCAATTTGTTTGGGCTTTTTGACCCCTACTCCAGACAGAATTAACTATGCAAACCCCTCAGAATAACAAAGAGCGTTGTTCGCAGATATGAGTGATGCGTATGTCTGCAGATATCCGATGCCAGCCAAGACCCAGCCCTTCTTCTAGCGACAGGATTGGAACAGCCTGACGACGACGTACAACCTCACCAGGCCTTTATTCACCGTCCCAGACTACCGGTCGATCCTGGATGTAGAAAGAGAAAAAAAAACAGGCTTCCAATTTTGAAACAAGGTGTACCTGGATATCGCTAGATGACACTCCTGCGAATCTGAAGATGGTCGCTGTTAGAATCTTCGACCAGAAAAACGGCGTCACGCGCCGAGCGGGTGATGGTTGCAGCGGCTTCCGACGGCGCGTGCAGCTCACGCGCGGTGATTTGGGCGTGCGGACTTCCGGTCACCGGTCGACGGCGGCAGGCGAACCAGAGGGACAGTTGTTGGACTAAGGTTATGAACTAAAGTGTTTTCTGACGTTCTGCTAAGGTTCTGAGACTGGATGTTCTGCTGAGGTTCTGAGAGTGAGGATGTTCTGCTGAGGTTTGGAAAAAGGTTCTGGGAAAAAAAAAATTTGGAAAGAGACTAAGATCGGAAGATTCTTGAAAACTTTGGACTGAAATCAAGAACTTAGAGAAAGAAGGATTTTGAAAACTAAACTGAAATGGATGGCTCTGATACCATGTTGAAATATAAACTAGAATAATATTGAAAGTGGAGGAAAGATTTTCTGTGTATTTCATTGAAGGGTAAGGCCCTATAAATATAGATTACAAAGATAGAATATTCCTATAAAAGATGCTATACAATAATACTATATATGGTATATTCCTAATATATTCTAAAGCATATTCTAAAGTATATTCTAATATACTTTTACACATATAAACTTCCTCGTGCAGATCTCCGTGAAGGAATGCGTTTTTAATATCCAATTGGAACAATGGCTAGCGGCTCATTGCTGCCATGGATAAAACCAAACGAATTGATGCAATCTTCGCTACAGGAGAAAAAGTGTCAGTGTAATCCAAACCATATATCTGAGTATACCCTTTCGCCACAAGGCGTGCTTTAAAGCGATCAATCTCCCCATCAGGCCCAACTTTAACTGTGTAAATCCACCGACATCCCACCACTGATTTGCCAGGGGGAAGGGGAACCAAGTCCCACGTCCCACTAGAATGAAGAGCCTCCATCTCAACCAACATGGCTTTACGCCACTCCGGGTGTGCCAGTGCCTCATGTGTGGTTTTAGGAATGCATATATGAGATAGGTGGGAAATGAAAGCATAGTAAGGGGTAGAGAGGCGGTGATAACTCAAAAAGTTATATATGGGATGTGGATTCAATGTGGAACGCGTACCTTTTCGGAGGGCAATGGGCAAATCATCCTGAGTGGTTTCAAGTGCTGGAGTAGGTGATGGTGGTGATGCAGGATCCATCATAGGGGAATCAACGGGCGTGGTCACGATGGGCTCAATGGGAGGAGGTCGAGGTCGTCGATGGTATACCTGTAATGGACGGTCTGACATAGGAGGGAAGTTTGGGTGCTCATCAGATGGGGGGCTAATGGGAATCTCCTGGTGGATGGGCCGGAGATATGAGGTGAAGTCCAAACATGATGGGGTATCAACTGAAGATAATGGATAATAGAAGGACGACTCAATGAAAGTGACATCAGCTGAAATAAAATGTTTCTTAAGTAATGGAGAATAACAACGATAACCCTTTTGGAGTCGTGAATATCCAAGAAAGATACATTTTATTGACCTAGCCGACATTTTAGCTAATCCAGGTGTCGTATCATGGACAAAACACACACACCCAAAGACATGAGGTGGTAATGGAAATAAGTCATGGCCAGGAAACAAAATAGTATAGGGAATTTCATTATTAAGAACTGAGGAAGGCATTCTATTTATTAAATGACAAGCAGTGAGCACAGCATCTGCCCAATACTGAGGAGGTGTATGGGAATGTAATAATAAGGTACGAGCAGTATCAACCAAGTGTCGGTTCTTGCGTTCAGCAACCCCATTTTGTTGAGGCGTGTGAACACAAGATGATTGGTGAAGCATGCCCCGTGATGACATGAATTGATTAAAGGATGCCCCAAAAAATAATTTAGCATTGTCACTGCGTAAAATTTTGATAGAATGACCAAACTGAGTTTGAATTTCAGCACAAAACGTTTGAAAAATATGAAACAATTCAAAACGCTCCTTCATTAAGAACAACCATGTGTAACGGGAAAAATCATCCACAAAAATAACAAAATAACGGAAACCTAAAGTAGAAGTGACTCGATACGGACCCCATACATCTGTATGAACTAAATCAAACGGTGATGTAGCCCGTTTATTGACTCGCCTTGGAAAGGATTTACGAGGTTGTTTTCCAAGGTGGCATGACTCACAATCTAAAGATGAAAGATTTGAGAAACCTGGAACCATACGTTGAAACTTGGAGAGACTAGGATGACCCAGACGGTTGTGTAAGGTAATAGCAGGTTCAACTGAAACACAAGCGGTTGGATCAGGAGGATGGAGATGATACAGACCTTGAGATTCATGTCCGACGCCAATCGTTTTCCCCGTACAACGGTCCTGCACAATCACAGAATCAATAGAAAATGTTACGGAACAATTAAGATCACATGTAATTTTGCTGACAGAGACAAGGTTAAAAGGGGTGTTAGGGACATATAAGAATGAGTCTAATGGTAAGGATGAAAATGGAAGTGCTTGCCCAATACCCGAACCCGAAATTTGAAGGCCATTAGCAAGAGTAATCAAAGGAAGATGTCGGTGCTTGGTAATATGGGATAAAAGATGGGGATTACCAGAAATATGGTCTAAGGCACATGAGTCAATGATCCATGAGCCCGTTGTGTTTGAAACACAAGCGGTAGACACCCCGGGCGTGGATAAAGGCATATTAGTCAACTTAAATTCCGGTGATAGAACAATGGGAGATGATGGGAGCTGAGCAACATGGGCTGAGGGAGGATTTCTCCCATGTAATTGCCAACACCTGTCTTTATTATGACCAATTTTATGGCAAAAATCACATTTAGGACAATTCCATCTTGAGTATCCGGTGTTGTTTCCTCTGTCAGAACTCATAAAGACATTTTTTTAATACTTTTTTTTTCTTTTCTATTTTTTTTTCTTTTTCTTTCTTTTTTTTAGAAGAATGAAAAGCTAACAAATGAGAAATTAAAAATAAAACCTGCTGAGGATCAACGCTTCAAGACAGTAGAACTCACGATAGCCGTTTGCAAATACTCCGTAAAAAATAAAACCTGCTGAGTGTGTGATGCAGTGTGTTGACCGTCTCACGTTTGAGGGACCATCTCTCAGGCAACGCCAAGCTGGAGTGTGAACAAGTAGACCAGAGAGCAACCCAGAGAGCAACCCAGAGAGCAGTGAAACAGCGGAAGTAACTGCCTGAGATTCCGTCAAATAGGTGGAGCAACGGCCAGAGCAGCGGCGAGCGGCCAGAAAGGCGGCGACGACCGATATGAGCGGCGCGTGGTTTTGGCGGCGGCGCGTAAGATCGGCGGCGGCGCGTGGTTATGTCGGCGGCGCGTGGGTCCGATGAGTGACTGGTTTATGTTGTTTTGGTCGCTAGGAGTCACAGATCTTCAGTGTTTCGTCTGTGTGAGCTCAAGATGAGTAGAAAGAGAGAGATCTGTAAAGAAAGGTGAAAGAACCTGGCAGTTGGCGGCGGCGCGTGGCAGTGCGTGCAAGTTGCAGCAGAGGTGTAGTTTCAGACGTTAGTGTACTGAGGATGGCGGTAGGTGTGGTTTGATATATCACTACCGGAAATTGCTCAAACACCAAATGCTCTTACTGTTCACGTCGGACTTTCTTGCCGGAAATTAAGAATACTATATCTAAAGACATATATGGCTCTGATACCATGTGAACAAGTATTGTTATATTTCATATATTTGATGTTTTAACATACTATACAAGAAGCTATATTTATAGCTATATTTAGAGTACTAGGGTTTCCTATACAAATGGGCTAAGCCCAATACTACTAGGGTTTCCACAGGTGTATTTTCATTGATGGCCGAATGCGACACAGTAGGAGAGAGATTACCTTCGGATCGCGAACTGCTGCTGCTAGAAGAATTCCGCGATCCTCTACTGGCCCGTGACCTTCTTCTACTGTTTCGTTCCTTGTTGGTCATCATCTGGTGCATCTCCGTCATCATCGCCTCCAGTTTTTCTATCCGACCATGACCATCCGTCATCATCGCCTCCAGTTTATCAATCCTGCCCTCCATTTGTAGTCGCGCAAATGGCATCCACCGCCCACTGATCGTGCTCTGATACCAAATGATACGACACAACACTCCAGAGAAATTTAGGGACGTATATTAATCAACGTTCAGTCCAAAGGAAGAAGAAAAAAAACAGATAACAATGGAAAATAGCAATAACTTGCAGCCAAAGAAAAAAACAAGCTGGAGACCATTCGAGAGGGCCCCTCTCTCCAACAACTAGACAATTCCCAGATATCCCTCTCTCCACTACCCGACTCCCTTTTATTCTCTTTTCCATCTCATCCTGACCTCACTTCATTAATTAGTAAATTACCCCCTTACCCCTTCTATAGTAAACTTTAGAAAAGTCTCTGTTAGGATTTATTTTAAATTGGGTTGTGTTCTCATCAACCACCTGCACAAATCAATACTTTTTATGACATAATACTCAGTAGTTTTTCATCAAGTATAGCAGATGTGATTCCATATGAATGAAAATTAAATAAAAACAAAAAACTTAATAATAATGTAATCTCTCAAATAGCTTTCCTAATTGATGAATTCATTATGGACTACCTGTATCTTCTTGTTATATGATTTAAAAATTCTTAATTCTAGTGAACTTTATATTATTTACAGATTGGTGCTAGTGTGCTACTGCATTATTATGATGTAAATTGAGCTTGAAATTAAAAAAAAAACAAATCATTATTCCTTATTTTTCTCTACATTTCTCGCGTTACCATTTCACATTTCAGCTACTATCTTTTGTGAGATTGTGATGTGATTTTTTTATGTTGCTTCTTCCTTTGATGTCTTGAGATGATGCAGATTAATAATGCTGGATCAAATGCTTATAGCTACAAACCGCTTGTAGAAGCTTCTGATGAAGACCTAATGTAAAACTTTTACACTTTTTTTTTGCAATGCATCCTTTGGATGTTCTTCTGAAATCGGAATCTGTTTGCAGCGAAGTGGTCACCACAAATACACTTGGTTTGATGATATGCTGTCGAGAGGTATACAAAATACAAATACACAGGTCTGGACATGTTTTGGCGTTGCAGTTTTTATTGCTAATGTTTGGCATGTTTAGGCTATAGATATGATGCTCAATCAGCCTCGAGGAGGTCATGTATTTAATATTGATGGAGCTGGTTCCGATGGAAGGCCAACCCCTAGGTGTCCTTCTTCATCTTAAAATTGCAATCATGTTTGGGTAAATTTTGCGTGGGGCAGAAATTGCTCCATTTCTGTCCAGCTATTCCTTTAACTTGTTTTTTATAGCATTACTCTCTTTGTTTCTTTTGCTTTTATTTTGTATTACTCAATTGCTACGTTAACAATAAAAGAATTGTTGGTAGGTTGGGACGTCTAGCCTATTCTCTTTGCCTGCAAAAATGTGTTTTCATCCAACATTTGAGATCTAGGATGGTTTAGTCTAGTCTAAATGTTTTTTATTTGCTGCGGTTTGGATCAATTTGATCTGATTTGAATGTTTCTTATCTTGTCTAATTTTCTTGTTTGAAGATTAAAACAAGATTTAGTAAAAAAAGGTGAACAAAACAAGACTTTGTGCTGTATTGGTTGAAAAAAGCGTGTTTGGTCAGTTCCTGTCTTAGTCACAACCTCAATGCTTTGTTTATTGATGTATTTGTTTTGCTTGTCACAGATTTGCTGCTTATGGTGCAACTAAACGTAGTGTGGCACACCTTACAAAATCCTTGCAGGCATGTAGAATCCTTTCATTCCCGTTCTTCCTAGTGTTTGTTTTTGGTGTATATCATTTTTGTTCCTGTAGTGGTCCAAAACATTGATGGGCATCAAAACCGTTCAATACGCATAGTTAAGAGACTTTATTTACCCGAATGACAATACATGTAGTTTAAGCATGTACACTTCTCAAATGCACAATTTCTGTTGACTAGTGCATTTGAGGTCAATTTACTTTTTGCGCCTTGCTTCAGTTTGGGTGGAGGCTTGATTTTGTAACAGTGCCTACTTTGTAATTTCTTTTTCTCGACATTAACAAATGCAAGGAGTACTGCTGGGGCTTGGATACCTTGAACTGTCGCTGTCTTTGATATTTTCACGATATTTAGCTGAATGTATCATATTTAGCTTGTTTTTAATATTTTTGGACAAGCTATTTGAAACAACAACATCTAAGCCTTAGTCCCAAAAGAATTTGAGGTCAACTAACATGAATCGATAAATGAAATCGGAGCTAAAAAAGTTAAATAGATAAAATTATAAGATAAGATATAAATGATAAGATAAAAATAACCATCCCCGGGCATTTGGGGTCAACTAGAACTCCGCCTTCTATTCTTATCACCACCTCGACTCCCCCATGTCCTCACGTATTTGACACCATAGAATACTTATCACCACTCTTAGGCCTATGAAGTGTAGCGGAGGACGGGAGAGAAGAAATTGTGACACATTTGTTATTTGTAGATTATTTAGTCATTTTCTTTTATAAAGACTCGTGTTCTCAAAATTCATCCTTTTTTGATAAGGCTCTTCAGCTCTTGGATCATTATGGGGGTTTGGGAGGAAAAGTCACATCCACCCATTCATTGTAGTTAAAAATATGTTTTAACACAAGAAAGTTATTGAATCCCTGTAGGCGGAATTGGAGATGCAAGATGTAAGAAAAGTTGTAGTGCACAACCTCTCAGTACGTCTCGCTGTATGCTTTATACTTTTGTATGATGAAAGTTGTAATTTCAATTTGAATGGGTATCATGAAATGAGTACATGACCAAGCATATATCTCAACTTATCAGTGTCATGATATTTTCAACGTAAAATTTTGTCACTACTCACTATGCATGCATTTATAGTCTTAGATGAATTTGTACAATTAATGGAAACAAACCACAATGCAGTACACAATCGCGTCCACAATTTTGGACGCGATTTTCACTACGGGTCATCCGGAAACAGTCTCTCTGTGCTTTAGTACAGGGGTAAGACTGCGTACATCCGACCCCCCCTTACCCCACCGTAGGTGGGAGCCTTTGCGGCACTGGGGTAAATGAAAATGTAAATGAAAATGAAATGAATGGAAACAAACCACAATGCAGTTGTGGTTAAGGTGATGATGATGGTAATGTATAGAATGATGCTGTTGTACAAAACTACAAAAATGGCATTACAGATCTGTGCTTCACCTGAAAATGTTGTGATCTTTTTGAATTTTTAAAATCTGGTCTGATCTAATCCGAATGTCTCTAGTGACTAATCTAGTGAAGATGATGATAATGAATGTAAAGATACTGTTGTACAAAATGGCATTATAGATCTGTGCTTCACCTGAAAAATGATGTGTCTTTTTTAATATTTAAATCCTGGTCTGGTATAATCCGAATGTCTCTGGTCTAGTCATTACTATAAGATCAGATCAAAACATGCTATGATCAAAATAAGGATAACTAATGAGTTATAAGAAAAAAGAATAAGCTGAACAAACTAATCAAACTGTTCCCTTTAAAATGCTTCAGTGGCCCCATTTGAGTCAACCTTTGACAATCTAATAATTACTCATCATCATCATCATTACCCTAGTGCCGCAAAGGCTCCCACCTACGGTGGGGTAAGGGGGGGGGGGTCGGATGTACGCAGTCTTACCCTAGTACTAAAGCACAAAGAGACTGTTTCCGGATGACCCATAGTGAAAATGGGGTCGAAAATTGCATGGATTGACTGCTGCTTCATAGCAAAGAAGCGCGGACAGTTTAGTGAACCATTTTGCTTTATTCCATCATATTCCCAAGCCAAAAAATAGTGAATCTTTGACTCCATTGCAAATGATGGAAAGCTAATAATTACTATGCTATCTATTTCTGGACAATGTTTATATTCATAGGCTCAATTATTCTCTGATAAATGAACAGCCTGGAATGGTCACAACTGAACTTCTCATGTCTGGTGCTACCACAAAGCAGGTTTTCCACTATAACGTCACTATACTCTTACTGTTGTTTTCTTTCTGATACATTTTAACAACTTTGGCTTAATGTAGGCCAAGTTTTTTATAAACATATTGGCAGAGCCGGCTGATGTGGTAAGGTTTTTAATTTTTTCATTCCATTGTCTAATTCTTATCGTCCTGTCTGAGATTATTTCCATAAAGCTTCTCTAGTGTAGATAATCGCATAATGGAAATGTCTTCAGTAGTTACAAACAGCCAAGCAAGCACCATTACTGTAGTTGGAATTACCCCTATACAAGAGCATCTCTGCACTTCTGGTCCTTGGGCTATAATAGTTTTTGTTTTTGGTTCCCATCTTTAAAAATGACCAGTTTTGGTACTCCGTTTTTCAAAAATGTTTTCAC
This sequence comes from Cuscuta epithymum, assembly GCA_945859915.1. Classification (NCBI taxonomy): domain Eukaryota; kingdom Viridiplantae; phylum Streptophyta; class Magnoliopsida; order Solanales; family Convolvulaceae; genus Cuscuta; species Cuscuta epithymum. The sequence goes on along the minus strand of CAMAPF010000183.1, from coordinate 299,571 downwards.
TTTTCGGATCTGGTTTCACAATCGACCGATCTTGATTCATAGGAACCGGAACAGGAACCTGTAGGGGCCAGTTTGGTTCTCCGGGTAGTTCCGAACCACCCAGAATCCTGAACCCCACCCGATTTGCTATTATAGGTAGCTGGACCAATTATTGAGCTACAAATATAGAAAAAGAACAGGAGACAGATTTTCCTTTTTCAGTCCCCTTTAATCTGGAACTGAATATCATCTTTGGTTTCGGTATTCCCATTTCTCGTTCTCATTCCAGAGTATTGATTTAGAACTAGAATCGTGTCCATCCCTTCTAAAGTTCAATTTGAGAGACACGATGGTAAATATCTTACCTCAATGTCACTCCTTCTCACTTTTAGGGGATCCTAATAAATCTAATCTACCAAATCAAACATCGCATATCCTCCTTAGTTTTTTAGTATCTTCATCCGCTACTCATTTTAAATATTTGTATTATTGCATCAGTAGTTCACTAGTTCCTTTAGTTAGTTAGCAAAGACGACCCAAGGGTTTCTATTTCCATTACTATCTCTCAAATTGAAACTGATATTTCATGTTAATGATGTCCCAACATGGCAACGTATAAGAAAAGTGGACAAATTTCAATAGCTAGAGAATATCAAAGCTGATGCCAATCTGTCGGTGGGCCAAAACTTGAAGTTCCTTTATATTTACCACTAGCATCATTAGTTTTATTCCCTTTTTCTGTTTCCTCCCCCCCCCTCCCCCCCGTTTGTGGGGACATTCTTGGTCAATGGTAGTCAACTTTGACTAATGATTTTTTTAATACAAAATAATTTTGAATATGAAAATTATATTAAGATGTTCCTTATTGAAAATATTTTCATAGAAGTGTAAAATTTATAAATTATATACAAATATAATAATTATAATCATTATCCAAAGTTTGCCATCATTGAACAAGAAAAGTCAATATGGCAAACCTTTTTGGGACGGAGGTAGTAATATTCACCATGTGTTTGACGTTTGTGAAACATGTGTGATAACATTGGAGTGAGAATTTGATCCCCTGACCAAATTTTTTGTTTAGGCCAATGAATCGACATGGGCCAACTACTATATTACACTTGGGCGATTCAAGCATAAGAAAATGATGACATTGTGGTGACATGGACCAATTATATGCATTTTAGTTACGATACTCTCACTTGTTAGTGAGGAACCATAACATTCACTAGTTAGTTATAAGTTAACTTGGCATTTATCATCCGATGTTTTGGATTGAGATGGTGGAATTATGATTCCATTTCTTCATCTTCCTAGCCAGTATATTACTGAGTCAATTTTTGAAACCTCAAGTATAAATCCCATAGAACAATGTTAACAGCCTTAATTGTTTCAGGTGTCCAAGTACCTTGTCCCCAAAATTAGGTCTATCCCTACAAGTGGTTCGACAAAACCGACTTACATTCATTTTCTCACCGGATTGAAAGCATATTCCCAGATATTCTTAGTAAGTATGAAAAAACCAGCATATTCCCAGATATTCTTAGCAAGTATGATAAAAAGCAGCATTTTTATGTGGTATTCTATCTTCATTAGAGGCTGATGTGTTTTGTTTTTGTTTATTGGTTTTTTCATTTCATAAAACCATCGTTCATTAACCTGGCATTCATTCTTTGTGGTACTCTCTATCTATTCAGAGGATTGCATTTGGTGTGAGGAGGAATCGACATATTTTTGAGGATTGACAAAATGGAATCTGCGTGCAAAGCATGTGCATTCTCCAGCATTTGCCAATAGCATGCAAACATAAAGGCCATTGTGATCTGTTTTCACTAGAATTTGATCAGCGCCGAGACATTCACTAGGGATGAATATGGCCCGGTGTGGGACGGTTCTCTTAAAGAACCTTTCTCGTATCAAATTACAGTTGTAGAAAACCAGAAATCAAGTACCGGTTCCAAATACAAGTGGCGCCTATTCCGTTCCCTACCAATTGTTGGTACTATACTTCGGTACCATTTAGTTCATGAATAATATACATAATAAAATTATGTACAAACTATAAATCAATATTCAAATGTTCAGTTTTAAAGTAGGAGTGTTTATCACAATTAATCATGAACAACCATTAGATTATAATTGCCAATAACTAATCAGGATAAGTTTGAACAACTAATAAATTCATCACAATTAGGTAAAATAGTACTCCGTAGTTCACAAGATTTGATAATTGATACAGTGATTAATTATGAAGGCTAAATGAGTGCTGTCTAAAACAACACTACTATAGCGACTAATGTCTAGTTATATATTATACTAGTATATTGTAGGATATGATATCCGATACATTATACTCCGGTATTTTAAAAATTGCTATATTAGCTTTGACATTCACTAGTCAAAACTTGGTCATTGGGTCTCTATATCTTATTGGCCACTATCACAATGGACTGAGCTGCTTGTGATCGTTGTTAGGCCTTAAAAAAAAGAAGAGATAGTGATATGGACTACTTGAGAAGAAATTTAGTGATTAAATTAATTTGGATTATTTAAAATGTCCAATTAATTTAATTATAAATCAAGTCTTTAAAAAAATGGACCAATCCTATTAATTTTTCCATTTTGAGCCCATTATCAAATAGTGGCTCAATATATAAGAGCCATGATTCGATTGATAAAGTGAACAACGAATCTGGCTAAGAAATCCTTCTATATAGCCCAAAACCCATTTTAATTGAGGCCCAAATTAGCCTTAGACCCGTTTTGGGCCACCCAGCCCGGGAACCGGCCCAGCCTGCTACTGTGCGGGCCCGGCCTGGCCCGGTGCTTTGGGCCCCAAACCGGTTTATGACCCGGTTGTATGGAATAAGCGGGGCAGGCTCGGGCTGTACAAATGGGGACCCAGCCTGGCCGGGCCCGAGTGGGGTTCAGGCCAAAACTGTTTTTTTTTTTTTTTTTTTTTTTTGTATTTTCAGTTTTTTTGGGTTTCCCCGGGTTGGGCTTGATGTTTTGGGGGGGTGGGGGGGTTGGGGGTGGGGGGGTGAGGCCTGAGGAGGGGGGGGGGGGGGTAGCTAGGAAAGAAAAAAAATTACAAGCCGGCCCGAGGCCCGGCCCGGCCTGAACCGGACCCGGTGGCAACCTGGGCCGGTCTCGAGCCTTCCCCCATCCACAAAAGGCCCGGCCCGGCTGCATGCCTAGCCCAAATGATATGAACGAATTTTGGGAACCCTAAGTGTTTACTTCTCTGCTAAAGTTACAGTTAGGTTAGCAAGACATGTGAATTAAACACGCACGCTGCTTAAAAAGTTGCTTACTAACCGAAAGATGTGCTTAAAGTGCTGGTTACTAAGCATACCACCTCCCATGTATTAATTAAGCGGCACTTTAAACCTTTTTAGTTTCCGAATTTACACTTACCCCTTGCCCTATTGTCACCCCTCTACCTGCTACACTCTACCCACATCGCCCTACCCTACTACCCCGACCCCACCCCGGCCCCGACCCCACCCCTACCCACTACTCCATCCTTATCCCTCACCCCTACCCTACCCTACCCCGACCATCAGGCCCGGTCCTGACATTTTGTAGACCCGGGACATATTACAAAAAATGGGCCCTTGAAATTACAGAGCTAAAAAACAAATTTTATTATAAAAGCAAAGTTCAATGCAAAAAATTACAAAACAATTACTTGGAGCATTCTCATATGAAAAACCATCTGTTTAAAATATTTAGAAACATTAGCGTGGAATCTGGTTGGTTGTTGACAAATTATAATTAAAGATTAAATAAAGTTCCTCACGAAAAATCAAAAGTAATGACACATTTTTTTAACGGAGGCACACTGTTATTATGTTAATTGGAATTACCGAATTAACAAATCATCAAATCACACAACACAAATGACAATTCATCAAAAAATCAAAATTTAAACCTCCAAAATCAATTGTACCATTTGTACGGCAACTAGGTTTTAAATATAGGTGACAACTCCGGTAGCTTTCTAAAATATGGGGTACCGTACCTATCATTCATTTGATTGGACCACATCACATTATTATTTTTAATTTAGATTTAAATAATTCAACTGCTACATTCTCATTGGTCCATGTGGACAAAAGTATGATACCTTATGAGTACGATAGAATTTACCTTAAATATATAGGCATATTCTAAAGTAAATGATGAATGTTAAGAGATAAAGTAAATCACCTCCACAAATTCACAAAGCCACATTCATGGGTCTACAATTGTCACGGAAGAGAAATTGAGAGATGAATCCGAAGAAAGAATATAATTGAATACCGGATAAAGTCATAAAGCTTGAAAAGAATAATATAAATCAAAACTACTCCGTATATATTTACCCCGTAAAAGAGAAGAAAATATTATGGGGAAACTGTCAAATAGGTCCTCGAACTTTCATAAAAAAGTCAATTAAGTCCTTCTATAGGAAACTCTGTTCGGTCGTCGCGATTTGGGGTGGTTCCTGGTGGAATATTTTGATGAAATTTTTTGAGCATCTTATTCATCAAGTCTAGTTTACTCATACCAAATTTTAGCTAAAAATTTAATCGGGAGCGCATTCAAATTAATTCGAGAACGCAAAAATGCGCAGTTATCTTCAAGAATTAATTTAAATGTGTTCTCAATAAAAATGGATGAGTTTTTCACCAACTTTTGGTTTCACCAATAATAATTTATAAAATATTTACAATTACATTATCAACACCAATAAAACAAATAAATTTATTATGTACTCGTGCATTTGCAACTCAAATTAATTTTAATTAGATATTTCACCCGTCCTTTATCTGATTTTTTTATTGATACAATTTTAGTAAATTACAAATGGTAGCACAAAAGAAATAAATTACAAATTCTCCAATTAATAATCATGTATGAGAAATTGTATGAACATACCACGTATTATACTACAAGTTTGACCCCTTAAAAAAATACGTCAAGGGAATAATGTATAGTAACAAAGAAATATTTAGCCTCTGAATGAGGGTATAATTTTTAGTTTAGAAATAAAAAAACTGGCTAGCCCCGTATTAAAGCTAGAGCATATATATATATATATATATATATATATATATATATATATATATATATATATATATATATATATATATATATATATATATATATATATATATATATATATATATATATATATATATATATATATAAGAATGTTCAGGTCCGAACGTTCGGACGGGAGCCTTCGTCCGAACATCGCCATTTGGGGCGGTTCCCGGTGGAATTTTTTGATGAAATTTTTTGAGCATGTTCCTCATCGAGTCTAGTTTGTCCATACCAAATTTCAGCTCAAAATTCGATCGGTAAGACATTCAAATCATTTTTTGAAGTTGACTGCGTTTTTATATGTATATTTTGACGCAGTCAACTTCAAAAAATGATTTGAATGCCTTCCTGATCGAATTTTGAGCTGAAATTTGGTATGGACAAACTAGACTTGATGAGAAACATGCTAAAAAAATTTCATAAAAAAATTCCACCGGAAAGTGTCCCAAACGTCCATATATATATATATATATATATATATAGGGGCATATATACCCCATGATGAATGGCAAGAGAGGAGTGATGCAAGCTAGATTTCAGTCAATAATGCATGCAGATGAAAGTCACATGCACGTTTCGTCTTTGTCATTTTCCGGCAGCAAATAATTTGCCCAAATAAATATGAAAAGAGAAAATAAAAAGCCAATTAAGAACCCGGCCAGCCAAATCACAAGTAGCTAGTAGCTAGCAGCAACTTTAATTTGCCATGGCCGAGTTGGTGAAGAAATTAGCGGTAAAGGTCACGCTTATTATCTTGTTTTTTGTGATGGGGCATTACTCGGAGCAAGTTCATGATCTTCCACAGTCTGGGGCTATGCAGAACATCATGCGGCAGCTGAGATCCCCGGCAGAGCTAAGCAGCTGGAGCGATTTCTGCAACATTCCACTCCCAATCCTAACCCTCGTTTGCTATGGGGAGAACATAACGCAGCTTCATATCACTAGCCAATTCCTGCCCCGAGATATCTCCACTTCCGCCCTTTTCTCCAATCTCCAAGGCCTCCCTGACTTGAAGGTCCTCTCTCTAGTGTCTCTGGGTCTCACGGGCCCTCTCCCCTCAAGCATTGGGCTTTTATCTTCTTTGGAGATTCTGAACATAAGCTCAAACTGCTTCAGTGGTAGCCTTCCTGTGGAGATGTCGTCTCTCAAGAGCCTCAGGACACTTGTCTTGGACAATAACAGGTTCGCAGGCCAGGTCCCTGAATGGCTGGCTTCACTCCCTGCTTTGACTCTTCTGAGTTTAAGAAATAACTCTTTCACTGGTTCACTGCCCAATTCTTTGGCTACTTTAGAACCATTAAGAACCCTTGTTGCTTCTGCAAATAATCTGTCCGGGAATCTGCCCGATTTTCACAAATTGAGAAATCTCCAGGTTGTTGATTTGGAGGGCAATGGTTTTGGGCCCAATTTCCCCAGCCTGCCAACAAAGTTAGTGTCTTTGGTGTTGAGGAAGAACAGGTTCGGGTTTGGGATTCCAGATGGAGTAGTCAAGTGTTACCTGTTAAAAAAGATGGACGTTTCTTTGAATGAGTTTGCGGGGCCCTTCCCCCCATCTCTGTTGACAATGCCATCGATCGATTATCTGGATGTTTCTGGTAATAAACTGACGGGGAAGCTCTTCAAGAACATGTCATGTAACCCGGAACTCTGGTATGTGGGACTGTCATCGAACCGCTTGACCGGGGAATTGCCCGAGTGTTTGGAGCCGGGAAACGGTCACATAAAGGTTTCATACTGGGGCAATTGTTTGTCAAATAATGCAGATCAATGGCAGCATGGTTATGAGTTTTGTCGCAATGAAGCAATGGCTGTGGGAGTTGTTCCTAGGAGGAAACATGAGGAGAAAAAGGGACGTACTAAAGCCGTCCTCATCGCGTCGAGCATCATAGGGGGGCTTGTTGGAGGGGCGGCGCTCATTGGATTGGCGGTCTTCTTTTGTGTAAAAGAGAAATTTGCTGACAAGACGCCGCGTGTGAGGCAGATCATGGAAGACGTGTCACCCGCGTACACGCTGAAGCTACTAAATGACGCCAGTAAGGCAGCAGCATTTTGTGTTGCATCATAATTAGGCTGATCGATAGATGGATCGATCAATCATCCAATTATGTTTTCATGCACACAAGCATTCTCTAGCTAGCTAGTAGTTCTTTGACATGATGAACTAAGTGCACATAGAGAACACAACTAGGACTGTATTAATTAATGAAAAAAGAGTTGCAATAATGCTGATGCAAGTTAATTGATTGTGGCTTTGGCAGGGTATATTTCTGAAAGCAGGAAGTTGGGACTGCTGCTTGGCTTCCCCCCTTATCGAACTTTTGGTTTGGATGAGCTAAGGGAGGCTACTAATAACTTTGACGCATCCAATATAATAGCCGAAGGCTCTTGTGGTCAGGTAACCAACCATCCATCCATTCCAATTTAATATACATTGGAGTATAGTCCAACCTGGTCTGCTGCCCCAGCATAGGATTGAGCCTGGGACGTAGTGACTTGGTACAGTCACGGTGGCGGTTCATTAATATATTTATTTTCCTGTTTTGGATTTCAGATATACAAAGGCTTGCTAACCGACGGAACTGTGGTTGCTATAAGAGCCTTGAAGATGATGAAGAAACATAGCATCCAACACTACACTCACCAACTTGAACTCATCTCCAAAATCAGGCATTGCAACTTAGTTAGTGCTATAGGCCACTCCTTTGAGTATTATCAGGAGGATAATAATCATTCATGCGTCACCACAATATTTCTTGTATTTGAATTTGTGCCCAACAGAACTTTGAGAGAAGCCATTTCGGGTAAATAACAATGCCACTATAATATATTGTCAAATTTCCCATTTCGGCCGGATTTGAATGAATGAATGATAATGGTCGCAGATGGGCAAAAGTTTTCTTGGTCACAGAGGATGGCGGCTGCGTTAGGAATAGCAAGGGGAATCCAGTTTCTTCACACAGGGATAGTTCCTGGCATCTTCTCAAATGAACTCAAGATAACAAATATCTTACTGGCGGATCATCACATCCATGTCAAAATCAGCAAATACAATCTCCCTTTGTTAGCAGCAGCGGCAGCTGAGAATAATAAGTGTGATTTTAAGGAAAAAGATGATGTCTATGGCTTTGGAGTTATTTTACTTGAGATGATAGTGGGGAGGAAAATCATAACTGCAAATGACATTGATCTCTCCAAAGACATCGTAAGACTTCATCTCATTACTGACTTGTCATTATTATCTCCAAAGAATCACAGCAAGAATTGAAGCACTACAGCTTCTCACTCCTTTAATTTCCTCATCATCTTTTCTATATATGGTGCATGCTGCAGTTATATGTAAGCTTAGCAGCTGATGAGCTAGCACGGCGAAGCATTGTGGACCCCTCAATCTGCAAGGAATGCTCTGACCACTCGCTGAAAACCATGATGGACCTTTGCTTAAGGTGTGTTTCGAACCATGTGTCGGGTCGTCCATCCGTGGAGGACCTAATCTGGAATGTGCAGTTTGCCGCTCAGCTTCAGGAATTGTGGCACCGGGACTCCAAGCCTAGATGATTCATTAGAGTGAGTAATATATGAGCTGAGGGCTTGGTATTGTACTGAGCCAAATTAAACATATAAAAAGCAGACATTTCAAAAATTTATTTGAATGCTTCCCCGATCGATTTTTTTAGCTGAAATGTTTTGTGGATAAACTAGATTTGATGAGGAAAGTGCCCAAAAAATATCATCAAAAAATTCCACCAGAAACCGCCCCAAACGGCGGCGGCCGGACGGAATATCCTGTCCCTCCGGCTGGACAAGATTTTTTCCGTATATATATATATATATATGTGTGTGTGTGTGTGTGTGTGTGTGTATGGAAGAGTTCAAATAAAAAGTGATCTTCCCGTGCAAAGTACAAATTTTCACTTTTGCATGTTTCGCTTGCACTTTTGCTTATTTCCGCTGCACTTTTGCACAATTGCGAATTTTGTCAAAACCGACCAAAATGACGGTGACAGTTTTGTAAATAACTCGGTTTTTTTTCGCTACCGCAAAAAAGTGCAACAAGAACATGAAAACGTGCAAGCGAAACATGAAAAAATGCAAATTTCGCACTTTGCACGCAAAGACCACTTTTTATTTGAACCATCCCCTATAGTGAGAACCCCTTTTAGAATGAGAACTCATTTTAAAATGAGAACTTCTAATTTCTACCATTAATTTCTATCATCAATGGTTAATAATGACAAGGTTGATTAATTGCATAAGAATCCCTTTTGAATTTGGGTAATTATGAATATGACCCCATGTGAATCATAATCATTGATAACAATAAATGAAAGATTGAGATTTAAAGTTCTCATTATAAAGAGTTCTCACTTTAGGAGGGGTTCTCACTAGAACCCTCCCCATATATATATATATATATATATATATATATAGATGAGAGATCAAATGCAAACCCATCCTAATATGCTAACCTCCAAACCTAATCCTAACCCTCCATCTAATTAGATAACCGTTCGGTTCTACACGTTTGAAGACATCAAGCATATTACACAGAAGGGTGTTTTTGTCAATTGACTTAAATCTAATAATGGAAGAATCACGTTCCATTCCATAACCGCCTATACTCTCGTTAGATCCATTCCATCTTTGTGATTCTCAATAATTCCCTTCCATCTCTGCGATTAATATCTAGTCGTCTCCTTCATTTCTCTGCTTCTGTTCGTCTGCTACAAATATCAAAGCCTCTGGTTAATCTCTTTCAATCATTGTCATCGAACGCCATGGAATCCAGTATTCTGTATGAACTCAATCCAATTTTATACTGAAAATTTGTGGTTATCATCTTTCGATGTATTCATGAATCACTATGCGTAAGATTTTATTTATTTGATTGATGTGTATATTAAATGTTGATTGTGTCATCTTCCTTGTCTTTTTTGTTTAATTACTTTACTTTAATTCGTTAAACTTCATTTTACATATGTGGCCTTCGTTAATTTGCTTTTTGTTGATGTTAATTTCTAAACAATTTCTAGGACCACAGAGAAGGGATGATCCTGCTTATAAGGATTTTCATCACAAATTTGTTCTGAAGGAAGGGTACGGTGTTTGAGGAGGTACACGGTCAATTAGCAGGTTATGCAGTCAATTCCCAGAGCATTGGGGTGAATTTTTATTATATAGATGTAGGCATCAAGTTCTACAAAGAGTTTGCATCTATAGTTTGTCCCAAAATGATAGCAGGGATTACTTTGTATAGTAAAAAGGATTTGATAATATGAATAAGTTTATGTAGTTATGTTGTTTTGTTATTTTTGCAATGTATTGGTATGTAAATTGTAAACAAATTTGAGAAATGAATCTATTTCTACCTTTTCTTCATTGTAATTTATGTTTTGAACTATATGTACACATGTGTGTCACTAACTCTCATCCATTTTCGTATTACAGTTTGCACTTTACAACAGTTTGAAATGCATTCTCTGAAATGAGTGTCTAATAGGATTGGATGTAAACCTCTTTTAACTCTGAAATGATAAGATGCACATGATATAACCTTAATATGCATATCACAAAATGATAAGTTGCATGGTATTAACTTATAAAATGCACATGTCATAATGATGAAATGCAGTATGAACTATTAAAGTGCGCATATCATCGTACTACAGTGCAATATACAAACTTCTAAAATACACATGTCATGTTGCTAAAATGCAACATATGAACTACTAAAATGCAAAGTCTACATATGAACTTCATCCTACTAATAATGAAGATCTTGTATTCTCAATATGCATATCACGTGACATTTATATGCACATCATATAACCTTAATATGCATATCACAAAATGATAAGATGCATGATGTGAATTTCTAAAATGCATATGTCATAATGATAAAATGTGCGCAACTTAAGAACTCAAAATTGCAGACGCCATAACGATGAAATGCAATATGAACTATTAAAGTGCACATATCATCTTACTACAATGCAATATACGAACTTCTGAAATGCACATGTCATGATGATAAAATGCAACATATGAACTATTAAAATGCAACGTCGACATATTTTATAGCTATGTACTAGTAATATAAGTTATGTAGATATCATGAGTGTATAATGCACATCTTGTATGCTAAATATGCATATCATGTGACATTAATATGCACATCATATAACCTTAATATGCATATCATATAACACTATTATGCACTTGAAGTACATCCGTGTGCTTCAATTAATTATGTTGAACTATTGACTTCAACAATCAAGAGCTCTACATCTGACCATATTTAGGTTTCAAAAATGAATAATTTATTAAAAAGTGTTTCATTCTCTAAATTAAAAGAGCATCTTCAATGCTACAATGTGCACAATGCGCATGTGCCATGAGAGAGATAGACACATAAAAATGGAGAGAAATGTGAACGATTTATTTTACATTGTCTATCTCTCTCATGCCAAAAATGAAGAGAAATAGTAAAAAGGCATAAAAAAAATGATAACTTTCTTCATAATGGAAGGCATCTTTTTTTTTTATTTTATAAATTATGATAGGTGGATGCAATTTGTGCAATTAAGAGATCTTCAACTTACCTTTTTTAATATTTAGAAATGGAAGGTCAATCATGATGCAATTTATTTCTTCTTTCTTTATAATTAATCATTCAAAAAACGGAAGTTAGCTACTTGGATGATTAATTAAATGAGATGTGGCATAACATCAATGATTGCATAATTCAAACTTACCAAAATAAAAAATGGACGCTACTGCTACATTAAATCAAATGACTCATATACCCCTTTTAAAATCATTGACTGAATATAAGTTCCAATATGTATTCCATGCGTGTGAGTGCAAGATTATAATGATGCATCCCATACGATCAACTGTCCGTTTTTTTAATCAAACGGTTGCTAATTGGTTTGTAGGTTAGCACGGGAAGCATGGTTTGCATGGGATCTCCCCCCTATATATATATATAGAGGAATGATCCTGTCCAGCAGCCCCTGGTCCGAACAGTGTCCGAACATGGCCATTTGGGGCACTTCCCGGTGGAAATTTTTGAGGAAATTTTTTGAGCATGTTCTTGATCAAGTCTAGTTTGTTCATACCAAATTTCAGCTCAAAATTCGTTCGGGAAGGCATTCAAATCATTTTTTGAAGTTGACTGCGTTTTTATATGTATATTTTGACACAGTCAACTTCAAAAAATGATTTGAATGCCTTCCCGAACGAATTTTGAGCTGAACTTTGGTATGGACAAACTAGACTTGATGAAGAACATGCTCAAAAAATTTCATCAAAAAAATCCACTGGGAAGTGCCCCAAATGGCCATGTTCGGACACTGTTCGGACCGGGGGCTGCTGGACAGGATCATTTCTCTCTCTCTCTCTCTCTCTCTCTCTCTCTCTCTCTCTCTCTCTCTATATATATATATATATATATATATATAAGGGAAAGATCAAGTACAAATTGTGCTTATTGTGCAAATGTTTGTACGATACACCTTGACGTTATTTGCATTGCATATTGAGGTTCAAAGCGTTGCATATTATATAGTCATAAAATAGCAGTTGCACATTAACGAACGTTCAACGAGTTGCACCCTAGAAAAGTTAGATTTTATTACAAAAATGTCACATTGCTTTTATATCTTTTAGATCAACTCATCGGATGGTCAAGATAAGTTTGTACTTTGTAAATTAAGCATGGTTTGTATTTGATCTCTATTATATATATATATATCAAATGGAAACAATGTTTAATGTGAGAACGTGAGAACACCACATTTACCCCAATGTGATACACAATGAGGCTCTCCCAATGCACATTTTCGTGTTCGCCATAATATTTACCAAAATGGCACCGTGATTATTTATATTGGCTTGTTTTGAGCAAAGTCAAAATGTGCACCAGACAAGATCTATTGTGTATCACATTGGATTAATTGTGAGTGTTCTCACGTTCTCACGTTAAACATCGTTCTCATTGGAACCGCACCCTATATACAGGGGCGGAGTCAAGGGGGGGTCAAGGTGGTCTGCCGACCCCGCTGAAGGTTCAAGAACGTAGAGCTTTGAAATACCTTTGATTTGATATATTATGGATCTCGTAACTCATTATGAGTAAACAGTTATGATTTCTGGAAAAATCAGCACCATCTTAACGTGAAATAAGCAAAATTTGATGTGTGACGTTGATTATATTCTTAAATTTAAAAATAAAACACTTTATTCAGTCATTAGTTGTGTGAACATTTTGATACGTTACATATATATCAATACATTAACCGAAAAATGTTTATTAAACTACCATTTACACAGCTACATATGAAACATTTAACTCAAGTATTGTATAATAATTATCCCTCATTTTGATACTGTATGCTCCTTATAATTTTATAAATTCTGACCCCCCTGATACACTTGTAATTTCCGTGTGTATGTTTATGTTTTTAGCTAGTTTTAATTGTTTAATATTTCGGAAATTACACACTTTTGGTGTAATAGTCATGTTTGTAAAATAGTTGTAATATGTTTAGATTAGGTCCATTCTGAGTTTAAACAGGTCCAAGATCAATCCAATGATCATTGGTGAAGGAAGGTGCAAGAGTACAAGACAAAAAGAAGGCAAAATCCTGATTTTTGACCTATACTCGATCGAGTATAGCATATACTCGATCGAGTATCTTGTTGAGATTTCAAATCGGATCGGATCTGAAAACAAAGGAACATGCAGGGAAGATTTTGACCACGATCGAGTGTCGATACTCGATCGAGTACACCGACATACTCGATCGGGTATGACTATAAATTATACTCTGAATTCGGTCGAGTATGGGTCGAATTCAAGTTTCTACTCATACTCGATCGAGTATATATACATACTCGATCGAGTATGCCTTTAATTTTAAATCTGAAATCGATCGAGTATACCTCGAATTTGCATTTCTACACATACTCAACCGAGTATCTTTATATACTCGATCGAGTACCCGAGCTGCACTCCCAAAAAGCCTATAAATACACCCCCTTTCCTTCACAATAGATACCAATTCCTATATACTTCTAAGCTCAGTTTAGACAAGTTCTTTCTTTATATTTTTATCATGTTTAGTCTCCAAATGAGGAGCTAAACTCTTCCATCTTGGTTTTGCTACTTTGAAGCTTAATGATTTGTAAGTTGTGAGTTATTTTCTTTAATCTTCTTCCTTGAATATTAATTACTTCCTATTCATATCCCATATTAATATATTGAGCATTACTTAAAGTATCAACTAGTCTTGTTCTATATATTAATTATTACTAGAATCAATCGGTCAATACGCTTGTTATTAATTCGGTTCTTTCAATGGTAGTAAACTTGGATTGCTAATGCATGCTTCTCATGGTTAATAATCTAAGGGGAATTAATTATATTGATTAAACCAATAAACCGCTTGAGTTGAGGTTATCAATCTCAATCGTTTTCATCTTAAGTTTATTGCTACTATCAAGTTAATATATGGCGCTTGTTCTATATTGACTCGATAATAAGTTTTGTTAATGAACGCTTCTCGTTATTGATAACTACCCTCGATGAATTGGATATACTCCTCGATTGAGTATTCGAGAGGAAGATAGTTAAAGATATAACCGGGATCGACGAACATTTCATTAAGTGGATAAAAGCAAAGCCAAGTATTCTTCTCATTAATTAAATCACATAACTCGTTCATCTTCGTGTTAATTTTAATTAAATCACTCAAACCTAAACCCCCCCCCCCCTTTGTTACTAGTTTATAAAGAGAGAAGTATTCCTTTCCCTGTGGATACGAACCTTACTACACTATACTACGTAATAGTGTCGTATTGATTATTATTTTGAGTGCACACCACGACAAAGTGCACGTCAAATTTGGCGCCGTTGCCGGGGAAAGGCAATTATTTTTCTTTTTATTTTATTCAAGAAAAATCAAAAAAAAAAATTAAACAAAAATATAAAGAATTCTTATTTTCTATTTCTGAGCTTTGTTTGAGTATATGGTTAAACACCGATCTATAAACCAAATCACCTACCAAACAAATCCCGAAACAGAACAAGCCTTCGAGAGGTTTAGGAATTTGTTTCCGAATACTTCTTCGGAGGAATCATCAAGTGCTAGCTCCAACTCTAGCGAATCTGTAGAGCCAATCACTATGGCTCAAGAGACAAGAACATTGAGGGAGCTCACAGCTCCGAACTTGAATCAACAACCATTGTGTATTACCTTCCCTACTCTTGATGAGGGTAATACGTTTGAGCTAAAATCTGGGCTCATTCATCTGCTACCATCCTTCCATGGTCTAAGAGGGGAGGATCCGAACAAACACCTCTCAGAGTTTCACATCGTTTGCACAAGCATGTGTCCAAACGGTGTGACTGAAGAACAAATCAAACTAAGGGCCTTTCCATTCTCTTTGAAGGACACCGCGAAGGATTGGCTTTTCTATCTTCCTTCTGGGAGTATCAACACATGGGCAGCAATGAAGAAATGCTTCCTAGAAAGGTATTATCCCGCTTCTGTCTCATCATCTTTGAAAAAACAAATAAGCAACATTGATCAAAAAGATGATGAGTCCTTATATGAATATTGGGAGCGATTCAAAAAGTTGTGTGCTAGTTGCCCATATCATGGGTACACTGAGCAAGACCTCATCCTTTACTTTTATGATGGTCTTGCGGATCAAGATAGGCGCATGGTTAATGCGGCGAGTGGAGGGGGAATTGTTAACAAAACCCCTTCTCAAGCAAGAAATCTCATCTCGGAGTTGGCCGAGAATTCTAGATACTACAATGGGCGATCCTCAAACCGAAGGGTTGCCGCGGCGGAATCCAACACCTCGTTGGAAAGTCAAGTGGCCGGCTTGACTTCTTTGGTTAAAGATTTTCTCTTAAAACCCAAAACCCAAGAAGTCAAGGTTTGCGGCATATGCTCAACACAAGGGCATCCGACCGATTCATGTCCATCAATACAAGAGGAGAATTTTGAGCAAGTCAATGCCTTGGGTTTTCAAGGATATCAACAAAGGAGGTACGACCCAATCTCAAACTCTTACAACCACGGATTGAGGGATCATCCAAACTTGAGGTATGGAAACCCCCAACAATCTAACCCATCTTCTCAACCACCTTTCAACAATCAAGGCTCAAATTCTCAACCTAATATGTCAACTGATGACATGATAAGAGCTTTGACTTCAAACATGGTTACCATGCAACAAAGCATGGGACAATTTCAACAAACCATGATACAATTCCAACATGAAACAAGGTCAAGCATTAAAAATTTGGAAACTCAAGTTAGCCAAATTTCAAATGCCGTAAACCGATTGGAAGCAAAGGACTCGGGTAAACTCCCATCTCAAACGGAGCAAAACCCGAGACAACATGTGAATGCAATCATGTTGAAGGGGGTAGAAAAGAATGACCAAGAGATCGAGGAGGTCGATCATGAAGAAGAAGCTTACTCGAAAGAGGGAATCACTAAGGCAAAACTTCCTCCATCTCCATCATATGAACTAGTGGCCCCATTCCCTGAGGCATTGAGGGAAACGAGGAAGCTTGGCAAAAATGCTGACATCTATGAAACTTTCTCCAAGTGTGAGGTAAACATTCCGCTCCTTAACTCAATTAAAAGTGTTCCCCGTTTTGCTAAATTTTTAAAAGAGTTATGCAAAACAAAAACAAAAAATAAATTGAAAGGAAAACAAGAGGTTAAGGTGAGTGAACATGTTTCGGCTCTTTTTCAAAAGAAACTCCCCGAAAAATGTAGCGACCCAGGCATGTTCACCATACCTTGCAAAATAGGAGACACCACATTTTCTAAAGCCTTGTTAGATTTAGGGGCATCCATAAATGTCATCCCTTACTCGGTGTATAAATCCCTACAACTTGGTCCACTACATCAAACCGGTGTAGTGATTCAACTAGCGGATCGTTCTACTATTTACCCGAAGGGTGTAATAGAAGATGTGCTGGTAGAAGTAGAAAATATGGTTTTTCCTGTTGACTTCTATATTCTTGAAATGGGGGATGATAACCAAACAACACCCATCCTGTTGGGTAGACCCTTCTTAAAAACCGCAAAAACAAAAATTGACGTGTCTAGTGGTTCATTAACTTTAGAGTTCAATGACCAAAAAGTAGAGTTCAATATATTTGACTCTACGAAAAAACAAATTAAAGATCAATCCCTTTGCTCTTTAAATGTTTTTGAACCACAAGAACCAAAGTTTTTGAAGGAATCTGTTGAAATCCCAATTTTTCAAGGAAAAGAGGAAACTAAAAATGGGAAATCATTTTTAAAGGAGCTATCAAATTGTGAACTAAACCCACCGATGGTTGAGGTGGAAGCAAGAAAGAAATCTCGGCCTTACTGGAAAAGGCCGAAAAATAAAATTGAAACAAGGCCAAACAGGGACTTAAAGAAGGATAAAAGGGATGTTCATGATCCCACATAAACAAAAAAGATAAAATAAAAATAAACGTCGTGCCGCGACGTTAAATTAGGCGCTTCTTGGGAGGCAACCCAAGCAAGATATGTTTTCTTTTTCCGTAGTGTGCGTGTGTAAAAAAAAAAAAAAAAAAAAAACAAGTGTATCTGGGGGCATACCCGATCGAGTATTGATAAATAAAAAAAAAAAAGAGGAACCAATTTCAGTACTCGATCGAAACAACAAAGCTTTTTAGAGATGCAAGCATACTCGATCGAGTATATGTCCATACTCGGTCGAGTATGTACAGAAAGACGAAATCAAAGGAAACCTGCCTCCTATACCCTATCGAGTATCTACCAATACTCGGTCGAGTATCACTGGAAAAGCCATTTTTGCACCCCCCTGTCTCCAGCACCCGATCGAGTATAGGGTGATACCCGATCGGGTACCCCTGCGGTTTATACCCATAAAACACCCCAACCCACTTCATCTTCTCCAAAAATCATCCCAAACTTCAAACCCCTTTCCCCCAAACTCCATTTTTCTACCTTCTCTCTACCATATCTCCTTCACTTCTCCACCAAATCACTCATACAACAACCAATACACTCTCCTCACTTTTCTCTACAATCCAATACCCAAAAATCCTCATGTTTTTTTTCCATTCAAAAAAAAAAAAATGAAACCCTACTCCCTACCCTCAAGTCCGAAACCCAAGACCCAAAAACAACATTCAATGACACATAAGAAGGTGAGGGCCGAAAGTATAAATGCAAAGGAACAACGAGGATGTCCGTTTCAACCCGAGTATAACGAAGACAAGCACTAGGGACAGTGCTTCGAGCTAAGTGAGGGGGAGTCACTCATTGGAACATACTTAATTTTCTACCTTGTAACTTGCATTATTTTCTTCACACAAAAAAAAAAATAGAAAAAGAAATGCTAGTTAGGTTGAAAACCCAAAAACGGGCAATCTAAGCAAAAAGGGCTTCAAAAAAAAAAAAAAAAACAAATGAGTGAGTGGAAAGGATGAAAAAAAAAACAAAAAAAAAAAGAGATGCTAGGATGAAAACCAGAGAAGGCTCCTAGGCAAAATGAGAGATATGAGAGAAAATTTGTTTTTGCAGAACATCATTTAATCTCTTTAAACAATGAAAAGAGGAGAAGAAGAAAAAGAAAAAGAAAAAAGAGCAAGAAGATGGAGCATAGAAGATCACAAAACCCAAGAAAGAATTTTGTTTTTGGAATTGAAACTCATTTTTTTTCCTTGGTGATCTTAGTTTCTTCCTTTCTTGAACTCTTGAAAAACTTTCAAACTGTTTGGATGTTTCTAGTTTACTCGAGGTCGAGTAAAGGACTAAGTGTGGGGGAGTTGATACACTTGTAATTTCCGTGTGTATGTTTATGTTTTTAGCTAGTTTTAATTGTTTAATATTTCGGAAATTACACACTTTTGGTGTAATAGTCATGTTTGTAAAATAGTTGTAATATGTTTAGATTAGGTCCATTCTGAGTTTAAACAGGTCCAAGATCAATCCAATGATCATTGGTGAAGGAAGGTGCAAGAGTACAAGACAAAAAGAAGGCAAAATCCTGATTTTTGACCTATACTCGATCGAGTATAGCATATACTCGATCGAGTATCTTGTTGAGATTTCAAATCGGATCGGATCTGAAAACAAAGGAACATGCAGGGAAGATTTTGACCACGATCGAGTGTCGATACTCGATCGAGTACACCGACATACTCGATCGGGTATGACTATAAATTATACTCTGAATTCGGTCGAGTATGGGTCGAATTCAAGTTTCTACTCATACTCGATCGAGTATATATACATACTCGATCGAGTATGCCTTTAATTTTAAATCTGAAATCGATCGAGTATACCTCGAATTTGCATTTCTACACATACTCAACCGAGTATCTTTATATACTCGATCGAGTACCCGAGCTGCACTCCCAAAAAGCCTATAAATACACCCCCTTTCCTTCACAATAGATACCAATTCCTATATACTTCTAAGCTCAGTTTAGACAAGTTCTTTCTTTATATTTTTATCATGTTTAGTCTCCAAATGAGGAGCTAAACTCTTCCATCTTGGTTTTGCTACTTTGAAGCTTAATGATTTGTAAGTTGTGAGTTATTTTCTTTAATCTTCTTCCTTGAATATTAATTACTTCCTATTCATATCCCATATTAATATATTGAGCATTACTTAAAGTATCAACTAGTCTTGTTCTATATATTAATTATTACTAGAATCAATCGGTCAATACGCTTGTTATTAATTCGGTTCTTTCAATGGTAGTAAACTTGGATTGCTAATGCATGCTTCTCATGGTTAATAATCTAAGGGGAATTAATTATATTGATTAAACCAATAAACCGCTTGAGTTGAGGTTATCAATCTCAATCGTTTTCATCTTAAGTTTATTGCTACTATCAAGTTAATATATGGCGCTTGTTCTATATTGACTCGATAATAAGTTTTGTTAATGAACGCTTCTCGTTATTGATAACTACCCTCGATGAATTGGATATACTCCTCGATTGAGTATTCGAGAGGAAGATAGTTAAAGATATAACCGGGATCGACGAACATTTCATTAAGTGGATAAAAGCAAAGCCAAGTATTCTTCTCATTAATTAAATCACATAACTCGTTCATCTTCGTGTTAATTTTAATTAAATCACTCAAACCTAAACCCCCCCCCCCTTTTGTTACTAGTTTATAAAGAGAGAAGTATTCCTTTCCCTGTGGATACGAACCTTACTACACTATACTACGTATTAGTGTCGTATTGTATTATTTTGAATGCACACCACGACAAAGTGCACGTCACCCCCTCACACCTTTTTCTGGCTCCGCCCCTGCCTATATATATATATATATATATATATATATATATATATATATATATATATATATATATATATATATAGGGAGCGGTTCTAATGAGAACATCTCTTATTGTGAGAAGTGAGAACAAATCCTAACCGACCATCTTATTAAATGATCGGCTATTACGTCATTGGTGCATAATACCAAGGTGCACTTTCGCACATAGTAAACTGTCTATTAGAACCGAAAATATGGGCGTTGAACTAATAAAGGGTGAAATGGTAACTTACAAAACAGATTCCTTTTATGGGTAGCACTTCCGTGTAGGCCTGGGACCGGTTCGGTTCCTAGGCGAAATATGTGGAACCGTTTGAAAATATGAAATTTTACTAACGGTTCGGTTCTTATAAATTATTTTGTAGAACCGATAAGGAACCGAACCGTTCTTAACGGTTCGGTTCTTGTCATTTAACGGTTCCTAGTATTTAAAAAAAATCTTACAAATCACGGTTAAATTTGTATCAAAAACACATTCAACGCTTGAAATTACAATACAAATATGTTGAACTTCGTTTCAAACCTCAAAAGTTGAGTTTAAAAGATGAATACATAACAAACTGCAAATTTTAGAAAACAAAAACAAAACAAGATACTCGGTAAAGAAGCCCAATAAAACCAGTTAAATGAAAAATAATTTCAAATGGTTAAATAACTAAACTAAAATAGTGAATGTATTATGAAAATAGATAAGTAAATATACATTAAAATATATATACTAATAAGAAATATATATAATTTTAATTATTATATATAACGGTTCTTTAACGGTTCCACGTACATATTTTTTACAGGAACCGAGAACCGAACCGTTAATAAAAAGTAGGAACCGAACCATTAACAAATAACTAATAAATTTTGGAACCGAACCGAACCGGGTCATAACGGTTCGGTCCGGTTCGGTTCTTCGGTTCTTGGTTCCAAAGTCCCAGCCCTACTTCCGTGTTCTGTTTCCATTTAATGTGGCGGTTGGAGCTCCATTTTCCAAAATGGTGGGTCAAAATAATAAGGATTAAATTTGTATATATAATATGTTTTTAGTTTAAATTTGATTTGTCTTTTTAAATTATATTCCAAATTTATCAAAAATTATATCAAATTAAATAATTTTTCATTATCTTTCATATGACACCAATAATGCATATATAATTGTCTTTTAAAGAAATAAGCACAATACATATATAATAAACCACAACAACCATCTCCAAATACAACACACAAGAACGTATATTTAACACACAACTATCAATATTTAACAAGTATCTCAATCACAAAAAACAGTATCCAACGCACAACAATTAAAGAATAATATCTAACCGCAGGGATTTCATATAGTACACATGAGCTAGTATCTAAAGCACAATATGTATATACGTTAGAAAACTCATATCTAGCACATAGAGAATCACAACAAGTATGTCATGCACAAAAACTGGTATCTAACACACAATTCAGAATATTGAATGCACATGAACTTGTATATCACACACACCCCATTTATGTAATACACATGAACTTGTATGTAACTCACATTTCATATATAACATAAAAACAAAAATATATGTTTAAAAAAAATATTATGATATAGTGATTAATAATTAAGGAGGTGAGGAGATAAATGAATAAAAGGGAATGCTATTCGTTTTCGTTTGTCATAAATTGAAAAGTGAGAAACAAGATGCCGGTGCTTTCAAAATTGAAAAGTAAGGAAACAAAATTACAAAATTAATATGATAGGCAATTTATTCTTTCCATTCCTAAATATGTGGAGCACATTAACTGCAACATCCGTTAATTAAACTACCAGTAAGGAATAATACGTAAATGCCCTCTAACGCCATATACTTCATTGCAGATCGCCATATATTTTGGAGGGTGAGGATTTGTTCTCACTTCTCACATTAAGGGGTGTTCTCATTTGAACCACAATATATATATATATATATATATATATATATATATAGGTTCATGTGAGAACTTAATCTTAGGAGAGTAAAAAAGAGTAGATGTGAGCCATTGGATGAAACATCTATTTTAATTTCTAATAAATTTTCGTAAAGGGCAATTAGGTGATTTCTCCTAATACTTAATGGGCTCCGTTTCTTTCCAAAACGGTCACCCATAATTCTCTCTCTCTCATCTTTACCATTTTACATGACTCCATTTATTTTATTTTCAATTTCTCTTTTGCACACGTTTGGTTCGTCATCTTCATAAATTATTTCTTTTTTACTTCAATTGTCCAATGGACATAAGAAATTACAACTTTCCATTCACCGTTATTGAAGTTTATGTACGACACTTAATTTAATTTTATTTATTTATTTTTGTTTTGTTTTCTATTAGGTGCGATTTGACTAGTTTTGTATAGCTTTTTAATGTATTTATTGGTATAATGATTCAATCTCTATACGTGTACTCTTTATAGTGAGATCCAAAGGATAGAACCATCACCATAGAGAAGTGGAAAACTTGCATTTTATTTTGTAAAAATAAATCAATTAGAATTTTAGAAATTGATCGAGATGCAATAGTGCACTTCTTTTTATAGATTTAAAGTGCACTTATTGGTTGTTACTTGATAACCTGCTCTTCATTTTCAATTTTATTTCAAGATAAAATTTACGAAACTGCACTAGTAATGAGTAAGTTAATGTATTAAAAGTGCATCTTAATGAGATAAAAAGTGATAGTTACAAAAGTGCAACTTAATTTATTAAAATGTGCACAAATACTGAAATAAAAAATATTAAACGAGATTAACCATACAAGTTGCACATATACCTGTTAAAAGTGCATAAGAATTCAATTAAAGTGCTTCAATAAGTATAAAAGATATAAAGTATAGAAGTGCACAAATGCATGAAAAAGATACTCCCTCCGGTTTTTAATAAACTTCACAGTTTCCTTTTTGGGACGGTCTAAAATAAACTTCACACTTCCTTATTTCCTTTTTTGGCAAAGAAATCTACATCAAAACAGTGCCAAACAGTGCCAAACAGTGTCTCAACAGTGCCAAACAGTGTCTCTACAGTGCCAAACAGTGTCAAACAGTGCCTCAACAGTGTACTCTACAGTAAAGTCAAATTTTTTTCCTTATTTTGTGTGAAGTCAAACTGTGAAGATTAAAAAAAACCGGAGGTAGTATATATTAATGAATAGACAATGCATGTTAATGAGATAAAACGTGCAATATATATTGACTATCGTATAAAAGTGCACTTAAGAACGTAAACAATTGAGGTTCATTAATATATTAATCTAATGTGCACATATCTACTAAATCAAATGCACACAGTATAAAACAAATCTCTTGTGCATATTATTCAATAGTATTATCACTTTTCAAATTATTCGTTGCAATATATCTATTTTCACATGCACTATTAAGTCTGCACATATGTATTATATGTTATGCACGTTACATATTATAAATAAATAAATTTTTGTATGTAGTAATCAATACATTGCACTTTCATGTATTATTTTCAATATTTTAGGTCATTAATGCACTTACCTTATTCTCCAACATTGAGATTGTAATCAATATGGAAACAACTAAATAATCCGGATGAACGTAACAAATAAATCCCATGCAGTATTACCCTTTAGCCCTTACGTATTTATTAGAGTGAAGCCTTTCCTTTTAAAATTCATCCACTATACCGTAATAAGTGGATGGAAGTTTTAATTCCACTCCAACCGTGGCCATCAGATCAAATAAATCTTTGGTGAAGTTTTATTCTTTTTTACTCTCCTAAGAGGGTGTTCTCACATGAACTAACCCCTATATATATATATATATATATATATATTTTATATAAAGAGCCCAACTTTCCATATTATAAATTAAAAGAAAAGAACCCATGTTACGAGAATCTGTTTGAATATAAAATACTTCGTATCTATTTGTGCGAAAGAAACTCAATATAGAACATTCGTATATCAATTATCAAATATCAAATACCAGTACATCGACAATCTAAGAAGTTGAGATAAAGATGAAGAACTAAAGAGAAGAATACCCCAGGTGAAGACGACGGCAGATAACGATGAAAGGCGGATTGACTTCGAAATACTGAAGGGTAGGAATTGTCAAACACGGATTGTACAAACAATCCAATTTGGGGTGTTGAAAAAGCTACCTATTCAAGTGTTGAAAGGTTTTTATTAACACTTTCAAACACTTACTAGCACTTTATACTTTTGAAATTTCTCTCCCAAACAAGTGTGGAAACCAACATTTCTTAACACTTCCATTCCTTAACACTTCCAGTACTAACATTCTTCATTGCTCAATCCAACTCAATCCAAACAGGTTGTTCCAACGGGCATGAACCTCAGGGACGGAGCAACATCTCGCACATCGCAGCTCCTTCGCGCAAAGAGAAGTCATAGCAGCGTCCATCTCCTCCGTGCACAGAGCCGTTAGGCCGCCGCTTCCTCCGCTGCCTTGGCCGTCTCCATCGCCCGTCCATGCCTTGGTCGTCTCCTATCGCCATCGACCACGCCGGGCATCATCGATCTTCTCCTTCCGTTTCCATATCCATACCCACGCCAATCTTCTTCTCCTTCTTCGGTTTATTCGGAAAGTGGTGCAAACTCAAATGTTAACGTCGATTATTCGAAAAGTGGTACAAACTCAAAATTTAGTGGAAATTACCGGACAG
The DNA here is from genome assembly GCA_945859915.1 of Cuscuta epithymum. Taxonomy (NCBI): domain Eukaryota; kingdom Viridiplantae; phylum Streptophyta; class Magnoliopsida; order Solanales; family Convolvulaceae; genus Cuscuta; species Cuscuta epithymum. The sequence goes on along the minus strand of CAMAPF010000183.1, from coordinate 274,462 downwards.
TCTACTTTCGTCTACCTTATATTATATAAAGTCCACCTACTTTTTCTTTTCATTTTTAAATCTTAAATTTTCAATTTAGTTTTCTAAAAAAACTAATGACAACTTGACAAGGGTCTACTGATCTACGGAGGATTAGTTACCGTATATAGGCTTAAGGTCTAGTGTTGAAAAGAAAAAATTCGTTGTTATATTTTTGAAAGAAACTTTAAAATTTGAAAAAAGTGATATTATTTCCTTTTTTTTGCCTATTTGTTATAAATTCCCGTTTAAGGTACACATGAGGTACAAAGTCTTGCTCCAATATTCATTTCACTTCACACCCACTTCAAGTGCTAATCAAAGAAAACAAAAACAGATGGCTTACATTAAGGGTGGATCCGGTGTAGCAATCTGGCCCGATCCTAAACCAGTCTGGTACTGTTTTGGACCAGACCGGGTACCCGACCTGGCAACCAGCAGGCCCAGTCCCGGGTATGAAATTTGGGAGCCTGAACAGGCGGTCCTGGGCCCAGTTCCGATCCCAACGGCTAGTTCAATTTTTTTAAGGGGAAAATAATTTAAATATCTCAAACTTTGAATGAGTTTGAGATAAATGCTCCAAACTTGCACATGTAATATATATACTCCAAACTTTAAATTGTACCGGATCATATAGTTTTTCACAAATATAATTTTATGGTATTAAGTACATAATTTAAAATACACAAAACGTTTATGAGAATGCAGTTGAAATTAAATTGTACCAGATGCTGCAGCAATTTCATATCTGACCTCTTCCACATGTTAGTTATGACACTCATTGCATCCTGGACACCTTTAATGGCTTCCCTTACAGCATTTTCATAATCCACACCAGCCTCCGCCTCTTCCGTTCCCGAAGCTTCAGTAATAGTCTGGAATTCTAGATATGTACCGCTGGCTTGTTAGATCTACAATTTTCATGGCTCACTAGCCATTCTTAGGGCATCCGTCATTTGCAAATTGCAATGGAGCCAAAGATTCATTATTTTTTGACTTGAGAATATGATGGAATAAAGCAAAATGGCTCACTAAACTGTCTACGCTTCTTTGTTATGAAGTAACAGTCAGTCCATACAATTTTGGACGTGATTTTCACTATGGGTCATCCGGAAACCGTCTCTCTGTGCTTTAGTACAGGGGTAAGACTGCGCACATCTGGCCCCCCTTACCCCACCATAGGTGGGAGCCTTCAGGTAAATGAAAATGATGATGACTAGCCGTTCTTAGGGTTGGACCAGTTCCGGGCCGGGCCCGGTTCGGGCCTTGAACCGGCCGGGCCTCGATTCACCAAAAGGAGGGCCCGGACCCGAACCCGAACCGGTGGCTCCCGATTCCGGGCCGGGCCACCCGGGTCATAATTTTTTTTTGCTTCTCTTATTTAACCCCCTATCCCTCCCCCTCAACCCCAAACGGCCAAACCACCTCAAATGGCCCAAAATACCTAATCCAACCCAAAACATAAAAAAAATTAAAAAAAAAACAATAAAAATTAATTCCGGCCCGAACCGGCATCCACCGGGCCGGTTCACCAAATGGAGGGCCCGGGCCCAGAACCGGTATCCACCGGGCCGGTTCGACCCGAACCGCCGTTGGACCGGCCCACCAGGCCGGGCCGGTTGCTACAGTGGCCGGGCCGGGCCGGGCCGGTTCCGGGTCGGCCCGCCCGGCCCGAGTCCATCCCTAGCCGTTCTGAGGGACGTCCAGTTTTTTTTAACACCGAATAGGGATTGGTGCAGAACTGCAGACTCAAATTTTAACGTCCATTATTCGGAAAGTGGTACAAACTCAAATTTTAACGGACACATGAGCTATACAGTCTATTGCCCGCATATTCATTTCACTTTAAATCCACTACAAGTGCTAATCAAAGAAAACAAAAACAGATAGTCTCTTCACGGCTGGCTTAGACAGGAATTGATTGATGTATGCTGATGTACAATTGTACTGTGTACCCCATTGCGAGAATCTAAAGTCTAGTCAGCCCGAATTACGAATCTTCAAGTGCTGCAGCTATTTCATATCTGACCTCTTCCACATGTTCATTTATGACAGTCACTGCATCCTGGACACCTTTAATGGCTTCCCTTAAAGCATTTTCATAATCCGCATCAGCCTCTGCCTCTTCAGTTCCCGAAGCTTCAGTAATAGTCTGGATATGTACACATTCATGCCCCACTGGCTTACCGAATCTACAATTTTCATGGCTCACTAGTCGCTCTGAGGGACGTCCAGTTTTTTTTAACACTTGAATAGTGGCTGTCTGTGAAACATTAGGAGCACCACTGTGATAAAAGCCAGCTCCCAAAAGAAAATGAAAGATTCCAAAATTGGTTCAAGGGCGTTGGAAATTATTCAAGCAACTTTCTAGATATGGCTTTTTCTAGATATCAGACAAATCCAGACACATTTGGGCATATTTCTAGATTTGGCTATTGACAAGGTTACACTTAAAACTAGAAACACTGATAACAACTCAAAACTGCAGGCAAAAGAACAAAGAAGCAAATAAGTTGCACCTTCCATCCCTAAAAGATGGTTTCAGGTTTGTGTTTTTCTTTATGCTCTATCCCTAAAAAAAGTTCCTGATTTCCTTTTCGGGCTGCCCTAAATAAAGTTATCTTTCCTTACTTTGAGTAAAAGTCTTACGTTACTTTGCTACAATTAATTATTCCAAACAACATTAAACAAGGGCATTCTTGGGAGTCAAACACAGAACGTTTGATTCAATAAAGTAGGAACGTCTTTAAGTGATGGGGTCCAGGAGGGAATAATAACCTTTCTACTTGAAGCTGAAAATCTAAGATGAGTCAATCTCTGATTGGTGGGGCTTGGGTGTACACAATGTTTGAAATTGCGTATTGCGGAGTTGAGACATTTTTTTCCCAAGGCATATTGCATAAGCCTCATTGCGCATTGAGGCGTAAGGCTAAGGAGTAAATCTTAATGCAGAGGAAAAATTTTATATAAAAATTTATAACTAATATGAAATAAAAAATCATTCAAAATAACACAATAATGTCAAAATAGAAATTGTTTAATTTAAAATTCAAAGTTTTTTTATGGATGAATGCAAAAGAGAATTGCTAACATTATGATTTGACACACTGGCTTGGGGTATTTCAAGTATTGACAGGGCGATGTGGTTTGTAAACGAAAGTGACGTGTGCTGCCATGACAGCTTGAGGATAAAAGAGCAAAGGATGGAGCTTGGGGATTTTGTGGAGCCTTCCGCTTAAGAAACCTCCTGGCATTCTTTTTGATTCATTGCTTGATTACTTAAACAGAGAAATCCCATTTATATAGATAGGGGTGGTGTACAAGGTTAAACGCATGCTAACATGAAAAGGGAATAAACCACACATAAAAATGACAGGAAAAGGAAAGAAGGATTAATCAGCTAGTCGATCGATCTATGTAATTAGAATTCAGTCATACAAGACCCTTGATTTAATACCTTATTTAAGTCTGCCCATATATACTTATAATATGGCACTAAATCCTCATTTTTTAAAGATGTTCATTCCTTGATTTGTTGTTTGTGGATTATAGGCCTTATAGCAATTAGCATAAGGACTTAAAAAACTAGTAGTATAAGGAGATACTTTTATATCATAAAAATACAATGAAGACAGTGCCCATGTGAGAGATTGATAACAAAATTTTCATGATGCATGTAAGGAGAATAATGGAAATCCTTTTTAAAAACTATTCTTACACCATAAAGAAGGGTATTCGAAGGCACAAACAGTGATTGCCATGTGTTGCCATTAGCATTTTAAGAGTACACCATCACAAAACCTCTCCTGTGACCAGAATACCTAGGCGACACCATTTTGGTGCCATTGCATAGCTTGCGCCATATTGTAGACAGCTCTTTTTAATCGGCCCATGTTTGAGACGGGTTTTTTTATAAATAGGCTCATATTAATTAGAATCTTGGGCTCTTGGCCCTAATTAATAATTGGACAGTTAAGGCTCCCACAAGGCCCACAATTTGGATTTAATGAAAAAATCTAATAGGCTAACTCCCAACCGAGCCATATTATCAGCAACCAAGGCTCAAGAAAGAACTAACGGCCAATACTGAAAGAATCATGGCACATACAAAAGAACAAGAGATCACCAATAAACCATGGTGATCTGAAAGAACAAAACTTATGGTTATTGAGTTGGTTAAGCGTGTTTGATTAGGATATTTTTTATTTGGACTTGGTTATTTCACTTTTTTATTGGTGATTAAAGCACAGAACTATATCGTCTATAGCTCATATTTATACTTGCTATTTTTTGTGTATCGTGGCAACGCCATAAATATAGCCACGACCAGCACAAACTGCCTTGGCGCCATGATGGTCATCATATGCCATGTCAACTATGCAAAAAAAAAGATTGAAAAAGATATCCAAAACATCTGATGCCCCTCTTCCCAAAGTTTCGACTGGATACAGTCCCAACCCTAGCGGGCCACTCCTGCCTATTGATTTATGTATGAAAGTATTTATGGAGTATGTATGGCTTTGTACTTTGTATCTCAAGCAGCTGATCAAATTCATATTTCTATAAAGAAGCCACTAAACCAAAATCAAGATAATATGCCCTCGATGACATATTCTGTGTAAGCATAAGCTGTGATAAACAGTATGATACCATTGAACTATCTACATACAAAAAAGACATATACTCCGTATTTCATGCAAACAATGAAGTGATGAAAAAATGAAAACATACCAAATGTAACTTCTTCTTCTCTTGTGCTTGAACTGATCTTAATATTGCGGCTAAATCCTCTCTGAAGTAATTGGGACAGAGAAGTTGTGACTCAATTTCAAGGACCTAAACCAGTCAAGAAGCACCAATTTCAGACACAGAGAATCCAGAATTTTGGGGGGCAAGTAGCCCATAACAGAAAAGTAGAAAATAACAGAACAGTGGATATAATATGCTCCATACGACTGTACTAGTAACTGACTGACTTGCTTTGAACAATCATTGAATTCGACTGCGATCTGTGTACAGAGTTGCTGGTAAGTCGACTCGACTCCAGAAACCATATAATCGTCAAACCCCCTGTTGAAGCAGAAATAGAACATGCATTGAATAATTCTAACTAAATAACAAATTGAAATCAAACATAACGTATCGCCTGAGATCATGCGCATGCATAAAGTTACATAAAACACACGAGAGCGCATCCGGCACCTCTTAAGCCTAGTATAGGATTGGGCTCTGCGTTGCTGCAAGGCCAGAAATAGGCGAAGCAACATAACTATCGAAGGGGGGCCGGTCTCACCCTCATAGCCGCCACTGCCATCCAGAATTTCGTCCATTTCGTCACAAATAGCAACCTTTCTCTCGAATTCTGCTTCGTTGTTCATTAGGTTTTGTGGTAGGTCGATTGTACAACCATTTTTTCGTAAATAAATACCTGACGGGCCCCCATTATTCAATGGGGAGAAATTATTATTAGCTGAGGTTACATAATCTTGCATTTTCACTATATTAAATTCAATGAAAGTAAGTCGTATATAAAATATAAAATTAATTTTTAAAACATAATACAATTTATTATCATAATTATAAGTCATTGTTGATCATCATGTGTTTTTCTACTTAACTACTCGATCATGTAGTAATTATTAATGAGAGTAGTTAAGGATAAGACTCACGAGTAATATTCATGAGATATATAATAAGAATTGTTTATAAAATGTGTTATTAAAATTGTGCGCACTTCTTCATTATAAATATAAAGTCCTATTTGTAATTCTTTTGGTTGAATTAAACCGCAATGACATTTCTTTCGTGTTTAGAAAAGAAGAAATACCAAGATTTTTATCATTCCATGACCTAAATTATAGGTTTAGTATCAATAAGGGACCTCAAAGACAAAATGTGTGATTTGTTTATTATTCCAATTATTTCATGATCTGAATAATTGAAAGCTATCAATCTAAGACCTAAAACATCTTAGATTTTAATTTACATAAAAAATTTATTAACTATGTTACTAATTTGTGATGATTTTATCTTCACAAGAGTTCTTTTTGTTCTCAGACTTAACGAAGTCACAGACACACAAATCAGATCTCAATACTTCAAACATGCAGTTAACGCAATATAGAAAGTAAAAGACACACGATATGTTGACGCAGTTCGGAAGATAACTTCCTAATCTGCGGGGTTTCAACAGGGGAAACCTGGTCCCAAACAGATCCACTAGCTCAGAAAGGTTTTTACAATCAAGATGGTTGCAAAGCAATTAAACACAGACCAGAAAACTACAAACAATCAATCGACAAACGACTCACGACGATTAAAAACAAAGAAAGTTCAGAGTTAACCGAAGTCGAATCCAATCGAGGATTCGAAGGCAGAAGAAGACTCCTGGATGAACCAGCAGACAGCTCCGAAATACATGCTTCCTCCTTTCTCACAATCGTCACAAGAAGATGGCTTCGATCTCAGCAGATTTCAAATCTCACAGACTCTCTCTCAAGGGTTTCTCTTTCTAGGTTATCACAGTATGCAGCCGATGGATCCAGAGAGAAGGACACCGGATATATTTATCCTTCCAACTCGGGTAGATAGGCTAACTAAAATACTGGACCCAATAACAGGCCCAATACAAAAGTATAAACCGGACATGCCCATAATAACAACCCAAACAACCCTTACAAGATATTACCCAAGAAAAAATAAAGTCCAAGTCTAATTGCTTTGTCATTCTATCTTAATTGTAAATGAAAGAACATATGAGAGAATTAGGATTAAATAATATCCCAACAATTTGCCCTCCTAAGACTCATTCTCATTCCAGAATCTCCAAAAGGAGCATCATCATAGCTAGTTTGCAGGATCTGTGAGACATGAATTTCCCCATTCATCATCAACCTAGTTTGGAACCTTTCATCAAGGTACCTCAAAGATTTTGAAGAAGCTCCTGCAAAAAAGAAATTTATCAGTAGGGACAATTTTAGTTCCAAAGTCAGCAGGATTTACATCCCCAGAAATCTTTTCAACATTAATATTACCCTTGGCAATTTCATCTCTTATGTAATGAAACCGTACATCTATATGTTTGGTCTTCTCATGATACATAGGATCTTTGCAAAGGTAAATAGCACTTTGACTGTCAGAAAAAACAACAGGGACAAGACAGTTTCCTAGAACCTCACCCAAAATACCTTTAAGCCATTTGGCTTCTTTAATGGCTTCAGTGGCAGCAACATATTCAGCCTCAGTAGAGGACAAAGCCACAACAGATTGCAATTGGGATTTCCAAGAGATACAGTTCCCAGCCCAGGTAAAGAACCAGGAAGTCGTAGACTTTCTGGTATCTTTACAACCAGCATAATAAGCATCAACAAATCCTTTAAGGTCTAAAGATGAGCTAGAACTATACTTAAGACCTAGGTTTTTAGTTCCAGAAAGATACCTAAGAGTAAACTTCATAGCAGTCCAATGTCTTTCCCTAGGGTCAGACATGAATCTGCTAAGAACACTCACAGCAAAGGCAAGGTCTGGTCCGGTACAAAGCATAGCATACATCAAAGAGTCTGAAGCAACATCATAAGGGATTTTATCCAATTTCTTAGATTCCTCCAAAGAAACAGGATAAGGATCCCTATGAAGATCCAAATGCCCTCCTAAGGGTATAGAAGTGCATTTAGAACCATGCATGTTAAACCTATCCAAAATTTTTGACAAATAATTGCTTTGAGATAAGAATATGCACTTTTCAGGTCTATTTCTGTTTATGTCAATCCCCGAAATTCTTTTAGCATGTCCTATATCTTTCATATCAAAATGTGTTTTTAGATCATCTTTCACACTTCAACCAACATTTTGCACAGACCAATAATGAGGATATCATCAACATATAACAGAATGTACACAACATTATCAGTATCAACATGCTTGAAATACAAACAAGTATCATATTTGCTTTTAAGAAAACCAAGTTCACTCATGCAAGCATCAAATTTCAAGTTCCATTGTCTGGGAGACTATTTTAAACCATAGATTGATTTTCTTAACAAGCAAACATGATCAGGATTCTTTTTACTCTCATATCCAGGAGGTTGAGACATGTAAATAGTTTCATTTATATCTCCATGCAAGAAAGCAGTCTTAACATCCATTTGTTCCAATTCCCAGACAAACACTGCAGTCATAGCAAGCAAAAGTCTCAAGGTTTTGAATTTGATTACAGGAGCAAAAATATCTTGGTAATCAATCCCTTTCTTTTGTTTAAAACCCTTAGCAACAAGCCTAACTTTATACTTAGGGGGATCTGTGGGATCAAGACTATCTTTTATCCTATAAATCCATCTACAATCAATGACCTTAGCACCTATGGGTTTAGGGACCAAAGTCCAGGTTTGATTAACCATCATAGATTGCAATTCTTCTTGCATTGCTTTAACCCATTCATTTGACTTAGAACTCTTCATGGCTTGCTCAAAAGTTTCAGGAACATTATTTTTAACAATTTCAGAAGCTATGAAGATAAACTCAGCTAGGTTAGAAATATATTTCCTATTAGGAATTATATTTCTAGGTTCTCTGTCCCTAACAAGTTGATAATCAGCTAAGTTTGGTTCTTCATTTCCATTAGAGGCACTTCCATTAGGATCGGTTTCATCAGTATTAGCATTTACATCAGACAAAAAAGGTATATCATGCAAATTACTCAAATTTTCAAGTAAGGGTAAGGTACTACCTTGCTGATTTGAATCACTATTTAGCTGTGCATTACCTTCTGATGAATCATCTTGGTCAGATTCAGACAAAGAATGATCATCATTACCTTCATGGAATCCTCCAATATGAGATTCATTTTCAGACAGATACTCAGTGCTCATTGTATCAAAAAAGTCACCATCAGATTCACCTGTCATTTCACTAGACGAAGCATTAATATTTTTAAAATGAAATTCAGCTTCATTAAAGATAACATCTCTAGAGACAATACATTTATAACCTCCAGGTTGAATCACAAGGAGTTTATAACCTTTCACACCTTCTGGATAACCAATCATAACACACTTAATAGCCCTAGGTTCTAATTTACCTTGAGAGATATGAGCATATGCAGTACAACCAAAGGGCCTTAAATGAGTTATGTTTGGTTTAACTCCAGACCACATCTCTTGGGGGGTTTTGAAGCCCACCACAGAAGATGGTGATCTTTTGATCAAGTAAGTAGCTGTTACAACAGCTTCACCCCACATAGAATTCTTAAGACCAGATTCAATTAACATGCATCTAGCCTTTTCAAGAATAGTTCTGTTCATTCTTTCAGCAGTCCCATTCTGCTGTGGGGTGCCAGGGACAGTTAAAAGTCTTTTAACACCTTCAGTTTTACAGAAATTATTGAAAACATGGTTGCAAAATCCAAGACCATTATCAGTTTTCAAAGATTTCAGTTTAAAGTTGGATTGAGACTCAACAAGCCTTTTCCAGATTTTAAAACTGTCAAAAGTTTCATCTTTTGTTTTCAGTAAATAAACCCAGACTTTTCCTAGAAAAATGGTCAATTAGGGATAGAAAATATTTCCTTCCTCCTAATGTTCCAATTTTAGAAGGCCCCCATAGGTCAGCATGGACCAGATCAAGAGGTTGATTTGCAGTATAGGTCGATTTACCAAAGGAATGTCTAGTTTTCTTTCCAAAAATACAGTTTTCGCAAAAATCAATTTGGCTAGGTTTAAAGTCAATCATTCCATTTTTAAACAGTTTATTCAGGCCCACATTACCAATGTGACTAAGCCTTCTATGCCACATTTCAGTTTGTTTTTGAATAGTAATGTTAGACTCAGGGGCAGCTATATTTAGTTCGGAGGAACCTTCAACAATGTACAGACCTCCACTTTTAACAGCTTTGATAAGATGATTTCCATTTCTGGAAACCATCTTAATGCCAACCTGAGTAACAATACTACAGTCTAACTCATCAAAAATAGATTCAGACAGCAAGTTTCTTCTCAAATAAGGAACCCATCTCACATTTTGAATAACCCTAACAACTCCATCGAACATCCTTACACTACTAGAAAAAATGTTATTTGCTGCGGTTAATTTCACCTATTTGCTGCGGTTTTGAACCGCAGCAATTGAAGGGGCAGCAATTAGTATAATTCTCTATTTGCTGCGGTCAATAACCGCAGCAAAAAATTACTCTACATTAAAAAAAAAACTTATTGCTGCGGGCCTTAGTAACCGCAGCAAATACTCTTCAGATTTCTTGTTTAGAGCTTCGGCAGTTCCGCTTAGTTATTATTATACGGAGTAACTTATAAAGGCAGCAATTGTGATAATATCTATTTGAGTAATTGCAGCCTTTTCTACTACTAATCCAAATGCACTATTAAATATTTAATACATCCAAATAAGTCATGTACGGTTGCTCTACAAACCACCAAAACCAACCAATATGATAAAAACCTTAATCTACAAAATTTACAAGTTTTTCACAAACAAAAGCTGCCCATGAATCTTGAACTTCACCGATTTCATCTATTGATAACGCTTAATCTCTTGAAGTGCTCTTGTACACCTAAAAAACAATTCAATTTCATAAATGTTAACATTTGAAATTTCATCATAACTAATAATGGTACAACGTGGCTCCAAATTATTCAAATTAAAAGAATTTCTAATTTCACTTTCTATATTAGATTTTACCTTGTGTATACACATTGGAAACTACTTTTCATCTAAACAATCTAAATTTCATTTCTTAAAACTGCTTTTCAATTTAATTTTAAGTGAAAATTTAATTCATTAAAAAAATACTAGAAAAATATAATCAATATATCACGTCATAAATTACTTTTTAAACGTCATAAATTACTTTTTAAAGTACTTGACACGCCTTATGAATAAATATTTGACATGATGTACTTATAGATAGTGAAGAACCAAATCCAAATGAACAATTGCAAATTGCCAACAAAAATGCAGATTCATGACAGAAGTGAAAAAAGCAATATACACACATACGAGTGTGACATATCCAGACTTGAGAGTAAATCAAATTTACTTGAAATGTGCTAAAACACATTATATAAGATAATGTAGATTATATGAAGAACACACAAAAACAAACTCACCTCACCCATTTCAGATTTCTCTCCAGTCTTGGCATGAACTCTACCGACATTTGACTAAGCATCACATCTATCTATGGATCTCGTTCAAGAATATTCTTGGGATTAGCTTTTCGAGTGTTATCTAGAATGAAAGCAAAAATTACTTGTGCTTTTAAAAAATATAAACTATAGAAATATTTAAACATATAACAATACATAAACATATAAGAATAAAATTACCGACAAGGGCCATGCGTTCCTGGAGTTCATTCTTGTCCAGACCACGGACCCATGGCGGAACGACATCCTCGACCTCCCCAAAAATATGGCCACACACGTGAACGTTGTTTATCATGCAAAAGTCCAAGGGCTCATCAGCGTCCTTGTAGTTTATGTTTCCTTGTTGAGGTTCTGTTGAGTACCACTTCAGCATATTCCTAAAGATAGCCCAATTAAAATTCCTTAGGAAGAAATCTCTGTATTCTTCATTGTCTATTTAGCTTTTTCTTTGTCATTATACCAAAACCACTTTAATAAAATGCAATAACAAAAGTGGTCAAACCATGCATTTCTATCAACTCGAAATATTTGAAGTGCTGCAACCATTAAGTTAATACCTGGAGCAGGACTCTGAACATAAACCTTGACCTTAGCTGCTTCTTTCTCAATCCTGAAACTAATAAAAAGATATAGTAGTGCATCTTGCAGTTCGATTGTTGAGGATTCAGTGATAATGGGTAATAAAACTTTCAAATTGATAACACAGTAATGCACATTACCTCAAAGCCGCAGCATCCTTGGATAGTTCAGCTTATATAGGCACTTCTTTCAGTTCAGCGTGTACAATCTATTGAGCTTTCCCATACTCCACCTCTACAAGAAGGAACAAGGTCAGTTTGAAAGCTATGGCAGTACACAACAAAATCAATGAAACTGACTGAGAGGGCAAGACCCCAAACTTTAATTGGTTTAGCTATAAACTTATAATTCATTAGCATTTCAAAATAACTATCGGTAGTAGGCACATTAAGTTTAATGCTCCAAAATAACTATGACATGCTAAACGGTTAATACTTCACAATGAAGAGTAACCATAGAGCATAAATTAATTTGTGAATTGTGAGCAACTGTAGTCATATTCGTAGTTTATTTTAGTGCAATTGCAGTACCTATTGATGAAGTATTGAACAACGAGTGGGACTTATAGTCTCCATATTTTAAAAGTGCAGCATGATCATGATAATTTAATACACATTATGCAGATAAAGGTGAGGCACTAAATTTTTGAGATGGTACCTCATTGAGTTGTTGGCTCCTCCTTTGGTCTGGAAATATAGCCTTGAAAACTCTGGGCTTATCCTCTACTCCTCTAGATATCAATCGAACAAAGCCTGTGGTTTAAAGCATGTCTACTAAAATTCAGTAGTTCCAACTCTAATTAGCATTTATGCAAGCATCTGTTATCTGTTTAGCATACATATATATATATACATTCAACACAAAACCAGTATACCTTAGATATCATATGAAAAGCCCAATTAATTGTTTGGAACTTTGGACTAACACATATTGTTATATTCTGTAAACATTACAAAGAGGTTCTGTGCAAAGCACAGTCCAAGCTTAGAGAAGATCAAAGAACCATTTTGAGAAGCCACAACTTGGGTCTCACAAAATAAAACTTAAACTTAAGTTTGGTATAATCTATAATGAGAACCATTGCACTTTATAACATATAAACTCAATAGAAAAATTGGTTGCATAATTTTATACCTGGGTTCTCATAACTTCATAATACATTATAAAGTATAAATAAGTAAAAAAGCTTGAAAAGAAAGGAATACAGGTTTTTAAAATATAAAACATGCTAGAAAAGACTAAAAAACTAAAAGAACTTCATAGGCAGAAATAAGAAATAAAGACAGAGATTTAAATGAAAAGCTAGAAATAAAGAAAGAAGAAATAAACCATACATATACATCATACCTTCAAAGAAAGGAAATATAGATATAGAAAATAAGAAATTATGAACATGAGAAGAATGACAAGATGAAAACAGAAACTTTAACCTGAAGTGCTAAAGAGGGAATCCTTCAGAGCCTCTATCTTATTAATCCGGTCATCAATAATATACTGTTTAGCATGCTTTGAATAAGAAACGGCAATCCTTGCTGCCAATTGCAAAATCTAAAAGCAGAGATGCGAGAGAATCACTCAGATTTTTCTTAATTTAGAGTTACTTAGTTTTAATTAAACTGCTAAAACTCATTACATGATCTCGAAACTACTTATCAATTCAAATAGACGAAATTTCAAGTTGGAGTTTTGATTATGTTTCTTTAGTAAGTAATAATCCCTAACACCAATTAGGGTTAAAATTAAACAAACCGTATGGATGTAAATACTCCATGGGGAGAATTCGGGAGCCACATTAGGATCAAACATACAATTGGTGTACCCCTCTCAACACATAAAAAATATACACAAAAAAAGATAAAGGGAAAAATGATAAAGAGAGAGTAGAAGTGGGAAGCTAATGCCGGGTGCAGTTGTAGGCGTCCGTCGGAATCTCACGCCGGGTGCAGTGGGAAGCTAAAGTCCCCTGCGATTGGAAGCTAATGTCGGTTACATCGTTGGCTGCTTAGATAGGAGCAGGCTTGTCGTCCAAAGCCAGGACTGGCCGGAAGCGAGTGGGAGAGAGAGGAAGGTTTTTTTTACTTGTGAGGATGTGAGATGTTGACTTAGCTACCCGATTGTTTTGCAAAGTAGAGAAAATAAATTAATTCTGTCTCACGACTCACAAAGGGACCGAAGCCATGAGTTTCAAAAAGTATGACTTATTGCTGCGGTTCAATCAAAACCGTCGCAAATACTTTTAAAAAGTGGACTTTTTGGTGCGGTTAACACATGACCGCAGCAAATACATTAAAATGTTGTGCTATTTGCTGCGCATTACCAATGACCGCAGCAAATAGGTAGCAGCAATTAAAGAAAATTCTAGTAGTGTATTAGAGGCACATTGCCTATACCCTTAATATCCAAAGCAGTATTGTCCCCCAACATCACTTTCCCCCCATCATACAAGTGTAATGAAGAAAAAATTGACTTATTGGGGGTGGCATGTAAAGTACAACCAGAATCAAGGATCCACTCATTTTTCAAAGAAGAATCAGAACAGATAAGCAATTCATGTTGTATTATGTTGGCAGACTCTGTATTAGAATTAGGATTAACAGCACGTTTTGTGTCACCTTGTTTATCCCTTTTCTTTTTCCTACAGTCTCTAGCAAAATGTCCCTCTATACCACAGTAGTGACACTTAAACCCTTTCTTTTCAGAATTTTCCTTATCATTTTGTTTCTTCTTTTTAGAACCATTTTTCTTACCCTTTGATTTACCCTTCACAACTAAGGCTTCAAATTTGATTTCAGCCTTTTCATTGTTCAAGGGATCATTCTTAGATTTGAACACTTTAAGAGTTTCATTCTTCTCTATTACAGAATCAATGATCTTACCAGGGGTAAGATCTTCATTAGAGTACTGAATGACATCCTTGAAGTTATCAAACTGAGAAGGCAAAGAGTTTAGAAGAATGACAGCTTGATGAGTATATCTTTTATCTTTTCATCCACTCTCTCAATTTCTTGTGTTAGTTTTAGAAAATTATCCAAATTATCAGAAAGAGATACAGAAACATTCATCTTAAAAGTGAATAACCTACATAGCAGAGAGATTTTTCTAGACATAGACTTCTTCATGTAGGCAGATTCCAGGGCATTCCATAAAAGTTTAGGGTCTGTAATAGTTGAGAATTTTCTTGCAACATTATCAGATAAGTGAATTATCAATTCAGAGTAGGCAGCATTCTTTAATTCAATTAAGTCAGACTGAGATATTCCAGATATTTCAGCATCAGAAACAACTTTGAAGCATTTTTGCTTCATCAACAGAGCCTTCATCTTAAGCTGCCACATAGGGAAATCACTTGTACCATCAAAGGTGCGAACCTTGGTACTAGAATCAGACATTTTCCCAATATGGACTCAAGAAAACAGATATACACTAGAGAAGATATCAGACAGAGTCAAAGCACACTGTAGCAAGCACAAGACAGAACAATTCTGAGCTAGGGTTTCAAGAAATCAAAAGTTCAAACCAAAGGTTAGAGTTCAGATTTCAAGAAAGCACAAGGCTCTGATACCAAATTTGTTCTCAGACTTAACGAAGTCACAGACACACAAATCAGATCTCAATACTTCAAACATGCAGTTAACGCAATATAGAAAGTAAAAGACACACGATATGTTGACGCAGTTCGGAAGATAACTTCCTAATCTGCGGGGTTTCAACAGGGGAAACCCGGTCCCAAACAGATCCACTAGCTCAGAAAGGTTTTTACAATCAAGATGGTTGCAAAGCAATTAAACACAGACCAGAAAACTACAAACAATCAATCGACAAACGACTCACGACGATTAAAAACAAAGAAAGTCCAGAGTTAACCGAAGTCGAATCCAATCGAGGATTCGAAGGCAGAAGAAGACTCCTGGATGAACCAGCAGACAGCTCCGAAATACAGGTTTCCTCCTTTCTCACAATCGTCACAAAAAGATGGCTTCGATCTCAGCAGATTTCAGATCTCACAGACTCTCTCTCAAGGGTTTCTCTTTCTAGGTTATCAAAGTATGCAGCGGATGGATCCAGAGAGAAGGACACCGGATATATTTATCCTTCCAACTCGGGCAGATAGGCTAACTAAAATACTGGACCCAATAACAGGCCCAATACAAAAGTATAAACCAGACATGCCCATAATAACAATCCAAACAACCCTTACAAGATATTACCCAAGAAAAAATAAAGTCCAAGTCTAATTGCTTTGCCATCCTATCTTAATTGTAAATGAAAGAACATATGAGAGAATTAGGATTAAATAATATCCCAACACTTTTGACTGTAAAATGTTTATTAGTTTTATAAGATTAAATAAAATTTAACTTTTTAAAATAAAAATATTAAAAATTCATGATATTTTTATACCTTACTCGTGAGTATTTTCTCTTAATTACTCTCGACAATATTTATTCCACGATGGAGTAGCTAAGTAGAAAAATAATTATCAACAACAATGACTTATAATTATGATAATAATTTGTGTTCTACATTAAAAATTAATTTTATAGACATTTTTCATTGAATTTATGAATTTTATTAAATTTAAATTTGACAAATATTAACGTGAGGGGGCAAAGAATGAGAATGATCCAAACTCAGGGGGTAACTAATTGATTTTTGAAAATACAAGGTTGCATTAATAATTATGATATAACCTCAAGGGGTTAATAGTAAATTTCCCTATTCAATAACTACCAAAAGGGGTTACTTTAAGCACCCCCATATTACTCCATATTACTTTATGTAACCAACTAGTAACTACACTTGTGCGTTGCACACTTCACGGGAGTATAGCAACTATATACTCCCTATGTCCCGGAAACAAGTTCTCACTTTCCTTATTTGGATGTTCCAAAATAAACTTTCCATTTCCTTATTTGGCAAATTATTTACATCAAAACACTGCAAAACAGTGTCAAACAGTGCAAAACAGTGCCAAACAGTATTGAAACAGTGTCAAAACAGTAAAATTTACTTCTCAGTAAATTTATTTCCTAAAAATGTGTGAAAGTCAACCCGAGAACTTATTTTCGGGACGGAGGGAGTACAAAATAATGTTGTAGTTAGAAATTCAAATACATGTTAAGATAACACAAATATGAATAATGATAAACATAAGTAAACGGAACTACCATATGTTGAACATATATATCATTAAAGCCCTCCATCGATAAATCATCTAATGTAGAACTGGTTGTTACATTGTTCCTAAACAACTTATGTTGTAAATTGGTTAACTTTTGTTTGTTGTTCTCAAGTACATCCATGTTCACCCGCATCCGTTCGTACGTCTATTTTAACGGATGAACCCAAACAATGTAATTGAATTTTCTAAAAGCGAAAGTCTACAAATAATTAAAACTATCTATTTGGGTTAACTGAGTGGCGGAACCAGAAATGGTAGGTTATGGGGGCGAGCTTAAAGAATTTATGGTGTAGGAGCCAAAACTTAAAATTTTACTATATTTTTAATGTCTATAAATACACACACATGTATATGTTTCGCTTTTTTTGGGAGCCCCCAGCCTCCTCATGTATCCATCCTTTAGTTAATAACATATAAACCCTAGATACATCTTTTATCTCGGCAAAAAGGCATTCTTAAACTGTATTTGACCTTTAGTTAATCGATAATTGATTATTAATTAAGTAAATGTAATCATAATTGATGAGTCCGAATTTGTATAGATATGTAGAAGCGTAGAGTTACTATATATAGGCGTATATCTTACAACTCGTTCTTTTTTATTTTTTATCTTTGTTTTCATTTCCTATGTATTTTCTTCTACTACGTATTTATGATGGGTTTTGTCACATTTTTAGATGTATGATTTCTTTTGTCAAAGAAACTACTAAAATCGATTAAAACTCTAAAACATTTAGCGCTAGGTTGTAGAAATTAAAATATAATGATGGGGAATCAAAATTGAAAAAGAAAGAACTCATAAATAGAAGAAACGTATGGTGAATAGGAATAGGAATGTGTAGAATGATGGTGAATCAAAATTGAAAAAGAAAAAACTCATAAATAGAAGAAAAGTATGGTGAATAGGAATGTGATCACAAAGACCAATTTTTCCCAATTCACACTCAATGTTAGATAGTATTGAATGGAGAACGTACAAACTAATCCCTAATTTTGTTCATCTCACTTCATTTAACGTAATAGCAAAGTCTACATTATGTGTGAAATAACGTGTCTAAATTCTTGTTAGAGCAATAGTAGGCCATTTCTTCATGAAAGTATATCACGTTGTATGCACCAATGAAACTTGAAACTCTCTGGAAAAAGTATGTTTCCGTTTAAGAAATTCTATGGGAATTAGTCATAAACTCTCTAAACACTTGTTTTCTATTAAAATATTGACGTTTCTTCCCCAATGCAATATGCCAATATACTTCAGTTAGTGTCATTCATAGTACGTGGTAGCTATTAAAAAGTATGCTCCCGCATCAGTTACATGTGGTGAGGTGCAAATTCTACGTACATAGCTAGCTATTAGAAGTCTAATCAATTCTCTAGTTTTGGAAGACATTTTAATTTAAATGTTCGATATGAAAATCCACAAAGAAAGTTTAAAAAAAACATTAAGTTGCAAAACGAGTTATAGCACAAAAAATAAGTTAACAAAACTTTGGAAAGAAATCCCCAATCCCATATTGTAGCTCGTCAAACTACATAGAAGAATTTTCATATGACAAATATTTTATTGTACAATAAAGTGAACATTCAATAAAGCGTACAAATCATGTGTTAAGGTTCTCAGATTTTATTTATGTCATTCCAAATAAATCACAGGCTTTATATTTTATATTAAAAACCTCAAGTTATTATTGTTAGTAGCCCGTAAATAGTGTATGGACGGTGAGGTTCTGAACTAAAAAGTATGAACTGTCAGAAAATAATACAAAAGTTCAATATTGTTGAAATCAAAGTCATGAAGAAGATGAATACATTGAATGGATGTAAAACAAAAATATGGTTTCAAATAAAATGATTTGTAGTACATGAACTCATACATATGTGTGACACTCCGAAATTTTTAATAAAATAAATAATTTTATAAGTCAGATAAGAGGTTACGAAAGTGACATTCTAATAAAGTAAGTGATAAATTTTTAACATGGTGAGATTTTTAATCGGATAAAAATGATTTAATAATAAAAGTGACATTTTTGTAACAAGTGAAAATTATACATATGACATAGAATAATAAAAATAATAATTTCACATATTCTGATCCACAGATACAAATAATACTACGACGTAACAATAATAGCTAAAGACATCTATTATTATTATATTATTATAATAATACTCCCTCCGGTTTTTAATAAACTTCACACTTTCCTTTTTGGGACGGTATAAAATAAACTTCACACTTCCTTATTTCCTTTCTTGGCAAAAAAATCTACATCAAAAAGTGTCAAACGGTGCCAAACAGTGTCTCAACAGTGCCAAACAGTAACTCTACAGTGCCAAACAGTGTCAAACAATGCCTCAACAGTGTACTCTACAGTAAAGTCAAATTTCTTTCCTTATTTTGTGTGAAGTCAAACTGTGAAGATTAAAAAAAAACGGAGGTAGTAGTAAATTGATTTTGCTACAGTGTTCCCGCCTAAATCACTGCAGGTCCACATTAAAGTACAGTATGTCCAATTTTACAGGATAATTTATTGTTTAATTGATTGCATTAATTAACTGGATTAGCATTCCCGTTAGCACGTGTGAATTCCCATGCACTCCACGAAAAAACGATTGATTTCAAATTTTCAATTTCGCAACAAATAACCTTAGTGCACTTCTATCTATACGCACAACATTACAATTTTCTATGTACTTTATTGAGAAATACAAATAATAATCACAGCATAAACCATTCATTTCAATGGCTATACAAATCCCGTGCAGCACTATATAAACACACGTCTAGCACCATTCTTGGCATGACATTCTTTGCAAATATTGTCCACTGATGCTGAGAAAGCAGTCCGTTTTACCTTTACAAGCACACGGTAGTATTAGAGTGAATTTTCATATGCAAATTTGAATTTTTTTCAGAAATAATGAAACGACATGCACTCTATTTGGTGAAATGATTGATCAATATTTATTCAGCCTACAAGAAGACTTTGAATCTCACTACAGTATTAGAGCTACAATGTTTCAAGGCAGGAAGTCCCAAGGTTACTTTGAAAATTTAACTATTCGAAATCAAAGAAATATGTAACTATTATTCTTTACACACGTACAATTGATATTGACTGTTGTTTGTAAATAAATAGCTAGATTCAATCTGTATATCTAATGCCCATGATGTGAGCAAAAAGGTAGTGAAAGGGGAGAAAGCACAAGTATTGGAATTCTTAGCAAGGTATGTTCTTCATTAATATAGATGATCAATAATTTAATGCCATTACACAATAAACAAAACTTGCAACCAACACATGCAATTTGTAGGATAAGGTAAACAGATCTGGGCTTAATTATAGTTTATAACATAACCTAGATATTTATATTGAAGTCCTGTGTTAAGTATATTGATGGTGAGCAATGATCTCATTTATTTTTCATTTTAGTAATTTAAACTTAATTGGTAAAATGACAACTCAATGCAATGGACATTATATGGCTATGAGCCAATCTTTGACTAAGCAAGGGTCTCATTTATTGAGTAATCATCTCCCTATTTTTATATGTATTGTTTATTTTGTAAATGTGTATCAACTTCATTCTTGATTACACTACCAGAAAAATGTCTATTTGGCACAACATTTGGCACGGCAGCTTTCAGTTTTTTGCCCTGCCTATCGTTATTGGCACGGCGTTGGCACAAACACTGAAGGGGTGCCACCTGAGGCCTGCCAAATCAAATGGCACGCGTATTTATGCCGTGCCAAATGTAGGCACGACGTCTGGCACAGATGAGACAGAGCCAAAAGGATGGACGGAATCACTCTTAAGTTTCTGTTAAAAGTTGGCACGGCGAGAATTGTGCCAACTCTCGCATATAAATTTGAATTTTGGCACGCCATTTTAGGAGCCAAAATTAGGAGAGGTTTGAATGTTGACACGGGGACGTTGTGCCAACGGTATGTCCTCATTTTAAAAAGTTTGAGTGTGGCACGCTGAAGCCGTGCCAATTCTTTCCAGCTATAATGAATTTTTTGAATGTTGGCACAGAGGTAATGTGCCAAGAATGCCATCTTTGATATGTGGTTTTAAACATGGGCACATAGAAGCCGTGCCAAATTGAAATTAATTATAAAAAAAAAATGGCCCATATATAGATATAGATATACACGTATATCCATATAGATATATGGACCAATTTTTTTGTATCAGAAACATTATTCAACCCAACACAATCTTCATACAAAAAAAGGTAAGGTACTCTAACAATCAAACATCATTCCAACCACACAAACTTCATACAAAAAAAACCAGTAAACATCATTCCAACCAAACATATTAAACAAGCAAAAAATCAGCATTGAAATCATCAACATTGAATATTAGTATCCATCACGATCTCCCCAATAAATCCAGAAAAAACAGCAAAAATAAGTGTTTGGGAAGGAGGTACTAAATTTCAAATCATTGGGAGGGAGGTATTAACATTACAGACCATTAAGAGTGGGAAACTCATCAGCGAAAAACTCATCAACATTCATTTCACCTGGCTGAGTCGGGGCTGGCTGAGTCGGGGTTGGCTGAGTCGGGGCTGGCTGAGTCGGGGCTGGCTGAGTCGGGGTTGGCTGAGTCTGGAAGGGAAACTCGGGTATCACTATGTTGGGGTTAGTAGTTTTTAACTGCTGTAAAATAGCAGAAAAGCAACCCGACATAGCAGCCATTTGAGCATCTTGTTCCTGCTGTTTTTTTTCTTGTTGAAGTATTTTATCATTTTGGGCCTGCAATTTCTGTTGAATTGCTTCAACTTCTTCAGGAGTAGGACCAGAAGGGCCGATCACCGAGGATGATTCCAGCACTGTAGTTTTAGCCCGACTGCCATGCCCGAACCGGCGGCTCTTGTACTTTGGCGTGGCTTTCAAAAACAGATCATTGTCTTCGACTGCGGATATTTGACTATCCGATTGACTGGCAGCTTGCTCCTTCAGGTCATTGTACTTTCTCTAAAAAAAATTAGAAAACAGTTAATACATTGCATAAAAAAAATTTATAACGGCAACATTAAATAAAAACTACTCACAAGAACTTCTTGAACACGAGGCGGCGGATCACCCGTCTTGGGGACATAGCACTTTTCATAAACTTCAATAGAGAGCGGATCCCGATTCAACTCCACGGCCTTGAATTGAAGAAGATACTAATTAATTACATATTTTAATTTAAAAAAGACCAATACAACTATGACTATTTTTACCAATTTTTCAGCATGTGCATCCACACAACTTCTACCACCTCTGTACTGAGACTGGATAGCAGCAGGCGTATTCCTATTTTTACTTCCAACAGTACTCCTCTTCTTAAACTCGTCACTGGCCCAATATACTGTCATTGTCAGCCAATAATTATCCGCAACCCAATCTGGCTTCAAGGCTGGCTTCACATCGCTTCCTCTATGCTTCGTTAACTTCTTACTCAACCAATGAGAGCCCCGGGACTCAAACAGCTCCCTCATCTTTATGTTGAGCCGAGGATCCCATCGGTATGAGTTCTAATACAATACACACAAATAAAAATTAAAACAAAACATCTTAGATTTTATAGCAAACACCAAAACTTATTAATTCAATTAAATTCAATCAGTTACCGTAAACAAAAACCACCATCGATTTCGCTGCTCTTCCGAAGCATTTTGAAACGAAGTCCAAGGCCCGTGAAAATTTCCCATTATTATCTCCTTAATTCTGGTCAGCACAAATTGCTTGCTGCATGTTCATTTTTACATTATACACACTTATGTTTTCAAATAAATGATTGATCCCTAAAGTCCAGGACATGCTAACACATAAAGATACAAAACATGTTAATTGTAATAAAAATACAAAAGATAAAAAACTGTTTTGAGTTTCAATTGATTTTAAGTTATTTGGTTTATTGGTTTATTTTCATTTTCGATTTAATAGCAAAACATTTATTAGAAAATAGTTTAAATAGTTTAATACACATAGTTTTAAACACATAGTATAAAACAGTAAAATAGTTTAAAATCGTAATTGACAGAACCTATAATAAACTTTAAATTGATACTAATGGTCCATTACATCAGCTACAAGCCTATAATGTATGGACTACGGAGTACTGATACAGAGTATTTCCTATGGACATGAAGGTTAAACTCACAAATCATCATCTTCAACAAAACAGAATTAATAAAGTTTAGGAAAAGCTTTAAAGCTCTAGGTGTATGCCACTATGAAACATGCCTGAAATTGCTCCAACTAATGAGTATCAATTTATCAAATGTTCTTCATTATCTTCTCTTGAAGTTTTGGCTATGTACAATTTAGAGAGTGCTTAGTAACAATCAAATGCCCAATTTTAAATTGTCAGTACACAAATTAACCAAATTTGCTACCTCTTTTGGGTAGATTAACTAAGGTTGACAAATCTGCTTTTAAAAATGTTGATTTACTTTAGCAGTAAGCAATTGTTGACTAAAATACCAGAGTTCATATGACTTAAACAACATCCAATAGCAGAAAATGACTAAAATTGTTACCAACACTTCAGCAGGCATTAATTTGACTAAAATGATTGGCATAATCTCCACAGCTTCAAAGTAAATAGCAGAAACTCTGCAAGTATTACTCAAAGCTCAATATCCAATAGTCCATACACTAAAACAACAAAAAATGGACCTTTTTTAAGCACTTAAGTTATCCATTAAGCAATATAAGTACAGTACACCGAATTCAAAAGTCATTTACCGAACACTAAAGTAGTTGTTTGACATGATCAGTCCATCAAAAAAGCCAAAAAGGCTGATCGGCGGTTTATCAAACGGGCGTATTCTCATCGGGCAAAATCAGAAATAGAGAACATGCCATATCAGTATAAACATTATCATAGTAATGACTTCTTTTGGATATATATGGTGGTTTTTTCAGTTCCATATTATAAGTTTGTTCATTTAAATAAAACTGAGAGCACGAAGAAACTTTAAATCAAATTTTTTGCCTATAGCTTGGGAACCGATTTTTTTTGCTCCTCTGAGAATCATCACTTTCAAACTTATTAGGAAATCAAGTTCAAACTCGTTTAGTGAGCAAAGCCACCTGATATCATCAATTCGACTTTTACTACTCCCTAAATTCAATAATGGAATTACCCAATACTTTAGTTAATATTTTGAAATAAGTATTACCATGTATACTAAAGCTTTTACGTTCTTTCGAACATGAGATAATTATATGCTAAAAATAAGAAAAGATATTGAAATAAACTAGAATGAGCTAGCTCCCTAGCTAACAAGCCAAATACTATCAAACTTGAGTTTGGTTTGTTTATTTTAAAAAGTTCTTTTAATTGAATTGATAACCGAATGGGTCACTAGAAGCTTGATTTATTTGTAGCTCTAGTAAGGGCACCCGGAATGAAGAAACTAGGTAAGAACAGCTATATAAGTTATATGACAGATTAGTTGAAAGAAACATTTGATGAACTCAAATAAACTAGGTAAGAACAACTAAAATATTAACTCGTTTAGGTTACTAACCAAAGCATATCCTTTGGTGTAATCAAGGGGTTGTTCGGGTTAGGCACCGCGGCAGCACGGGAATTGGAACCTTCTTCGCCATTACGAGATAAGGAACCATCGGCATCTCCTCTTCTGTTCGGTGAGGTAACATCTGGAGATGGGCCACGATTGAAAACGCCTTGTGCTGAATGCGAGCCAATCGAGGTCCTAAGTGATTCTTCAGAGCGAGGCCGGCTATGGGAGCTTCCACCTCTTCCACGCCCTCTTCCAAGACCGGAGTTTCTGGCACCGCTAGTCATACTACACCCAACCACACCATGAACAGAAAAGTTAATTCTGAAAATATATAAAATGAGAAGGAAAAAGGTTTTGTTGCTCCCAATTCGCTGAGTTATGTTTCTTAGAGTTCACTGAAAAGATGAAAAGAAAAAAATACAGCAACAGGAGAGAAGATACATGACCTCACGACGGATTCCGGTTGTCGGGATCGAAGATGCTGGACTATTCACGACGCCGGCGGACAGAAGGT
Source organism: Cuscuta epithymum (assembly GCA_945859915.1). Classification (NCBI taxonomy): domain Eukaryota; kingdom Viridiplantae; phylum Streptophyta; class Magnoliopsida; order Solanales; family Convolvulaceae; genus Cuscuta; species Cuscuta epithymum. Next base: position 249,479 of record CAMAPF010000183.1, on the reverse strand, counting down.
ATCGAAGGGAGATGGGGCAGCGTTAGGGTTTGAGAGGGGATTTGTGCAGAAACGATAAATTAAGTCTAAGGGTTGGTTTTATATCATTAGTCTTTGGCACCGCATAGCCGTGCCAATAGGGGTGGAAACAGGCCAGGCCAGGCCAGGCTTTCGCCTAAACAGGCCGGGCCTGTTTTATAATATATAGGCCTGAGCCTGGCCTGTTACCTGTTAAAGGCCTGTTTTTTCGGCCTGGGCCTGGCCTGTTCAAAAGCCTGGCCTGGCCTGAAGCCTGTTTACCGGGCCTGTTAAGAAAAAAAATCAAAATTTCAAAAAAATTAAAAATGAAAAGTGTAAAATCCTTTTAATCCGCTATAAAATTTATTTCCCTAAATATTCACTAAAAAGTATAATAATACGTTAGTTTTGGTTTAGATATCTAATAATACATTATTATGGAGTATTATTATGTAGTTTATAAATTTCTATATACTTTAAATCTTGAAAAACTTTGAATTTCAATTACCTTAATAAACTATTAACACACTTTATGTATATTTAAAATAGTATTCTATTCTAATTTATAATACACACTCCCTAAAAATACTATTATACTGATTTTGCTATAGTTGAGTATACCAATATAAATACAATATAAATATAAATAATACAAATAAATATGAATATAACTAGATATATATACATATATATATATATACACATATATAAATAGGCCGGCCTGTTAAGGTAAAAAGGCTTCAGAATTAGGCTAGGCCTGGCCTTTTTAAATAAACGGGCTTTTTAAAAAGCCCAAGCCTGGCTTGATTACTAAACAGGCCAGGCCAGGCCAGGCCAGGCTTTTAACAGGCCAGGCCACAGGCCCCTGACAGGCCGGCTGGCCTATTTCCACCCCTACGTGCCAAGATTAATAAAATAAATGTGTAGCGCAGTACTTAGGCACGGAAGGGACTTGCGAACAAATATTCGGGATTCTTCCAACTTCTTGGGACACACCTGGCACGGATGCTCCATGCCGAAGGAAACGGTCACATTACTTTTACACAAGTTCCAAAACAATTTCCAGCGGCTCGTCAGAATTGTCAGGCTGACACCATTTGGGACAAACCTGGCACAACCGATCCGTGCCAAATTAAAAGTGTCGAACTTTCTACTTCAAATAGTTTGGTTTTTCCTTTGAATATTAAATGAGATTTTTTCAAAATCTTATTAAAATTAAATTGATTTATAAAAATATAATTAGTAGTTACTACAATGTAATGTCGTGGTATTTTATGTTTAAAAATTGAACATAAGTTACTTTGAGAGGTCGTTTGGCAACACTGTTTTTCGGCTTATCAGGCTTATCAGTCAACTTTTTCACCAAACATGTAAAAGTAGAAAAAGTAAGGTTGTTTTTTTGTTTTCGCGCGCTAGTTTGCGTAATAAGCAGAAAAAGTAAGGTTGAAGTTACTTTTCTGGCTTTATTGGCTGAAGTTACCGCAGATGACCATTTTAGCTATTTTTACACATCTTTTTTTCTTTATTTTATTAATAAAATATATTTCTTAAATCAGTAGAATCAACCAATGCAGCCACTTCAGCCGGAACTTCATAAATTTCAGCAGAATCATCCAAAACAACCGATTTTCTTGCTACCAAACGGGCTCTGAGTCCATTACTATTTTATTAACTAGTAATTATGACGAAATTAAGACGAAATAATTTGCATTATTCAATACGAAATACAAAACATTATTCAGGAGAAGCAGAATTCAAAATTGCAAAACAGCTACAAATTACAATTGTTCATTCATCTTCATCTTCAGTATCTGGGTCGGTATTGTCAATGTAGTCATCTTCATCTGTATCTTCCGTCTGGAAGTTCCAATCCTCTTCATATTGACTTCCTTCGTTGGGGTCATCGTTGCCGTCGTTAGGATCAGGTTCTATTTCTGCCCCAGTAAAATCTTCCAAAATAATTTCCTCGTCAATAGTTTGTGGAACTGGAGCTAGAAAAAACTCTTGTTGGTAAATGTCAATATCGACATTCTTATGTATTGCATGAGAAACGACTTTTCTCGGTCTAATTGTGCAAGCGCACACCCAAGGAGATATTCTCTGCTTTGTTGTCGGATATTCTGCGTAATAAACTTGGGCAGCTTGTTGAGCTAAAATGAATGGCTCGTTTTTCTGATATGCTCGCGCATGATTCACATCGCGTAAATTGTGTATGTCGTCTTTTCTCACCCCCATCACGGGATCTACCCAAGTGCATCGGAAAAGTACAATCGATAACTCCTTTTCACCTGCAAATTTCATCTCTAGTATCTCGTCAACATATCCAAAAAAGTCAGTCTCTGAGTTATCGAAACTGCACGTTGGGACACACACTCCACTGTTCATTGTGGGTTTATTGTTTCCATAGGCTCGGGTATGATATTTGTAACCATTGACAAAATAGACAGACCAACACTTCACTAAAGTTTCAGGCCCCCATGCTAGTGATTCCAAAAATGGGTCCATAGTCCCTGTGGCAGCTTCACGCAGTATCTGTGCCAAATGTCAAAATTAGCTTATTTAAAAAAATTACTCGGACAAATAATGTATTTTATGAAGTAATATAATGATGTACCGTCTGCTTGAACCATCTTGCAAAGTCAGTGTCGATGAAATGATCAATGTCCTCATTCCCGTAACCGGAACTGGAAAGATTTTCTCTGAAGTCACTGCAATGTAGAATATTATAAATATATATATATATATATATATATATATTACTAAATACTAAATGATTAATAAAGTGCTAGTTTATAAAATAGTTACGCACTTGTAATACGGAATAACTTCGGGACAGTTCACCAAAATGTAGGTGTGTGCAATTCGGAACTCATCTCCGACAACATGACGATGTGTTTGTCTGCCATAACCTTTGCCAGGATAGTTGAAAATTGATACCATTTGCTCATACATTCCCTCATCAATGTCATCATTTCTAGCTGGTCTTTTTCGTCTGGTAATCACATCTCTTTCAAAATAGAAAGAAGAGAATGTAGAAACTTCTTCCGTGAGGTATGCTTGGCAGATAGAAGCTCCGACGTGAGCTTTATTTGTCACTTTCTTTTTCAGTTCCCGCAAAAACCTAACAACATTGAACAAATGTAATTATGTCATAATAATATACGTATAAAAATTGGTGAAAATGAACAAATATTTACCTCTCAAAGCTGTACATCCATCTATAAAATGGTGGACCTCCTCTTCTAGCTTCCCATGGAAGATGGATAAGTAGATGCTCCATTCCATCAAAAAAGGATGGAGGAAACACTTTTTCGAGATTACACATTATAGTCGGAACATTGCGGTGAAGGTCCTCAAGAGCTTTTTTGTTAAGTACAGGCGAACATATTAACTGAAAAAGTTGGGAAACATCAACAATACACGCCCATACATTGGCCGGAAGATTTTCCTTCAGAGCAACTGAGAGTAAACGTTGCATGATTACGTGACAATCATGGCTCTTCATATTTTTAATTGACAACTTTTCTAAGTCAACAATTCTCTTGAAGTTGGATGTGTATCCATCTGGAAATCGCAACTGAATAAGCCACTCCAATATTTTTTGCTTCTGTTCAACCGTCACTTGGTAAACAACTTTCTTGTAGGGGCCTTCATATTCAGGGCCCATAGCTATTTCCGGTCTATCACAATACAAAGCTATATCCCTTCGGGATGATAGACCATCTTTGGTTCTCCCTTTGAAGTTCATGACTGTGTTGAAAATGTTATCAAAAACATTTTTCTCAATATGCATTACATCCAAATTGTGTCTAATGAGTAGATATTTCCAGTATGGTAATTCCCAAAAAATACTTTTTTTGGTCCATTTATGATCAGTCTTATATCCATATGGATACTCAAGAGGTTCATCTATGGCAGAAGGAATGTGCTGAACACGATTCAAAATTTGATATCCTGTCAACCTCGGAGGTGGAGGATCACGCTCAACGCGCCCCTTCAGGAAAGACTTTTTATCCTTTCTGTATGGATGGTTTTGAGGGAGAAACCTGCGGTGACAATCAAAATAAGATGGTTTGCGGCTATTTTTGAGCCAAAATGCATTTGACTTCTCCATACAAACAGGACACCCCATAAGGCCTGCGGTACTCCAACCAGATAGCATTCCATATGCTGGGAAATCACTAATTGTCCATAAAACCACAGCTCTCAAATTAAATATCTGCTCTGTCGTAACATCATATGTAGGAACACCTACATCCCATAGTTGTTTCAACTCCTCAATCAATGGTTGTAGGTACACATCAATTCGTTTCTTAGGATTACCAGGTCCCGGACACATCAACGATAAAAACATAAAATGTTGTTTCATACACATGTCCGGAGGCAGATTATACGGTGTGATGATAATTGGCCAACATGAGAACTGTCCGCCAAATTGACCATATGGGGCAAAACCATCAGCACACAACCCAAGACGAACGTTGCGTGGTTCGAAAGCGAATTCAGGATAACATCGGTCCAAATGCTTCCATGCATCTGAATCAGATGGGTGACACATTAATCCTTCTTCTGTGTCATGCTCGACATGCCACGTCATGTATTTAGCGGTAGCACTTGACGCATACAATCTTTGTAAACGTGGTGCTAAAGGCAAATATATCAATTTGGATGCTGCAGATCGTTTTCGTGGTTTGTGGCTCATTGCTGACATAGGCTTGTACCTATCCTCATTACAAAATTTACAACGGGTCAATCCCTCGTCATTTTTCCAAAATAACATGCATCCTCCGGGGCATGCATGGATTTTAATCATAGGAAGACCCAATTCAGAGACGAATTTTTTCATGTTGTAATACGTGTCGGGAAGAGAATGATCACGTGGTAACATGCTACCAACTGAGTCAAGTATCCTGGACATGCAATTCTCAGACAGATTATATTCGGACTTTATATTCAAAAATTCAGAAACCGCAGATAGCTGCGAATGACCATCACAATCAGAATACAATGGTTGATCCGCACTTTTAAGAACATCTTGAAATCGCGTGCCTAACGCATCAACATCATAAAAATATGAACTAGGTCCCTCACCCGCATTACTGTGTGCGGTGAAATCATTATTCGGATAGGTATCCGGATGGTTATTGGAAAATGCAGAAGAACCAACCAAATCATAAACCATTCTTTGCTCCCATTCCATATCTGCATAATTTCCCCACGCAGCCATCTCATCGGGAACATAGTAAGATGTTCCCACAGGTTGAGGCAAATAACATGTCTCAATCGGTTCTCCTTGAGAAGTCCAATTGTAATAGTTTTCGATAAAACCATGAGTATATAAATCCCAACACACGTCCTCACCAAGCAAGAATTTGTTATTTTTACACTCCTTACACGGACATCTTATCTTATTTCCGTCCATGTACTGTGTTTGTTGTTGTGCCCACTTAACAAATTCAATAACTCCATTCTTAAACTCGTTTGTTAATCCTCTACCATTGTCAACATATTTATTGTACATCCAATTTCTATTTTCTCTATTCATTGTGCCTGAATATAAAAAAAATTAAGGAATTATTTATTTATTGACTAAGCAAGTACATTCAACCAGTAAACCTTCTAATTATAAACCACGAGTATAGTAAGCTCATTCATAATACTCATAATTCAACACATGCATGATATAACGAATATCCGTGCCTATAACGCACTCTTTGGGTAGTGATAATAAAATTACTATTTTAACAACTACGTTTTAAAATTAGTGTGTGAATTAATTTAATGCGTGCTATTATACAATGCTATTACATAGGGGTGGGCACGGTCCGGTCCGGTCCAATATTTGGCCGAACCCGTACCCGTACCGTTACTATTGAAACGGTTCGGTTCAGTTCGGTCTTAAACCTAAACCCGTTCGGTACGGTCCATTTTCAAATGGGACGGTGTCATGCCATACCAATGCCAAATAATGCCACTTTCTCAAAGTGTTTAAGGAAAAATTAAAGTTTAGGTATCTTCCAAAAATCCACACAATTTAACAATTTTCATATTTCATTTAATAGTTTTATTATTCATTTAATTAAGATTTCACTTTTTTTATTATATTCTAATTTGGCCTTTTAGAAAAAAAATACTTCGTGACGGATTTTGCAACTTTAAAGATATTTAAATCTGGTTTCTACATATGTAAATTTTAATTATTAAAAATTGTACGGATTATTAATTATCATTAGGGAGGACTTAACATTAACATTGATAAAAAATGTTGACTTTGCAAATCAATTTGGGACGGATAAGGTAACTAATACAGAGTAAATTAATTTTAGATAAACTATAATAGTACAAATTTTAATAATTTAACTATACTTCGGTCCGGTTCGGTCCGGTACCGGTTCTCATTTTATGAGAACCTGTCATGGCATTGTTTGGAACCGGTACAGTCCAGTTCGGGACAAAAAAATTGAGATCCGTTTCAAACCCCATTTATCGGTCCGGTACCATACCGGTCCAGTTCGGTACCATGCCGGTTCGGTATTTTTGTCTGCCCCTACTATTTTACAATATTAAAAGATAATTAAAAATCAATCTAACTAAAGAATTAGAGCTTAAATAAATTAAAAAATTATAATGAGAAAAAACATACCTACGAACGGACACAAAATATAAATTCTTCCGAGAAAATCCAATGCACAATGTTCACTTCAACATCCACATATAGCATAGGCAACATCTCTTTGCAAATCCATATTCATCATTCTATATCATTAACTATGAAGAAAAATTGAGTGTGAGTACAAAACTAAAAAAGGATGGGTATTTATAAATAATTCTTGGCACGGACATAGGCACGGACTTAGGCACCAAGCTGATTTACCTCCCAACGGCCACTTTATTGGCACGGCATTTTGGCACATCTCCGGCAACGGTAACGTTTTGGCACGATTTTAGGCACGGCATTGGCACCCCTAGACAACGGTTGTATTTTGGCACAATAAATTGGCACGCCCATGGCACGGTCTGGCTAACGGTAATATTTGGGTTCGAACATAGGTACGGATTTGGCACGGCGCAGGCATGACATATGCAAGCCGACGACAACGGTAACATTTTGGCACTACATTTGGCACGGCTATGGCACGGCCATGCTAACGGTAGTATTTAGACCCGGCATAGGAACAGATTTGGCACGACCTTGGGCACGTCCTCAAACGGAAAAATTTTGGCACTGCTAAAGTCGTGCCAAGGTTATAACGGCAACGTTACCGGGTTTCGCTTCCGTTTACTTCGGACGGGATTTGGCACGAACGTTGATCTGCCGACTTTGGCACGGCTCTCGTTGTGCCAAATGTGGAGCCAGTTGAAATGCCCACAATTTTTGGGACGAAGTTGTGCCTATTGTTGTGCCTAACATGGCACGCATATTGGACGTGCCAATCTGCCGTGCCAAAAACGCATTTTTTTGGTAGTGATTAACTAGGTAAGTTTTGCAACTCGATAAGTATCAATTTGACTTAATAGTGCTTCACTAGCTATTATCTACTACGTATGTGATAATACCACAAACCTGATTGATTAGGCTTATAAATAGTCTATACAAGTTAACAAATCAATGCCGAGGAATTTGTCGATTAGATAAATATTGAATTAAAAAAATTCTGTCATTTACTATAATATTGTAACAGATTATCAATAAAAAGATTGGTTTCATGTTCTTAAACAGGTAACCTCGGGGTGAAGAAGTTATTGCTACTCAACCATCACATATTCACTTTTCTTAAAAAATTGAAAAATGAATAAAAAGTACGGTTATGGTAAAACACAAACAGGAAATGAAATTGTTCATTTTTCTTAAAATAATTCAAATTATGTATTATCTATCTTAATATAAAAGCAAAAGAAATTTTTGGAATAGTGTTCCCGCCTGAAAGTGTCAACATCATGCTTTATGTTAATTTTTCATTAAAAATAATTGCAAATAAGGTTTTGTAAGTATTTCAGTTGTACGCGAAAAAAAAAAGGTGAGGGCAAGTTGATTCATGTGAGATCCTATTGGTTAGAAAAGAGGTGGTACTGTGGGAGCAGTTAAATTATTAATAGATGTACTCATTCCTATTGGTTAAAAAGAGAGGTGTCACTGTATATTAAGACTTGAGTGGTTCGTACAGCTCATAGAGATTTAATCCCATTGGTTAAAAAGTAGGTGACCACTGTTCACACAGAGAAAAGGTCTTTCGCATGCCTCTAATTTATTGGATACTTATTTTTAATTGGTTGAAATGGGTGGTGGGAATAGTGAAGCTTAATGATTGTTTCCAATTTTCTAACAAGTTGTAATGGCTTTTCGTCTATAAAAGGAATGTTGATGCAAGTTTTTCAGTCATTCATTTGCATTTCAAAGATCTAATTGCATAAGATCAATATTTCTTTGAAAAGATCAACCTAGGATCACTTGGGCCATAAAAGCCAGGAAAACAAGAGCCTATAGGGAACCTGTGGCTTCCCACCGTGATGGCCAAGGCAACAAGGGTCTACTGGGAACGGAAGAAAGCCATATGTTTTTAGAAAAGTGAAGTCGTTTGTTTTAAAGTACTCTGTAGTATTTATGGGCAATTTTATCAGCCATATGATTATATGGCTTAAATAAATGTAGACACAGCTATAACTACAATTCGGAAATTAGTATCCAAGTTCAAGAGATATACCTGAGATTTGGGTTGCTTGATGCCCTTCATTACCTATTTCTATCATATCTCTATTTCTAGATATTACATCAGAAAATTTACAAACTAGGACATAGATGGATCTATTTAGTAACACATGCTAATGAAATACAAGGACAAAAAAGATTTGATAAAATGATAAATCAACTTCCTGCACAGTACAAAAGTTTTAGCAAGTTAGCAATTTAAAAAAATGTACGGGACAGTATTATTATTAACCACAAGTATCACAATGGAAAAATCTATTTAAAAATAATTCAACAACGTAAAGAGGGTCAAATTTAAATGTCCTGCTACGGTAAATGTTTATCAGTTACCAGAGCTCGCCTATGGTTAAGTGAATTGTAAAGTGTTTTGGTGAGTTTTTAGCAATGATGTAGTCAAGTACTAAGTGAAGTCATTCCAATTGTAAAGTGTTTTGGTGAGTTTTCAGCAATGATGGTTCACTATCCACAATTATCAATGTCATGCCACAGTCAACTTCAACAGAAGTAGAATTGTTCACCATCATCGGCTAAAGATTTCAGTTTGTATTTGTACATACATACACTCATTTATGTGGTCACTAACTGAGAATGGTTGCATGTTTATAGGAGAGTAAAGCTCAAGTATTCTCCTTTTTATTACAAGTTATTTTTAAAAAAATAACTTAAATTTAAATTCCACTACTTTCCTCTCACGGTGAAGTTTGGATACTATCTTTGAAAGATCTTCAAAAATTACAACTATATACTGGACTACTTTGATCTATAACAAAGAAATTAAATGCAGAGTCTCTAGAAATGATAACGGTAACAAAATCCCCCATTCATTAACACAAAATTGAAAGGCATTCCACGTGCTGAAATACATAATCTACTGTTAATCAATAAGAAATAAAAAAATCTCAACAAAGCACTGTGGGAGTTTATTGCATAGTAAATGATTTAATTGACAAGTGCCTGTTGAACTTTCTAGATTCAAATTGGTGTTTACATCATACTCCAGTTCCTACTCTGTATGCATTTGTAACTCCTGGTGCTTCTACGGTGCTTTACAAAAATAATGGGTTTGGGTGCATATGAAATTATCCCAAATCCCAACTACATATACCATCTATTAATTTACTAAATTCATCACTAAATTCTTCATCATTTATGCGGAGAAATTTGTACTTCAATTTTTGGTTAGACATCTAACCTTATAAAGTTGATTTTTTAAGCCAATATTTTTTTTAGAATTTTAAGCCAGCATATTAAAAAATAATTTAAAAAACAACGTACTGAACTTTTATTTCACAAATTGAATAAAATGTATGAGAGCAGAGCCATTATGATAAAACTAAGTTCGGACCCTTATTCGAGAAACATTTAAATACTTATGTAAATCCTTCATAAGCATATTCATAACTCAAGAAAATGCTTTCGAAAAACTCATGAAAACCAAAATATTAGTGTGGATTCAAGAAGTTTCCGTATTTACACGAATTTATGCTTCAGTTTGGTTGGATGTACGGTAGATTCGGCATCTTTGAAGAAGTCTCGCTCATGGTGCATGCGACGGATCAAAGGTAAAGTTACAGATCTGGGTCGGGAAGAACATAAAAATTTTAAATTAGAAGCTAATATGTAATCGGTATTACCTTTATTGAGTTTGCAAATCATTCTTGGGCAAAACCCATCAGGGGAGAGTAAATCTCTAAATCTTTTTTTGAAAGACCATGCGAGATGGGGCTCTTAATATATCTAAAGGAGAGAATAAGTGGGTTGTTTGTAAGCATGTGTGAAGGGAAATCGATAGTGGTGAAGCAGAGATATGAATATACGGAGTATGATATTGTATGGAAGAAAGGATAGAGAAAGGACTGTTAAGGAGTTGAAGTGAGATTGGGGTCAAGGGATGGTTGGAACTCTAACTCACCAACATGCTTAAAGTGTGGTTATTGGGAATGAATATTCAGATGATCTTTTAGTTACCTCATTTTATACGTACTAATACGGAGTATAACTAATTTTTGAATACGGAGTATGTCTAAAATTCAAATCAACCAATACAACAAATTTGAGTATTGTCTAATGGGCTCTTAATTCTAATTTTTGAGTAAGAGAAATTTTATTAAAATTTATTGACTTTGTAGACATGGTCTGTAAAGTAAATTCTACTACCAATCTCATATCACAATCGCACAACCCAATATTTTTTGAATAGTACTACCTCCGTCCCACTATATCTGGCCAATTCGGTTTACGATGCTTGAACGATGATAAAGCAAACAGATCCCTGTCAGCACTCAATATATTTTTAGAAAAAAAATTACATATTGAGAACTTATATTAAAAACTTTACAAAGTCGCAAAAACCAGAATCAAATTTGATAAAAATTGATATATAAAGTAAGACATTAAGAGTGATGTATGTTGACCAAGTGAATAGTGTCTGGACAATCTTGGTGGGGCGGAGGGAGTATAATTTAAGAATAACATAACACATTTTCACATATTTGCACAACCCCCTGATTTGCCCTGTTACATAGGCAATTCGTTTAAAAATGCAATTCGTATAAATTTAGTCATTGTGGCGCATTGGTTTTGTTGTTGAAAATGCCATTTTTAGTCATATTCAACTCTGTGTGGCTAAATTTATCATAACCAATCAACATTATAGTGTGTGATACATACTATAAAAATTTTATATAGTATGTAGTATACCTTTTTTTTTACTCATATTCAAATAAAATTACAAGTTTAGTTTTATATCAAAAAAAAATTTGATTCAAACTAACTACACCTGTGAAATTTCACTAACCTTGCATAGAACGAACGTTCAACACATTTCCTCTAACGTAGGGCTCTTTCCATGATAAATGTATTGTGTAGTTATGTACATTTTTTAGGAAAGAAATCACCAAGCGTGCGATGCACGATCAGTCGATGAGATACAGATGTAATATGACTGTAGATACATTTTTGCGTGCGAGGCTGCTCGGCGCATATTTGAGTTTGAAATTCAATATAAGACCTAAAAAAGTTAGGTCTTATACATATATGCAGTCATTTAAAAAAGTTATATACATATATACCTAAAAAACATTATATGTATGAATACTTATATGAAGATTTTCTCATAAATTTATATTTAAGTATAGTTTAGGAAAGACATAACACATATCTGCACATCCCCTGATTTTCCAGGTTACATCCGCAATTCGTCTAAATAATGCAATTCGTATAGATAAAGACATAACACATTTTCACATATCTGCACCCCCCTGATTTGCCATGTTACATCAGCAATTCGTCTAAATAATGCAATTCGTATACATAAAAACATAACACATTTTCACATATTTGCACACCCCCTGATTTGCCAGGTAACATCAGCAATTCGTATAAATAATGCAATTCGTATAGATAAAGACATAACACATTTTCACATATCTGCACCCCCCGATTTGCCAAGTTACATCAGCAATTCGTATAAATAATGCAATTCATATAGATAAAGACATAACATATTTTCACATATCTGCACACCCCCTAATTTGCCAGGTTACATCAGCAATTCGTTTAAATAATGCAATTCGTATAGATGTAATGTCACCATATTATTTAGTAATTATAAAAATTTATACCTTCAGTTAACATATATAGACCTTTGATTCGAAAATGAAAAAAATCTTCGTCAATAATTTACTTAAATGAAGGATTTTAATAAGGGAAAATTTTCGAATATGAGTAAATAAGTTTGAGAGTTCCAAAATAATTTTGTCATGTTTTTATTGCCAAAATAGGCGTAATTAATGTCAAGCTTGAAAAAAAATGTCATGCTTAAGGTCCAATTTTTGGAATACATAAAACTTTTTTCGTCCTATTTAGTGTAATTTCCATTTTAACAAGGGTTAATGCTAGACAGAAGGTACAAAGAAGTGTTTCATAAAATTTGCCATATAATGTAATTGTTTTCAAATGATGTTTATATTCCGTGTTACTATTTTGTGGGCTATAAAAATTAACGAACTACTCTGTATTTCTGTATTCATTAGTAAATTGTATTTTATATGTTTCATTTACTTCAAGTTTTATTATTGCATGGAGTATAATTCTAAACAATCCAATTAAAATTACAAGTTTGTTTATTTTTTAATTAAGATGTTGGCTAATATTAATTATACCCGCGAAATTTCACCAATCGTTCATCGCACGGGTATTGATGAAGAAGGAACCTCTGACAAAACTCAGAATGTTGTATTCCAAAATTGTTCAACAATATTTAGGGTTACAAGAAATGTATATTTACAATGTTATGATTTATAAGTATTTGTTGGATGTTTTTTGATCTTTTAAGTAATGCTTGGTGCTCTCTTTTTAACTATAATACGAAGTATATATTATAAGTGTGCTTTGTTTATTGTTGGAAGTTATATCAATATTCCATGAAGATAAATGCTCTCATCCATTGATATTGTAATTTGAATTAGTAAACACAAATAATTTTGAAGGAAAATTCTCAGACCGTGCATCGCACGGGTGAGTTTACTAGTTGGAGTAACAATGTATTACCTCCTTTCAAAAATACATAGCAAAATCTTAAAAATTAAACCATGGTTTCGATTAGTATAATATTACGAAAAATATAAATTTTATTCTTTTATGAAAGTACTACGGAGTATTTAACAAAGAAAATTTTCCTATCATTCCTATGTGATAAATAATTTCCAATAAATATATACAATTGATAAAAGTTTCAATTTGGCCATGTATTTTCAGACGGAGGTAGTAGAATATATGATACCAAAAATGAATATATTGACATATAAAGGTGTTCATAGTTTGTGTTTTGAAAAGTTTAAACTTTTTAAATCAATAAAAAAGATATATAACTAATCTGTCAGGATTCAAAATTTAATGAACGAAAATAAAAAATACATAGCTTCATTCATCTGAAGTTGTGTACTTGGTATTTCTTATTTTAGAAAAAAAAAATCTTATAAAAGTAAACACTTCTATTTCAATGTGAAGTTTTAATTTCTCATCTCTTAATTAGTAGATGCAAAACATAGTATTCGAATAAAGTTATATTGACTCATCTTTACATATCAACGACTGATGGGTGCTTTCGTTCGATCTGAATGCTGGATCTGTCAATTGAATGTCTCATGTGTTTGTCTCCGTGGCTGTTTCAGAACGGTAAACGTGAAAAATATACTCCAATATTTAAAAAATAATAATACACCACGGAAATCAAATAGGTTGATGAAGTAATCGGATATTTAAAAAAAATACAGAAAAAATGACTTCATTATTTATTCCTTACCGATAAATTAAGAGAATGACACTACATGCGTCCATAACTGAACAGACACCATCATCGTTATTGGATAAGCTAAGGGTTGCAATTGAGGGTTCTCTGGGTTACGATGCAGGGATGGTATGCCGTCATTTGGTCGGTAGCTCACCCGGCTATGACCAAGGGAGTGAGGATTAGCTTTTGCCATATCATGGGTAAAAAAAACAACCCGGCGGCAACTTGGGTATGGGTTCAATTATCCGCCGCCGGTGAGAGTCGAAAATGGACGAGAGAAGATGACGCGTGTGGAATGGCCACACAAACCCTAGGAGCATCGTTGCTATCGTGATGCAAGATGAGTTGGGGCGTTGTACTGATTGATATGCAGTGCTGTGATTTTTTTTTTTTTTGAGGAAAGGTGGCTTACATATAACTCAAAACATCTGGATAGTAGGAAAACCGACAAAATAACTTAAGAATACCGCCGTCACGCGAACCAGAGTCGCAGTCAACTACCTCGGTAATATAACTCGTTGATCCAAAAGTGGGCACAACTGAGCCAAGCCAATTGTGCTAAACACACCATGCTGAAAAATAAAAACCATAACAACGAAAACACACCCCGCAGCACCCTCCAATAACTTTTTGACGCCAAGCCTTCCCGGACGAGATTACCCCTCTAAGCTCGTCGCCTCCCCGTTTTTTCCAATGTCCAGCACCATCTCTGCTGAATCCTGTTCTTGAGTTATCCCTACTTCCCAAGTGCGCCTACATTTCTCACCTGAGTATTCTTCGCTTTGTTTTAGAACCTGATAAGTCCGTATTTAGACACGCATTTGATGCGTGTTCGGGTCAGATTTTGATGATTTTCCTGGCTTTAAGGCGTTGCAAGTCTCAATTTTGGCTCAAGTTGTGTTTAGCAGGCGTTGGATCGAGTTTCATTGCATTTGAAGTTGATTTGAAGAAGTTAGAGTCCGGCAATCGGCGCTTGAGAGGCATTCGGGAAGGATTTGAAGGCATTCGAGAAAGATTTGGAAGATTTGGAGGCCACCGGGAGATTCACGACGAAATTCTGGTGAAGAAAGAGCATTTGGATCGACCTCGTAGGCATTCGGGAGCATTCGGAACAAGAAACGAAGAAAAACGATGAAGAAAAGGTCAGACACGACCGTGCCTAGGGCAGGCACGATCGTGCCTGCATTCAGGATGAAACGCGGAGACACTGCCAGCCAGACACGATCGTGTCCGGGGCAGGCACGATCGTGTCTGCATCCGAAGCGCGCGTTTGTTCCGCAGGCACGGTCGCAGGCACGATCGTGCCTGGCACCGTGCCTGGCCGCGATTTGTCCGAATTCGACCCGAATTCGTTGTTTTCTATAAATAAGGCCTCCATACCCATATTTGGGGTTACGAACTTTGGAGAGAGGCCTAGTGACGAGTTTTACCTGCGTTTTTACTTTGTTTAATCCAAGAACCTGGGATTCTTTGTAAGTTCAATTCTTTAATTAATGACAATTATTTCTATTCATCCCAATTCTTTTGATTCGTCAATTATGAGGCGTGAGTAGTTTAATTAGGGATTTGGGATTGATGAAGGGGTTAATCATGATTGATGAATAGATTCTTGTTGGTTTAATTGCATGAATGCCGTTTAATTTGTGTTTGAATAATTTAACTGATATCTCTTGTAACCTAGATGGCCACTAGAATTACAATTGCTTATAGAATAAATTAAAAGAGATCTAATTTGTTCTAGGACACATTCACACACACTTAATCGTTCGCTAAGAGATTAGTAGCGATTAAGGGGCCGTAAGCTCGCTCGTTTTGGCAATAATTTAGAATCTTGTCGCATGAGAGATCAGTCTGGACCCCTAAATTATTGTACTCTACGCCGCGAGAGCGGTAAGAACTTAGTAATGATTAGCTAGGCTCAATTGAATGAAATTCATGTGATTAGGCCTGTTCTGCCAGAAATCTGGTTAACCCCGGAATCAATTCCTGTTCCCTTCGTCGTTAATTCTGGAAAACCAAATCTTTTTATTCGCTCATTAGTATTAGTTTTAGTTTAATCAATCAACCAATCTCGCACAATTGCACTTTTATTTTATTTATTTCTTTTTAATTGCTAAGTTTAGTTAATCTTTATTTCCCTTTTGTCCGTCCCTGTGGAGACGATACTCGTACTTTCAACCACTTTTCTACAACCATTGTTAGTGCGAGAAAACACTCATCAGAACCACTTCCTTGTTGGAAGCACTCCCAGAGTCGGGCACCTCTTCTGTATCCCCCAAAACTTTCCTTTCCACTTCTTGCCCCGACCACCCATGACTCCCTTTTCCCACGTTTGAGCTTTCCCCAATCAACCATTTGTTTGCTCCTGTAGAGCTGGTCTTCAGTCTTCACCCCTCCCCCTGCCCTAAGAGACACATCAAAACACTTTTCCAGAACCAAACCTTCTTCATACAAAAGTGGGCAAAATTTATCGGAATGCCCCATAACTCCACAAATAAAACAAAAATTGGGTAACCTCTCATACTGGAAATCAACCCAATACCCCACCCCATCTTTCTTCAGCGTTGTGCCTTTTTTCAGTGGAAGTTCCACATTAATAGGCTCTAATCCTCATATACGGCCTCCAGTGCTCCCCATTATTGTTGTCATAATCCACAAATTTTCCTAGAAAATTTCCCACTTTCCTAGCAGTTCCTAGATTTAGCATTCCATAAGGGACATTAAGAATCCGAATCCAGAAATCTGCCTCATTCAGTATAATCTTATGGGGAATATCTGTGGATTTAATCTCTTTAACAATCAACAAATTCTTCTCAAACTGCCATGGACCTCCCTCAACAACCCGCTTCATATCAACTAGGTGATTAAAGTTAAAAATATACCTTTTCTCCTCAATCTCCTTAATCTCTACCCCTCTGCCTGGCCGCCACAGCTTCGCCATTGTCTCCTTGAAGCCCACAAAATTGATCTTCCGGTCTGCAATTAACGCTCCTACAACCGAGAAGCGCGGGGTAATCGCCTCCTCGCCTTCCTCTCCGTCCTCGACATCATCACAGTCCAGTTCTGCCTCCTTTTCCGCCACTTTCATCCTCCTATATCTGTCTGCTATGGATTCCATCTCTTCTCACGAACAAGCCTCCACAAATCGTTCTTCGGTGCAATCGTCCTCGCAAGACCCGAGCTGCGACTTCGATTGTTCCCCACGACCTGCTTTAAAGCCAGCCTCCTAATCGCGATAATACCGAAGAGCCACCGCGTCTTGGAATTGGATACCAAGACCGGACGAAGAGCTAGCGGCGTGATGCCCTAGATTTTAATACTCAGTATGATTTGTTTACACATTTATTTGTTTACGGAGTATATAAAATCAATGCGAGAATTTCACTTTGCACCCCACTTTTTGGGTGATATTGGACTTTACACCTCATTTTAAAAAATATTTGACTTTGCACCCTATCATTTAACATTTGCGAAGGAAAATTTCAAAATGGGGTGCAAAGTCAAAGGATTTTGAAGTGAAATGGGGTGCAAAATCAATTTCTTTTTTAAAAATGGGGTGCAAAATCCAATTTCATCTCAAATGTGGGGTGCAAAGTCAAAAACCGCAACAATGGGCCTTTAGCTGTAAAATTTTGTACATGAATTTCAGTAAATAAGTTAGAGTGAATAACCTCATTTCAAAAAAAGTAAATTACCTAAATGAAAATGTACCTAAAAATAACAAATAGGACTAGATTATAATAATGTCGTTTTCTTGGCATTTTCACAAAAAATATCGCCAGTTCTGATCACCAAGAAAAATGAAAATGTATATTAAAAATGTCATATTTTCATTTTTAGAACAATGAAAATTTTGGCATTAATGTCATTTTTTATATCGATGGCAGTTTAAGAGTAATAATGTCGTTTTCTTGACATTTTTAGATAAATATTACTACCTTTGTCCCATTCTATGTGTCACATTTGGTTTTGGCACAATTTTCAATAAAGTGGTTGAAAAGGTAAAAATTATGATTGAAATTTGAGTATAGTAAAGTGAAATGTTGTGTGTCACACATTTCTTTCCAAAATGGGAAATATGTCACTTATTTTGGGGCAACCCAAAAAGGAAAGTAAGACATGTAAAATGGGACAGAGAGAATATTTTTTTACACTAAATGACTTTTTTTCCACTGATCGGAGATGGTGGTGTTGGGAGATGGTAGAGCTGATAGGAAACGCATCTATTTTTTTTATATTTTTATGTGTTTTTACTATTTTCAATTAATTTTTTAGAAGCCTATATTATCACTGGTAGAAGCATGACTGGACATGTTCTCATTTCAAGATAATAATATCTATTTTGTTGGATATCTATACCAATCTTAGTTATAAGTTTTTTTGTCACTAAATAAGATCAAACAATGATTACAATAAAAAATAACTATCAACGTATTGTTTAAACATTATGTTATAATATTCGAATTTTCGAATTTAAAAATGACTTTTAGATCTTTTTGACTGTTTAAAACCAAAATATCATCATCTAAAAAAAACAATTTATGGGTATTGTGATTGAGAAGAAGACAGTGTAGAAGTATATATGAATGACCAAATATTGGAGAGGTTTTAAGGTTTTGGTCCCCCGACTATTATGTCAATGACAATTTTGGTACTTAAATTCTAATTTTTCCATTTTTAGTCTTCGACTATTGTGCTAGAGACACTTTTAGTCCCCAACTACAAGGTTTCCCACATTTAGTCCCTGAGTATTGTAAAATTGACACTTTTAGTCCTCTCATTGTGATTTTGACACAATAAGTGAAAGGCTAAAAATGTCACTATTATAATAGTTGAAGGACCAAAAGTATCACTTTTATTAAAGTTGAAGGACTAAATATGGAAATTTTCAAAGACGGGTACCAAAAGTGTCTCTGACGCAATAGTCAAGGATTAAAAATGGAAAAAATCAAAGTCGAATACCAAAAATGTCAATGACATAATAGTTAGAGGATTAAAAGTGGAAAAAACTCTTTATATATGTATTGGATAGTTAATTGAGTTTTGTGTTCTCTCAAATATATTGATGGAATGAGCACATGGTTTCGCTTAATTGTTACCAATAATCTAGAACATACTTAAGTTCAAATAATATATGCAAGTCTAATTTGAATATTGATTTAGTTGCAGATTTGCATACTTTTGAATTTTTATATAAAGTTCAGCTTTCTGATTTACCCAATCATGAGCTCACATTAGAAGTGAGTATTCTTGTGATGCTTTTGCAAAACACCGTTCTATATGGGATTATGTAATGGCACTAAGCTCGGTGACCATATCTTAGAAGTCAAAGTTATCATTGGTAGAAGCATTGGTGGACACGTTCTCATTCCAGAGGAGATAGCTTCCAATAATAGTTACTGACTTAATGACTATTGATAAAAGTCGAGACCAAACTTTCTCATTTGGGGTTGTTGCTGAAGAGGCCAGTTTGCTCTCATGGTAAGCTTTATGTTGCGGTTTTCAAAGTTACCAATGGAAAATGGTTGAAAATATTTTAGTGAATGGCGATGAACAAAGCACAATGCAAACTACAAATGTTGTCTACAAAGAAATTTTTCAAAATTTGTAGATTCAATGTTTGTTATTCACTTTAGTTCTTTTAAATAATGCAACAATATGCTTTTTGAGAATGTTTTTTGAATTGCATGTATTTAAGCTTTTTGACGTGCATCGCACGGGTGAGCTACTAGTTCATAATAATCACAAATTGTATTTTTAACATTATGTAGTATAATAGTCATTTAACATTGGGCTAGGTATTAATAAAATGTTGTTGATTCTTTAAAATGTTACATATTGGCAAATCGATGTCATCCAATATGGACTTAAAGATTATTAGATTTGGTGAATTTGTGCAAAAGAATTAGCACAAGTAGTTCTAGCAAGTTCGGTTTAGATTTTCAAAAAGTAAAGGTCGCAAGTATTGAGTACTTTCATGTGAAGTGGAATAGATACTAAACGTTAATTCCTTTCATGTAAGGGTTTCAAGAATGAACCATCAGTAAACCATTCATATCTATACTAATATAAAAAGGGAAATCATGATAATAACCGTTCCTGCTTCAAAAATTACAACTGTTCCTGGACAAATACTGGCCATAGTGCTTAGAAGGTCGAAAATCTTTGTATAACGGAGTATATAAAAACGAAACCAAGTGATTTAAAGCTATTAAATCACTCCTGGCGCAATATGTAATAGGCCTTTTTATTCCAGTATTACTAAAAATCTTTATATATATAAAAGTAATATGGTGGGATTTCAGGTAGAAATATTTTCCCGCCCACAAAAATGAATTAATGATGTCTCATAAATGAATCTATATATGGAATTAATGTGTTGTTTAGTTATCCCCATCTGTTTTCTT
Organism: Cuscuta epithymum; assembly: GCA_945859915.1. Taxonomy (NCBI): domain Eukaryota; kingdom Viridiplantae; phylum Streptophyta; class Magnoliopsida; order Solanales; family Convolvulaceae; genus Cuscuta; species Cuscuta epithymum. The sequence continues at coordinate 229,075 of CAMAPF010000183.1, read as the reverse complement.
AAATGAATGGTCCAACAAATCAACAAGTGCTATTGTTCAAATATTAAATATAGCCCTTGAATTAATTAATGAGCAACGCATCTTAGTCCACTTACGTTTACTTTTTTATTTTCTTTAACTACTATTATTGTTTTCTAACATTGATACTAACCCTTAGCTTTAAATGTTTAACATAATTTCCTTTAAATGTGTTATGTGTCTTTACAAATGTAACGTAAAAACTGTGCAAAATACAATTAAAACATACTTTTAAAACATACAATTAAAAGTCGTATACGCAATATTCAAGATATTACTATTGAAAAGAGTTTAAGGATTTAAAGTGAAAACTCCGTTTGACATAAATAATCAAAATCAAGGGGTAACTAATTGACCTTTGAAAATGCAATATTATGGTATAACCTTGAAGATAATAGTTAATTCTCCTTTCCTAAAAAAATTACATTTTCTCAAATTGAACTGAAAGTTACGCTCCATTAAATCAAAAGAATCAAATTAGATTATGATCAGAAATTGATACTAAAAATTACCGAGCAAAAATGAAGCATATTGACATATGAATGGTAAATTAGGAATGTTTAATTAGTTAATGTATTAATACTCAAAATTACTGAACAAAATTACCGAACAAAAATGAATTAATAAGTCCAATATATGAGACGAAGAGAGAGTTACTTATCGATCAAAAAATATACGTAGTAATAATTATTTCATTGTAGGGTTATTTGCAATTTTAGTCCCGTAACATTTGGTTGTTATCATTATTGGTCCTGTAACTTTAAACACTTGCAAATTTAGTCATTTAACTAATAAATCTTTGCAATTTAAGGACTTTTCCACCAGAAAGTACACTTTTCTGCAAAAAAAAGTGACGCCGGCGACATCTTTCCCGGTATACTATTGTCGAAAAGTGTAATTTTCAGGAAAAAGTGCTTAAATCGCAAATATAAATTGGTTACGGTACCAAATTTGCAGATTTCCCTGTATTTATTAGCAAATTTCCCTTCATCTTTTAAATGAAATTAAAAAATGATTTATAAATGATGCTAGCCAATTGTATCTGCGTGCAATATTATATATTAAGGATATTCATAGGGAAATGATTATTATATTTATTAAGAAATTAATGTATACGAAAAAAATTGGTTTCTTACAAAATAAATTAAAGTGAAAAGAAAACTTTGTTATTAACAAGTTATGATATGGTATTATTATCGCTATCAATAATGAAGTGATCGATTAGTTTCGTATACTAATCAATTGCATATGAATAGTATAGGATCGGTATAAATACGATATATATATTTTAATATTGAAGATCGATACTAATATTGAAAAGAGTTTGAGGATTAAAAATGGAAACCCATTTAATTATATTGTTTTGGTCTCACTTAAGAATTAATATGATCATGGAAAGTACAATTTTTGCACTAACGAGCAACAACAATATCTTAAGTAAAATAAAATAAGGAATATTCACATATGTTACCAAAACAAAGGTTTATTTACAAAAATGTGATCTCTTAAGTGTAATGATTATCATTGTAACTTTAGGTTAGTCATATTAACTTATTGATAATCTTAAAGACCGGGGCAGCAAGATTCAAGTGCGAATGGGGAAATTTGCTATGTATGAATTGAGTAGCAAAACCGACAAAATAACAGTATGCTATAATGAGAGTTTCGGGTCCCCTTTCACAAACTAGAAGGTGATATTTACAGTGTAAAACATCTATATATATTCATATTATATCAATTCATGAGTTACTTTGTGGACGGGGTTTTACCCGTGCAACGCACGGGTTGAGTGACTAGTTTGATAAAAGATAAAAAAGTGATCTGTTTTCAAAAATTCTAAAAATGTGACCAACATCATAATTAACCCTGCAGTGTAAAGTGACTACGAGCAAAGTGACTCCGGCCAAAGTGATCCCACTGACCATAGTGACTGCCCCGCCGCCATAGTGACTGCCCCGCCACCATAGTGACTGCCCCGCCGCCACAGTGACTCCGGTCAAAGTGACTCCGCCCGTCAGTGACTGTGCTGCCACAGTGACTCCGCCTGCTGGTGACTGCACCGCCACAGTGACTGCCGCCGCCCGATCAAAGTGACTGCCCGTTCACCGGTCACAGTGACCCCGGACAAAGTGACTGCCTGCTTACTCCACCACTGCCTTCCACGCCTAGAACCACCACTGCCCACCACCCGCCAATCACATCGCCTCTTCTACCCCAGCCCCCTCTCCCACCTACCCCAGCCCCTAAACCTACTGTGACTACCGTCAACTACTACAACCGGCCACCCTCGCCACCCCTGTCCTCCGCCACACTTTCCCAGCCCCCTCCCCCAACTTCGAAGCCCCCATCCTTTACATAATCGCACCCCACCCCGTCACGCCGCCTACAATCGCTGCAACCTGCCATCATTCTGCTCCAAATTCCAGATCCGAACACAGGCGGAACCACATCGGCATCTAGCCCATCCCAACCCACTGCCCTGCGCCAGACCCGTCGTGACCCCCTTCATTTCCCCCCGTAAACCATAACCGCTTCAGATTTGAACTGAGTTGCACCTCCATCGCTGATTTGAAGTGATAGATTAAGGAAATCCGGCGACGAATTGAAGAGGGGAAGAAGAGCGGCGACAAAGAGGAGATCGAAGAAGAGCCGCGGAGGGTTGTGCGATTTGCGAAGGAGAGTTGTGAAGTTGTGAAGGATTTTTGGAGCTGCGAAGGAGATATGCTCGATGGAAGGGGTTTGGGAGAAAAGGTTTATGCGCGATGGAAGGGTCACATTTTTAGAAAAAGTCAAAATTGATATATGTTTGGAATTGAAAAGTCAGGAAGTCATACGGCGGCAATTATTTCTATGTAATAACATCCCATGCCAGTAACTTCTTTCACCTTCAGTTATGCAATGATAATTAAATATAATAGTTGCTGTACAAATATTTTTTTCTGTGAGCCCCGTATTTGTTTAGGTATTTGTTACGTACTGTAGTTTGGTAATCATACTCATTCACTATTTACATGAAGTATAACACTTAAATATTATGTGATCAATAATTGGTGAATTAAAGTTGAATTGAATAAGTCTATTATTCTTGAAGTCCCTTTATTTAACTAAATACGTAGTATATATTATTGCTTTGTACAGAAAAGTGAACCATAGAAATAGTACTTCATATCCTAACTCATTAATATCACATTTGGTAATTATGATAAATAAATGTTGCCGATTAGGATATTTTTTTGGACTATTTTCTATCCAAGAGCAGATCATATCAGATCAAACCAAACCAGATTTCTGTAGTTATAAAATACACAGAGACCAGACCAGATCAGACCAACAAATTTCAATCCAAAAGAATACATCCTCAATATTAACAATATTTATGATAATTATATATTGATAATATTCACCATATGTAAACAAAACTTTAATTATATGGTAGTAGTTATGTTTATTTTGTTTTTATTAAGTACGGTACATCAACTAGGATAAAAATAAATTTATCATCACTGACCATACACGATTATTAGATTAGCAATAGAAGCATAATTGATAGGAAAATGTATGGACATCGCTATTTTTTTAAAAAAAATTACAGTTTACTTTGGTTTAATCAAGCTAGGTGGTAGTTTCTTTTGAGTTTTATTTAGAGCAAAATTATATTTGATCCATTCCTAAATTAAAGTCACATGTTCCTTTTTTGGACGTCCCTAAATAAAGTCACACTTCCTTATTTGATAAACACATTTACATCAAAACAATACAATACAATGCAAAATATTGTCAAACGGTGTATTTTATAGTAAAATTTACCCTCAATAAACTTATTTTTTCTTAATACTAGTATGTGGGAAGTCAAACCGTAACTTTAATTAAGGGACGGAGGGAGTATGTTTCTTTAAATAGATTAGCTACTTAAATTATTTAAGAATAATTGTATTATTCTAAAATGTCCAAAATTATGGGATGTTAATAAATTAGCTACGTACTGTTAATTTAAACGGCAAATTTTAGCGAAAGAACTCGATTAACATATATTAAATAAATTTATGACTAAAATGATAGTTTTAATAGTTCGAGGACAAATATTATATGATGATGTTCAAGGACCATTTAACAATTTACTCTTTTATTTAGGAAAACGTTTTTACCTTTACTAGATAGTCACATTGTTGATGAAAATAGTTACTATTAGGGAATTAGGGCTGGACTCGGGCCGATTTGGGCCCGGTTCGGGCCCGGGCCCAGCCGGGCCTCAATTCATGAAAGGGGAGGCCCGGAACCGGCCCGGGTAATCCCCGGGTCCGGGTCGGGCCGGGCCGGGCCTTGGTTCAATTTATATTTTTTTTTGGCTTTTCCTAATTAACCCCCAACCCTCCCCCCTCACCCCCAAACCATCTCAAATGCCCCAAAATACCCAGCCTAACCCAAAAACTTAAAAAAAAAAATCAAAAAAAAAAAGAAAAATAAATAAATTGGCCCGGACCAGGCCCAAACCGGCCGGGCCGGTTCACCTTTTGAGGGGCCCGAGCCCAGACCGGAACCCCATCGGGTCGGGCCTACCCGGACCGGTCCCTGGCCAGTTCAAACAGTAACCGGTTCCAGGGCGGACCGCCCGACCCGAGTCCAGGCCTAGTTAACGGGGGAAGATTCTGGGATTTGATTGAGATTTGAGATTGGTTCAAGGGCGCAACGAGGGCGTTGCGATCCTAAGTAGGGGTGATTATAACACTTGAGACTTAATATAAACGTAATAATAGTACTACTTATACCAACAGAGGTGCATCTCCTTTTAAGGGAGCTCATCACCCAAGAACTCCAAAGTTAAGTGTGCTTGCACGGGAGTAGTCTTGGGATGGGTGACCCCCTGAGAAGTTTCTCAGGGCGCGCATGAGTGAGCACAAAGTGCGCGGTAAAGGCTTGTGGTGGTATGTGAGGACAGTACTATTGGTCTGAAGTAACTACCTCAGAACCTACGGGCCCAGGTTGTTACAGGTGGTAATGTATAGCATTACTATTAATCTTATCATAAATGAAAATTTATATCCGTGCATCGCACGGTTGATGCACGGTACAATACTAGTTTTAGTCTGTTAGACATATTAGAAATCATCATAATAATAGAATAACGACGGGAAAACTGTCAAATAGGTCCTCGAATTTTCATAAAAAGTCAATTAAGTCCTTCTATAGGAGACTCTATCCGGCCGTCGCGATTTGGGGTGGTTCCCGGTGGAATTTTTTGATGAAAATTTTTGAGCATCTTATTCATCAAGTCTAGTTTACTCATACCAAATTTCAGCTAAAAATCCAATCAGGAACACATTCAAATTAATTCTTGAAGATAACTGCACATTTTTGTGTTCTCGAATTGATTTGAATGTGTTCCCAATGGAATTTTTAGCTGAAATTTGGTATGAGTAAACTAGACTAGATGAATAAGATGTTCAAAAAAATTCATCAAAAAAATCCACCGGGAACCGCCCCAAATCGCGACGGCCGAACAGAGTCTCCTATAGAAGGACTTAATCGACTTTTTTATGAAAGTTCGATGACCTATTTGACAGTTTTCCCAATAACGATGGACAAAAGTTGTTAGTATTCATTGAAAAAGCTACTGTATAAACTTTATAGGACAAAGTGTTCAATCCAGCATAAGCATATCCAGCATAAGCAAATCCAACATTCCACAAAGTATAAAATTCCTTTTCCGTTGTTGTAGGCCAAAAAAATTATAAGCTAATCTAGCATTATGCAATGACAATGCTTCTCCATAGTGAAACTCAGATAGCACTATAGCTTTCCTGAGTTTGGCGATGACCATCACAATAGTCTGAGTCAAGTGCTTTCAAAAACATTCTAGAAAATAAAAAAATAAGAAAGGATCGGGTAGGTAAAGTCCATCTGTGCGTGACATGAACGTGTGACTCCATCAGCCAGAATTTGAGGAAGACATCTTAAATTTTGTTTACCTTCAAACATCTTCTCTAGAGTCTCGCCAAGGCAAACATGTAGCTCCTTGCAAAACTCTAGGTTTTACAACAAATAAATAAATTAGCTTATATTGTAGGTTTAAATGCTAAATAAATAAAATGATTTATATAGAACTCAATTCCACTTAGATAATCTAGCAATGAGTTTTCGTTATACTAAATCCATCATATTTACCAATATACAAAAATGTACTTTTAAGAATAAACCAATTGTGTGGAACATCTCCGTATATAAGGAGTGCAATGGAGGACCACAATGTCGGACTCGTGCTGCAAGAAAGCACATGAGATACTCTAGCATACTGGGTAGGTAACTATTTCTTCTCAAGTATAGAAACAGAGGTAGCTATTTCTTCACAAGTATAGAAACAAAGGTAAACTTCAATGGAGCAGAATGTATAGTATTCAGAACCCTTTTTCTGTGTTCAAAACTTTTTTGCAATAAAAGTTAATAACAAAATTCAGAACATTCACACTGACCGTTCTGCTAAACATCTACTTTCCTCGATAATAAATAATCTTCTTTATATTTAGATAGAGATAGACTATATCAATGTGGCTCACGAAAGTTTCTTTAGTTTGTAGTTTATTTAGTTAATAAAAACACAATAGTAAAGAAAAATATGCATAAAACAAAGATACTCCTATCCAATAGGGAGGTCTTCATGTTACTGTTTCAAAGGATTCGCTCACCTGTTCCTAACCCTTAGAAGAGCACCGTGTAGAGCATGTACAGTGGCTGAGGCTGGAGCAATGGCTGCAGCAAGAGCAAGGCAATCACTAAATAGATCTCATTCCCACTCCATGATGGGGTGTTCTTACTAATTAAGGCAAATTTTCCCCAATCCATCACTAACACTTTCACATGCCTAACAATCATAAATGAAAGAGATAAGGGGAACTTAGAAGTTTGAACATCAATCAAGAATAATACTGTTTTCATAGTTAAAACTTTCAAGTAAACAATGGTTTCCATATTGCAAGTATTTCCAATGAGTGATCATAGCAGTTAAATCTTATTAATAGTGAGGAAGCATTACATAACATGCAAGAGAAGAAAGCACATCCCCGATCATGGTGATGCCCACCTGCACGATTCCTCATCAAGCATTGTTAGGTTGATTCTACCTCAAGATGTTCCTCCATGTTTTTACTGACATTGACATTGATGGTGGAATAGTTATAAATATGTACTTTGCTCATAGTAAAATTTCATGCACTCCAGTTTCCAAATGAACTCCTAATCCAATTGATTCAAGTGATACACTATTAAGAAATGCAAGACAATATATGCAATAGAAATCCTCCAAACATTGGAATGACGAAGTTTCTAAGTTAGAAATGTGTTGAACTATTAAAAGTTGATCTTTTATCCAAGGATTAGAGACTCAATAGGATCAGATCTACATATTTAGCAACAAAGACAACCAAGAAGGCTTGAGCACAACAAACAACAACAACAAACCAAGAAGACCCGAGTCAACATAGAATTTTAAAGTATTCCAATATGATGTATTTATATCACACCATAAAACATACCATTTGGATGTACTTATATCACGCCTTAAAGGAGAGATTATGCTTTTGGACTGTGCTTAGAAACTTGCTTACAAAGTCGTTTAAAACAGTTTAGGATTCCACACGTTTTTGCATTCCCATTCTTTTGTTTGTTTTGAGTACAGTTTAGACCCATGCTTAATTAGGATTAGATAGGTATTAGTTATCGTTCTTCAAGTTTGTGATGTTGATTGGTCTAAGTTGTTGGTCCCAGATAATCCGTAGACTAACACACAGCTAGATGGAATTCATTGAATAAGTAAATAAGAAGAAGATCAGATAATGATATAGCAATATTGAGAACAGAGAAATTTCTATCTTTCTATTTATCGAGAACTTTTACAGATTGAGTGCTGGAATGGAATGATCGACCTTAGGCTCTGTACAGAACGCACATATTTATAGGCACTGTATAGTTTACCTAAAAGGGATACCTAGGAGTTTGGGCCTAAGACCTTTTTGGGCCTTATTCCCTTACAACCTATTTATTACATAATTATTAATACCATAAATGGTATACCATACGAATAAATAATTAGACATGAATGACAAACTTGATTCACAATTAAAAGTCCTAACAATCTCCCCCTTTGTGATCAAGTGCCGTCTTGCTTCGGTATCTCTTATTTCTGAGCTCTGTAATAGTGTTTATGGAGATTCAGTGCATGCTCGTAGTTTCTGAGTGACCTTCTTTTGTCAAGTTGTTTCTCGATTGCTTTCAACACTTTGTCGATTCGGTTTGACTCTGTTAGTTCGGCATCCGTTCCATCTGCATACTTCTGTTGTCTTTCTTCAAATTCTTTTCTGATCGGTTGCAATTTTTCTTTCACAATCTTCAGTGTCCCATCACAGTACTTATTGATTTCCTCAATCACCAACAGACGCTTCTCACCATTGTGATTCAAGTAGATGATTGCTATCGGGCTATCGAAGATGTAATATGCTGGAAAATCTTCAAGCTCTGGTCCGTACAGCTTTGGTCTTGAGAGGTTTGTCTTTGGCAGATTGATTTCTAGGGCTATCTGAAGATCATGGGAAACAAAGAATATGACTTGTCTCATGATGAAACGCTTGAGTGCATCGAAGTCGTCTTGTGTAGATCTGTCGCGAGTGACGGGAAGTTCTTGGAATGCTAGATACATCTGATAGATGTCGTCCATTTTTAGCATATAGAGATCATTTTCATTGCAGGTGAATTCAGTCCCGTTAGAGCGCTGTAGGCGGTAAACAGAGAGTGTGATATCTTGATGGTTCACTTCGGCTACATTGAGGATACTCCACACTGGGTCTGTTGCTGTTTGTAGTTCATGTTGCCATACTTCTCTTTGTTTCCCCATGTGATGACTAAGCAGGAATAGTTGTCCGCCCTTGTTCTTTCCTCGCAGATGATTAAGACCACGGATTTTCAATTCGTCCAGTTCCTTGACTTTGTCATCTCTTCGCCATATATTTTTTCTGATTTCCTTTTGGAAGGGAGCATTGATGTTTATATTCTCCCAAGACTTTTCACTTCTGGGCATTAGAGCCGTTGTTATACGTTTCATGGAGCGCTTCACCAGGTCAGTCAGAATGTTTGCTTTCTTCGTCTTCAATCCGAGGTCAGTTCCTATCATCAGCTTCTTCACCTCATCCCACATCTCTTTGGTTGTTTCCATGATGTCAATAAGAATGTATATATCATTCGAGATTGCTTGCAGTAGGAAAGTCTTAGCCATCAGATCTGTTTTAACTCTCAGTCTATCTTCATCATTGTACTTAGACTTTGTCTTCAATCTTCTTTCCAGGATAACTGGAGGGTTGTTCACATTATTTCCAGTCACATTCATCCAGATTTCAGCCGGTCCTTGGGTGAGTGATTCCAGCATAACAGATGAATTGTCTTTGCTTTCCAGAAAATTCAGAAAACTTGTCTTTCACATCTGATATTTTCCTCTCCTCAGGATTGGAGGTCTGCTTTCATTACCAAGAGCTAAAGCGTCCATCTTTGTTATTTTTATTTAGAGTTGACCGTTCGAGTGTTTTGATCAGATAAAATTAATTTTTCAAAGGCAGAATATCGAAAACCTAGGTTCGGGCTAGGGGTTAGGTTCGAGAACTAGAGTTCGAGAAGCTCTATCGAGAAGCAGTTTTCGATATCAGATATCGAAAACCCTGCTATCGAGAAGCGAGTTCGAGAAGCAGCTATCGAGAAGTCAGATTCGAGAACTTAGTTTCGAGAACTGATTGTCGAGAAACTGTATGGAGAACCTGCAAATTTAAAAAGCAAGATATCGAGATAAGAGTATTGAAAACTAAATATCGAGAAGAGAAGCTCGAGAACTCAGTTCAAGAACTTAGTTTCGAGAAACCAGTATCGAAATCCTACAAATTGAAAAATCAGTTTTAAGCAGATAAACAACTATTCTGTAAAGTCCTTAATCTCGAGATCCTTCCTGTGTAATTTTCAGCTAAAGAAACCTGCTTAAATATCGAGACTTTTTTACATCATGCTATTGAGAAATCAAAAATTGCAAGTTTAATGAAATCGAAAAATAAGATATACTCTTGGTTCGTTTTTGAAAGGCGAAACCAATGGTATAACTTTTACAATGCATCGATCAGAAACAAGATTACAACGATAAAAAGTATGAAATATCGAGAAGATGAAAAATAGAGGTTCTTCAAAGTGTTCTTCGCGGCTGATCAAACTCGAGCAGACCAGTTGTTGGTCCCGGATAATCTGTAGACTAACACACAGGTAGATTGTATTCATCAAATAAGAAGATAAGAAGAAGATCGGATAATGATATAGCAATATCGAGAAAAGAGAAACTTCTATCTTTCTATTTATCGAGAACTTTTACAGACTGAGTGTTGGGAATGGAATGATCGACCTTAGGCTCTATACAGAACGTGCATATTTATAGGCGCTGTACAGTTTACCTAAAAGGGATACCTAGGAGTTTGGGCCTAAGACCTTTTTGGGCCTTATTCCCTTACAACCTATTTATTACATAATTATTAATACCATAAATGGTATATCATACTAATAAATAACAAGACATAAATGACAAACTTGATTCACAATTAAAATAGTTCTAACATAAGTCATAGTTATTTAACTTTTTATTCTTACAGAAATGCTAAGATGGATCATGTTAAAAAGGTCTAATTAGAGAGCATATTTCTCATGTAAGCACATAGAAAGTTTAGATGATGAAATGAATGTTTAGAAATTAGACATAAAACCTTTTTTGTGCCAATAATATATGGAAATAAAAAAATACAATAACTATAAAAAAATACATAGGAAGATAATAGTGGTTGTAAAGAGACCTTATCTCAATGTGAGAAATGGAGAACAAAATAGTGAAAAGCGTCAAAGGTCGTGATTTACACAATCGTTTCCTTTCTGAACACACTACAACCAAGATGTCAAAAAAGTGTTTTTGATGTATCATATACTAGTAAAAAAGTGCAACCCTCTAATGTTTAATGCAGCCCAAAAATGAAGAAGGAAAGAAGCAACTGAGAGTGGTGTTTTTCAGGAAAGGGCGATTCACCTTCTCGGATCTTGCCAATAATTTATCCATTTTCAACCGCCCTTTCACTATTCCTGTTGAATGCCTTTTTCCAAACTAACTCACTAATATTAATAAAAAACTGAATCTATTAATGTTTAATGCAGCCCAAAAATGAAGAAGGAAAGAAGCAACTGAGAGTGGTGTTTTTCAGGAAAGGGCGGTTCACCTTCTCGGAGCTTGCCAATAATTTATCCATTTTCAACCGCCCTTTTACTATTCCTGTTGAATGCCTTTTTCCAAACTAACTCACTAATATTAATAAAAAACTGAATCTATTAAAAAATTAGTTTACTAAAAATACTAAATAAAATCTTAAGTAAAGAAGTTAACTTAAATATCATTCAACTCAAAAAGAGGTTAACTATCATTGTTATGTGATATTCTAGCCTCTCCGGAAGAAAATGTTGCAACAAATCTACTATATGAGTGAAACTTAGGTTATGAATTATGATATATAAATAGATCATAAAATACATTCATCTTCCTGTCGCATTGCCTATTTTTACTCCAAGAAGAATGCTATTCAATATGAACAATTGAGAAAGAAAGACAATGACTTAAAACTAAAGAAAATGCTTTTTTCATATAAGAAGGTACTTCACTCCTACACTAATTGTAGTGCAATTTATAGTTTTTGGGATTGTGCTTAGAGCATGCTTATTAAATTGTTTAGAACAGTTAAGCGCTCCATGATTATTATTTTTATTCTCGCGCTTTTGTTTTTACTTTCTTCAAGACTCGTGGTAACCCGAGGTTTGAGTCTCAATAGACTCAGATACGCACATTTAGCAACAAAGACTACCAAGAAAACTTGTAATATAATCAATGTATATTATTTCTTGATTCTCAATCCACGTTGTTCAACGTAAGTTGTGTAATAAAATTCCTAAAAGTCAAGTTATTTTTAAAAATTAGAGACTCAATAGTTAGTATAATGTCATGAATTTATTGATTGTTTGCCTGTTTAAATTAGTTACCCTAATAGAAAACTCAATCTATTTAAAATAATATGATTATCAATTTATCAGGACTGAAAAAGTTTGGATAAATAGAATGCATTTAATTCAAGTTTTTTGAAAGTTGTTTTCAGATTTTTTCTTGACTTTTCTAGCTTAAAGAAAAATCCAATATTGATCCAGGATATATATTAATCAGGTTTCAATGAATAAAATTTGGACAATGCATAGAATGTTAAAGCATACCACTTGAATATACTTATATCACATCATAATGGATTTTTGTGCTATGTAAAGGGCTCCCAGCAATCTAGGTGAAGTACTCTGAATATCAGAGACAATAGACAAAAGAAACATCAAATTAGCAACCTTTCTTTCAATGTCTAGAGTACAATTTGTAATATTTGGGGCTGTGATTAGAACTTGCTTATGCAGTTGTTTAGAACAGTTTAAGTTCAGAGTGAATGGCTTTCACTTAGCCTAACAAAGCTCATAGGGTTCATTCTCATCCTAAAAGAGATAAATCTATACAACATAAAGCAGTTCATCTCAGCCTTTTGTCCGCATCTACGATGACCAGACTCAAATTTTTAGGGATACAACAAATTAAGATATACACACACTTTGAGAAATGGCTCAGAACAGGCCGCATAGATCCACAAAAAATAAAATTCTTAATTGGTTACGGATGCCAGCATTTATAAACTGTTAAACTTATAAGAAATACTTCCCCTAAATGTTATAATGGCCAGTTCCTCAATTATGGTCTAACTACAGTTATTTCTTCAAAAACAAAATACTTCAAGTCCTATCATCTAAAAAATTGTTGTGGTAGCAGATTTAAAAGGTGAATAAGAGCCGCATGAAACCCCTTATGTTTCGCATTGATTTTGTATTCTCAACCAAATAGTTTACTCATGTAGTTTAAGAGTAAAAATTGATTTGACCTTCTCTATCTGTGGTAAAATCATACAGTTTAATTGGGTGTAAATAGAAGTTGCGGGAAGAACAAACCTTTCAGCATTTTTGGTTATTAAACAGAACCCCTCAAGCATTTCCTGTCAATCTTTGGGTTTAACTTTTTCCTTTTTTCAGAAACATTGTAGAGTGATAATGAAGAACAATTTCACAATAGCCATGACGCAGGAAAAGAGAAAGAAGGAAGAAAAATAATAATTAGAAAAGGAACAATACCTCTAGAAGATTAAAGAACAACTCTGCTACCTAATTTTTGTCCGCTCACATCCGCTACCAAGCAATTGGGAAGAGGAGGAAGCATCGCCTCCTTTGAGAATTGAAATTGGAAATGAAAAATGGAGATCGGAATAGTGAAAAACCATTTTGGTAGTTGGCGATGGAAATATCGAGTGCATGCCAACAGGTGAAATCAGCGATGAAGAAGAAGACAAGTGGTATTCTTTTGGGGGATTGAGTTTATATAGGGGTGTTCGTCGGTTCGGTTTGGTCGGTTTTCGGTTTTTTTCCGGAAAAGCTGAAACCATAAACCGAACCGCACTACTTGAGTCGGTTTCGGTTCGGTTAATATCGGTCGGTTCAGGTCGGTTTCGGTTAGTTTTAGCATGTTTTTGTCGGTTTTTGTCGATCGGTTTCGGTTCGGTCGGTTTTTTAACCCCAAAGGTGAAACCGTAAACCGAACCGCCAATGTTTAATCGGTTTGAGTCGGTTTCGGTTTGAGTCGGTTTCGGTTTTGGTCGGTTCAGTTTCGGTCGGTTTCGTTTTTTCGGTTTTTTTGTTCACCCCTAGAGTTTAGCGATGGGAAGAGGGCATTTTTTTGCTAAGTAAAATTACGCATTAACCCTAAGCACTTAAGATTAATTTAAATTTTCTCTATACAGTGTAGTGGTTGAGAAGAGGTCCACATGGGTCCACTTCAACTGATTCATATGGACCTATGTGGACCCATGCGGATCCAAAGTACACACCTGTGATCGTAGATGATTTTTCTCGGTATACATGGACCAAGTTCTTGTGCTCGAAAGAAGAAACTACAAACACCATTATGATCTTTATATATAAGGACAATTCAGAATTTTATGCATAGGAGTGTGCAAGTAACCAAAACTGACAATAGTACTGAGTTCAAGAATCAGCTCCTTACTGATTTGTATGAATCTCAAGGTATCACACAACATTTTTCAGCTGCCAAGACTCCGCAATAAAATGAAGTAGTAGAAATAAGAAACGAACTTTGGTTGAAGCCGCACGAACAATGCTTATACAGTCCAAACTTCCTCACTTTATGTGGACTGAAGCCATCAATACTGCGTACTTCACACAAAACCACACCTCCATACACAAGCGCTTTGACAAGACTCCATATGAAATCCTCTTCAAAAGAACTCCTGATATATCAATTTTCAGAGTCTTTGGTTGTAAATGTTTTGTACTAAATGACAGAAGTGAAAGAGGGGAGCTTGATCCTAAAGCCAAAGAAGGGGTGTTCATAGGCTACTCAACTCAATTCAAAGCATACATAATCTACTTATCATGGAGATTACATGATGGAGAGTGTACATGTTGCATTCTATGAAATGACAGATCTTGCTTCTGAACACTTCCGCACAGAACCTCCCTCAATTGAAGAAGTACACCAACCTGCTCAAACAACTCCTGAATGTGTGGTTCTTGACTCACTCTTGGAGCGTTTCTACGAGAATTCACGTCCATCTCCTCCAACAACCACACCTTAAATCAATCTACCACATCTAACTGTTCCCCCTGAACAACAACCCCCTCAATATGATCATCCAGATCCCAATGACCATCACAGAAAAACAACCCCATTCCTACCTGCAACCGCACTACCATTAAAATCGCCAACCACCATCACAATGCCGACCAACCCGTCGCCAAGCTCTGAAACAGTTCCCAAGCATCCCGACTCCCACCACCTGCTGCTTTTGGGGGTACCAGTAGAACCTTGTCAATCTTCACAACGAACCTCCGGCACCAACCCTTATCTTCAAATCGATGAAGATATCTGAAGAGCTTATCATCTCCACCTCCACTTCATCCTTCCGGCCGACTACCAAACTCCCACTTAGTCCCCCGCATTCCCGAACAAAGACGTTCCTCATTCCAACCAATCGCATCACCGACTCCACCCAAGAGCCTCCCACTTTGGTTTCCATCTCAAGAAAACAATTCTCAATTTGTGACAACTCACAATGTGAGAGTAATTGGTCTGTTTCCAACTGCCCAGGCCATGGCAATTCCAATATCAAATTTTAACATTGTATTTAAAAATGCTTTTTCTAGAAAAAGATTAAAACTAGAACCGACTAGGGGTTGATTAGGTCCGCCAGTCTTGACCACGCCGGATTTGAGCCCAACAATGTTTGGGACCAATTTTCTGGTTTCAATTTAGGACCAGCACCTCCCCCCCTCAAACTTCATTGCCCGGTCACGGGTGCGATTTTTCGGGCCCGAGACCGACCAGTCTCGGGACCGGTCCACGGCTAGAATGTTTGAAAAAAATTGACCAACACCCGGCGGTCCCGGCCTGGGAACTAACCGGCCAATTTACCCCCATCCGGTCTGGGAACACTATCTAGTTCCGGACTGGGCATGGACCTGGTTCCGGACCGGTCCATGCATAATCCTTGCCTAAGCCACTTATGAATGAAGTAAGACGTTAAGAGCCCATACATAATTTATCATTCCAATAGTCATAATCTTTACCAAATGGATACAATTTACGTCTTGACATGGCCCACTTTTACAATCCCTGACAAGGCTGAGTGGCTGACCATGACCACCCTTGACCACATCTAGGCCTCAGTTTACCCAGCAAAGCTATTTGGAACATACAATAATATACAAATAGATGTGGCCTTGTCCTCGCCTCTCTTGTGTAGTGTTTCATCTTGCTAATTTGCACGCAACAACCTAAAACAAAATTCATCATCCGAGATTAGGTTCATGTGGACGACGAAGTGACTACAACAGCTAATGCCAAGGGAGAGAAGAAAGACATCTTTACCTAATTGTTCTTATCCCTTTAAATGCCAGCCAACATGAGCTACTTGACCTCGCTCCCAAGTATCAAGAACATATTTCGAGCAAGGAGTTCTATTCTCTGCCTTTGTTGCTGAGCAACTGATCCTTCCAAGAATCAATATAATAATCAGTTTCACCTGAAAAACATAGCTGTCAGTCACTACAGCATCAAAGAATAATAAAACAATAAAAAGGGTTATTAAAAAATAATACCATTGGCATGAGGCAGAAGCGATCCATTTCGCATAAATTCCATGATCTTTCACACTGAAGGAATTCACAGGAATGACACAACTGAGTTTTCAACTCCAAAAAAGCTGTGCAATGGAGTGACCACCGAGCGAAGTAATTCAAATATGCATACTATATTAAGATGTAGATTTCAAAAAGCAAAAGGTCCTTCCCAATTGATAGGAAATTTCAAGATTTCAACTAGTTGGTGTCGAGGGCAGTAAACTTTTTATTTATTGTACTCCGTACAAGACTAAAAACACTATAAATTCCTGCTAAATGTATTGACAATATACACCTTCACATGGTAGCCGCACCTTAACATGGTACTCAAATTCGAGATCCTACATAGGTTTGGAAGTAGCCCTAAAGATCGTAAATTGTAACTCGGATCGTAAGACCCTACAATATATATATATATATATATATATATATATATATATAGATGTATATATGTATATATATGTATAATATATACACTATATATATATGTATGTGTATGTGTGTGTATATTTGGGGTGTGCAAAGTAGTTTAGGTATAAGATGAATGAAAAGATAATACAGAGTATATAATATTTCGTAAAACAATGGAAATAATATTAGTTTAAAGGAACTAACTCTAAACCTTAAAATCTGTTTATAATACTCCACATAATATTATAATGGAGCACTGTAGTAATAACATTAGAGTTTCTAATGCGATCTAAAAAAGAAAAACATCACTAAAAAATGACATGGAGGTTGACGCAAAAGCTAATAACAGATGAAGACCCGGGAGTAAGGACTCAACAAAAAACTACAGAAGATATGGAGAGATGACAGGCGCAGGGGGGATTAACAGGTGTTCAGATGCTTCTCGTTATTGTATTCTATATATACATGAAAATTTCCGTAAATTTTGAAGGGGCGAACATGTTGTTTTAACTTTCCGCACGTTTCTCCCAAGTCGGTACTCTTTGTTTTTTCCAACATTTCCTAAAAGTCGGAAATTTTTCAATATTTTCGACAACTAAAAGGAATTAATCACGATTTATCTGCAATTCTACGTTCCTGCAAGTTAACACGACGATCCCAGTGATTCTTATCATTTTGCGATCTTCAGTAGAAACGGGATCGCAGGAGTTCCTGGAAATCGTATAATTGTACGATCCTACAAGCCAAGTAGCCAACTTAATTTTAAATGACGCAAGGCGGCACGAGGCGTTTTCATTGATTTACCTGAGACATGAGGCAGTGAGGCGAGGCACAGATCTTAACATCATATCTTTGGTAAAATATATCTATACTACTTCTACACGAAGAACTCTTCTCAAAAAGTGATCACATCACAAAAATACTTCAAGCTATTAAACAATCTTAATAAACATCATAAGAGAAACCCAACATTTATCAAGACAGTAGCAAGAAATATACTGTATATTAAACGGCATCATTGCCAAAAGTCAAGTCACAAAACGCAATCTCAAACTCTAAAACATAATTAATAAACTGTTATATAAAAAATTGTTAATAATAAAAACTGTCTTCTATATTTGTTAAATAAAAACAAATGTTTAGGTACCCTACTCAGCATGATCTAGAACATACCGACAAAGGTAGTAAATCTATGATTTCAAGGTAATAAAATATAAAATAATACATATTTAATTAATAATTTATCACACGCATAAGAGAACAAACAGTAGAAGAGAAGAAAAAAATTCTTACCTGCGAGTCCTGGCCTGCGACGCGAGGAAATGCAAATGCAGAAGGAAGAAACAGGATGTTAGGAAGCAAAGCAAACGCAGAAGGAAGAAGGGAGAAGACTAGAGAGACTATAGAGGCTGAATCGCCAAAAGACATTTCCATGAGGCCTGAGAATCGCACGCCTCTCAGACGCGCAAAAGGCGTGAAACAGCACCATATAAGGCGCACCTCTTGGAACCTACGCCGCTTGGGGATGTAAGATGCGATAAAGTGATCGTCTTAGGGAGCCTCGTGCCTTAGGTGCGCTTTTTTAAACCAAGCGAGCCAAGTCACGATTTTAACTACCATGCATGCACCTTAAGCCCTTCCTGTCTTCATAAGTGTTGGGATAATGGGCCAACTATTTCCTTTGCATCTTCTTTTTTATATGTAAATTGTAGAAAAATGTAACATGTATTTGTTATTTTAATTTTATGTACATCCGGAACTGTATAGATAAGACTTAGAGTAGATAGATCTCTTTAATTAAGTAGATAAGCTCGCAGATTAGATAGATCCTATTATTTAGGATCTGAAACACCTAGGTTGTTATTTGTAACTTGTATATATATCATTGCCGGATGGTTCAATAATATTCAAGGAAGATTAATTCCTCAAACCTATATCAGAGCCTCGGTTTAAACAAAACAATGGTAGAAACCAGTGATGCTGATTGATTCTTCACACACTATCAACCCTAACTCCCAAATTATAGAAGAATCTAGACAAAGAAAAGTCTAGACAACCGTTACACAATTGATTAGAGTTGTCAGTTACAAATATTTGTATTTATGTTAGATCCTGAAGAATAAATCTAACAGAACACCAATTGGAATCCGAGAAACTCCAGGCAACTTCTTATTCAAGAAAAGGCAACAATGGCCGAAGGCCTTAGGCAACAGTAGCGTACAGTTTACAAATCAAATTCAGCATGCCTATTACAATCTCAAATACTACTATTTATAGTAGGATGTTCTAGCTACCGGTAGTTATTCGTATTATAACAAACTCACTAATAACCAACCCTCCTCCTTCTATAATAGACCTTAGTAAAAAACTTATTTAGTAAAGTCTCTATCAAATCTCCCCTCCTGAACATCCCACCTTGCCCTCAAGGTGGGCGATAGGTAGCAGCCAAAAGCTCCTTTTTCTTCTTCATCCTAGCGCTCCTGCCTTCCCAATATTTCACAAATTTCTGAAAGAGAAACTTCATTACTCGGTCTTGCCAATTCACAGACATCTCCTGAATATCCCTGCTATTGTGAGGCAACCCAGGAACTGAGCCACCGTTTGTGTATGAAGATACAAAGTCAGCTTCTTCCTTGGTCTGGATATTAAAATCAATAGTCTCTTGTTCCATGTTCTGCCCCTGCTCATCCTCTTCACAATACAGTAGATGCCCCTCCACAGTTGGGTGCAGAATCTGTGCATTGATTGTTCTAGAAGTCTCTTTTTCATTTAGAGCTATATCCCTTTTTATGAAACAAATCTGACTCTCCTGCTTCCATATGAGGATCTGTTTTTGGAAATTGATTGCCATGTCTCCCAATGGCATTAACCACTCCAATCCCAAAATCACATCATTCTCTCCCAGCTCTAAGGTGTAGAAAGTTTGATTGATTTCATTACCCTGCACCATCAGCTTTAATCCCATACATCTGCCTTGGTTGTATATGAATTCCCCATTACCTATTTGTACCCTATATCCTTTGATTGGATTGAAAGGAATACCCCACTTGTCCACTAATCTCTGAGATATAAAGTTGTGGGTAGCCCCACTGTCAATGAGAATATTGACCCTCTTATCTTCTGCAGCCCACTTCAAATTCCCCACCATCTTAAAAGTTCTTCCAGAATCTATACCTTCCTTGCTAATTCCAGACAATTGCATTGATTTTAGTTCAGGATGAGGTCCCTCTTCTTCTTCAGAACTGCTGCAATCCACTTCAGTGTCGGCCTCTTCTTCAGAGTGTTCAACCAGAACCATTTTGAAATTCCTCATCCTGCTTCATGCCCCCTATTCCAGTTCTCCCCACATTTGAAACATAATCCTTTCTTACTCCTTTCCATCAATTCTTGTTGGGATAATCTGGGGCCTATTTTTCCTGAACTTGAACCTCCACCAGTCTTCACATTCTTATTGTCATTACTATCCTTTCCATCAGAATGTGTAAACATTGGATTACTGCTACTTCTCATCCCTTCTTCCCATTTCTGATAACTGTTTCCTTTAGGTGCAGTGTTCTTCCATGGTCTTTTTCCTTCTTCTTTATTCCTTCTTAACAGGATTTCTTCATTCTTGTCTTCAATCAGCTGTGCAATATCCATAATTTTGCCAAGATCTTTGGTTTTATACAGCTTAAGTTCAGCCCTGATATCTTTCTTTAATCCATTTAAGAAAATAGCCCTCATTACCTTCCTATCCAGTCCTTCTTGACAAGATATAGCTGTTTCAAACTGTACTCGGTACTCTTGTACAGAGTTCTTGTGTTTCAACTTCAGTAGAGGCCAATGGATTCTGAATTAACTCTGGCTGAATACGACGAAGCAGTGCCTTCTTCAACTGCTCCCAAGTCCTTACTCTTGCTTGTTTCTCCCACCATTGAATCCATCCTAGAGCTTTGCCTTCCATAGCTACTACTGCCACTTCTATCTTCTCCTCCTCTTGTGTATTGTTGAGTCGGAAATACCTATCGATTCTGACAAGCCAACCAAAAGCGTCTTCACCGTTGAACAAAGGTAGGTCAACTTTCCTGTGCATCGGCTGGTGATGGTGACGTCGATGTGGTTGAGCGAACTCCAAATGACCTTCCGATTCTTCGGAACTGTCAGACGATCGCAGGGAGTGATGCTGCGATGAACGATGCGATGATCGATGCGATGTATGGTGCGATGAAGTTGATGCGTGCGATCTACTCCGCGATCGACTTTTGTCTCTCGCGTCCAGCCTCACTAGAATCGTAGCCAACAACTCCTTCGTTTCTTGACAGTCTTTCTCCAATTCTTCTATTCTCGCTTCCATTTTTCCTCGCGTCCAAACCATTAACAAGATCAACCTGGCTCTGATACCAATGTTAGATCCTGCAGAATAAATCTAACAGAACACCAATTGGAATCCGAGAAACTCTAGGCAACTTCTTATTCAAGAAAAGGCAACAATGGCCGAAGGCCTTAGGCAACAGTAGCGTACAGTTTACAAATCAAATTCAGCATGCCTATTACAATCTCAAATACTACTATTTATAGTAGGATGTTCTAGCTACCGGTAGTTATTCGTATTATAACAAACTCACTAATAACCAACCCTCCTCCTTCTATAATAGACCTTAGTAAAAAACTTATTTAGTAAAGTCTCTATCAATTTAATATTATAATTAGTAGTCTGCCTTATTAATCCCTAGAATATTGTATAAATAGCAACTCATTTCATGGAATAAACCAAGTTATTCAGTCTCAATCCTTCTTATTCTAAATTCCATTATGGTATCAGAGACTCTAGAGACCTAATCGGTCTATTCTCATCACCTTCCTCTCAACCAGCATCATCTTCATCTGCCCATGGCTAATGAAGATAACAGAGACAAAAGTCCAGAAGATAATTCAACCTCATCTTTCTCAGCCAACAATCCCCTAACCCCAGATGGCCTTATTATGCTCAGCCCTAGCCAATTCCCAGAAAAACTAGATGGATCAAATTACCTTGTATGGAGAGACCAAGTTATGGACCTTCTGTTTGGTTCTCATCTGGACCAGTATATTGATGAAAAATTCAGTCCTCCTCCAGAAAGTGAAGTTGCCAGCCATCTCCGATGGAAGAGACAGGACCGTCTGGTGCGGCACGCCCTTGTCTCTTCTCTCAGTTCTGCTTGCAAACCGTTGATTGGGTCAGCAACGACCTCCGCCTCTGTCTGGAAGACACTGGAGCGCCTATATGGGACCCGGTCAGCTTCCAAGATTCGAAGTCTGAAAGACCAGTTCCGTCATGCTAAACAAGGCTCGCAACCTGTAGCAGAATATCTTCATCACCTACGCACCATCGCGAATGAACTGGCCAAGGCCGGACGACCAGTTGACGATGAAGACTTTGCCATTCAAGCCCTGGAGGGTCTTCGTCCCGAATTTGAATCCATGGAGAACTCCATCCGCCCAGATGAAACCAACTTTGAAGACCTTCACTCCTTACTGGTCGGATTCAAAGATAAAATCCGAAGGAAAGAGCTCTTGAACTCCGCCGTTGTTGTTACGGTGAACGCAGCTACCGTCAAAAGGAAAGAGGAAGAAGATAGTTCGGTCGCTATGACGGCTAGGAGGATTCCAGACCAGAGTGGGTCTATATTAGGCCCAGCCCCATCAGCCCAGTCTCAGAATTTAGTCTCAGAATTTACCCCACAAGCCCAATACTCAGAATAGGAATTTTGCCAGAAATCAGAATCGAGGCCCACGTCCCAATAATCTCTACAACCAGAATCAAGGCCCACGCCCAGGGGGAAGGCGTACCAATTTTGGAGGAAATACCAGTTCAGGTGCTGTTATTATATGCCAAATTTGTGGCAAACCGAACCATCTCGCTATCAACTGTTGGCATAGATTTGAACAACAAAATTATCCCCCCCAGGTTAATACTGCCACGAATAGGAGAGGCGGATGGTTACTAGACTCGGGAGCAAGTAATCATGTCACCAATAATTTAAACAACCTTACCTTGGCGTCCGATTATACCGGCACAGACTCCCTCATTATTGGTAACGGTAAAAGTCTTGAAATGCACAAGTTGGGAATATGACCCTCCATTCTCTCTCCTTACCTAATACTCTTTTTGTTCCTTCTATTCATACTAATTTAATTTCAGTTGCCAAATTATGTCGTGACAATGATGTACTAATTGAGTTTCACCCTTCTTTTTGCCGTGAAAAGATGAAAAACTATAAAGGTAGAACAAAGATGAGAATATGAGATAGGATATCAATGTATTTTGATAAAAATTGCTAAATTAGGAAATGTAGCAAATAAAAAATCTTGTAAAAAAGTAATAGAGGGTAAACAATAAAAAATGGAGTATTTCATACGACAAAGTTAGGCAAGATCAGAAACGATCAGACGAAGTCGAAACATTTAGACAAAGTCGAAACATATATATTAGGTTCAGACTGCATGTTATACTGTAGTATTTCTATATTTGAAATGATAAGTCACTCATTGTAGTCGGGATTATCACTAATGGAAAATGTGTTCATCATATTAATTTTATGTGTTAAATTTACTTTCCAGTCTTTAAAAAAAAATGTTAATTTTAACTTCTAAAAACTGTTATGGAAAACATACAATGTTTCCCGGTTTTCTCAAAAAAAATAGAAATATTGGAGAATTGTTTTATTTTTAGTACATCAGAGAACTAGTGAAGCAAACGTGCAATTATGTTTCTAAATTTGAAAATTAAAATTAGTAAACATGTTTTGCATTTTCTGTTTTCCAGAAATAAAAACCATTTCTCTTAGTACACGGCCCCTGAGTTTTTCTCCAAACTGTCAGAATCAGTTATGTGCATTCTGATTACTTACAAGTATATTTGATCAGCATCAATGTCTTGAAATAGATTTATGAAGAACCTAAAGCCATCGGGGCTTACATCTCTGCACAGCAATCCTGAAAACAACATAAAGTTTGACTGTTAATGTCCTGTTTATATGAACTGGTATTTCGATTTAGAAACAAATCAATAACCATTCCTATGAAAACATGAATAACACTTGCTTTCTCAGAAAGGTTAAACACATAATCTATATTCTTAGACAACACATCGGAAGACGATAGGATAAAAATAAGTGCAATATTCAATTTCATCATTTTCATTTACCCCAGTGCTGCAAAGGCTTATCCCTGTACTACAGCATAGAGAGACTGTTTCCGGATGACCCATAGAAGTGCAATATTCAATTGAAATCCTAAAATACTAGAAACAATAGAACAATTAAAACCTGTTGATTTGTGAATTTTATTATTACAATTACGTATTACTCCCTCCATCCCCCTAACTTTGTCCTGTTTTACCTTTTTCGTCCGTCCCATTATGTTTGTCCCATACCATATTTGGTAATATTTCGGTGGCTACAATTCATTCTTACTTTATTCACACTTTATCAATTTAATACTAACCACACATTTCTACTTTTTCTTAAAAATCCCACACCCCTTTGTCCCAAACATAGGGGGACGGAGGTAGTACTATATTGCAAGCATTTTAACCAGAACAATCACATCAGTGTTTATTGACTAATATGATTATCACTGACAGTCTGACACATGCAAATGATTTGACAAAGATATACCTTGTCCCTCAGCAGCAAGAAGATGTTCCTTGGCCATAGCTGGAGCAACTCCCAGGATCATTGCAGCATCACTAGCACTGATCCCAACTCGTAAAGCATCGTCCTCACTCGCCAAAGATTTAATTCTAGCAAATATCTGGATGTAGCACTCAGAAATTAGCTGAAAGTAGATATACAAAAGGAAACCAAATCTGTAGGTGAATGCTAAAACATATACTTTCCAAACCTTTTGAGGATGTGATCATCATCATCAAAACAAAGTTTGCTAATATACTAATACCTTCTTGGAGAGTTTCAAACTTGTTATTCCTAGAGTATTTTCCTAAATATTCCAAAACATATTCCTTCATTCATTCTAATACATTTCACAAAAAGCTTGCAGGGTCACTTAGAATGTTTCTCTAAAGCTATTTTCTTGTATCTGTTCCTTTCTTTAAAAGGAGGAGGAGGAGGAGGATTGTGTTAAAAAAGAAGCTACACAATTCACAGAAAGGTAGGCAACTTCATCCCACTTCTCGAACTGCAAAACTTCAACAGCGAAGGCGGAGCACTCTCTTCAATAAATTTATAAGGTTAGATATACTATTACATTTTGGGCTTATGAAAGACGTGGCATTAGCATGGCAAAATGGTCTCCTACTAGAACAACCTTTCATCAAAGAGGAGCTAAAGAGCTAATTCAATAGAAAAATATTGTGGAACTGTGACCGACCAGCTGCATACCACAAGCATATGACACACCAGACACAAAAGGAATTAAATTACCGTAAATAGTAAACCTATCTGATGGATAGTGTACCCAGGGGTAGCTTATCCGAGGGATATTATGAGAAATATCTAGAGAGAAGTCGGAGCAAACAAGTAAGAGAGAGAGAGAGTCAGATATATTGAATGAACTCGAGATGGGATCCTTTACAAGGGAAAAAGGGCTGCTATTTATAGCAGCCATAAATGCTAGGTGTGTACACGTGTCAACCATCCGACGGTTGAGGGTCATTTCAATCGGGGTGGCACCGACAATCGCATGTGCACCGCATTAAATGTGGTGGTTGGACGTGACGCCGCATTGAATGCGGCGATTGCCTGCCTTCAATAAACTTAATATAAGATACCTGGTTGTCACCAATAAACTTAATATAAGATACCTGGTTGTCACTGTGGCTCTTGTTCTGGATGACCATAACACCACTCTCAAACTTGCGCAGCAACACAGGGCTGTCACACGCATATACAGTCAAAATTTCTCTTATGTTAATTGTTAAATGAAAGATTGACATAAGAGAAGATACAATGCATTGTATGAGAAGAGACCAGGTAGTATCAAAGAAAATGCAAAACCTACACATCGAACTTCTCCCACAAAGAACATGCATGCATCAAGTCATCAGGGGATATCAGTTCTGCAAAATAAAAATATTTAAGCAAGGGAAAATTAAAAAATTAATTTAAAATGAGAAAGATTAAACATTTAAACCCAACTGAAAATAAAAGAATGTGGTTTTACAAAGAAGGTTTACTGCGTGTGTGGGAAGAATGATGAATTATTTTCTCTAAAGCCTATTAGTGGCATCTATGTACACACATGGGCTGCTCCATAAACATATAGATAGAGCACTACATATGACTCCATGAGAGATGACCTGTTCCACGGGCCCGATTGAAAAGGCAATAAGCATCAATGAGATTAATCATTCCACCTGCTCTTTCAAGGGGAATCCTGATGAAATCTGCCAACTAGAACATAACACATACGTGAATTCTTGTAACACTTCTAGGCATACTTTTGATGATAGATAAAGGTAGAGAAGCAACTATTGAAATACGTAGTATAAATCTATTTTGCTTAATTCACAATCTCGATTATTTACTTTGCTATGATAGTCAAAACTCAAAACTGCGACTGGAAAAGGAAATCTAACAGACGATTGTCATAAGCCAACAATAAAGCAGTAACGCCAGTAAGCACCCATGATTTGGTCAAAATTTACTTCCCGCATGGCAAATCCATGTAACTGGTAAAGGTAAAGCAGCAACCACTTAAATACTTTATTGCTTAATTCACAATTTTGAGGGTTTACTTTGCTATGATACCCAGAACTCAGAGATGGAGACTAGAAAAGGAATGTCAACACACTTGTTTCATAAGATAACACTAAAGCACCCATGATTTGGTCAAATTTTACTTCCCACATAGTTAATCCATGTTACTGATAAAACATTCATACTCTGAACTCCACCGAAAACAACAAACTTCATTTCAAGTATATTCAATATCTTTATATCACCTGCATTAAAATACCACAAATAAGTGCATAAACAGCAGCAAGAGGGGATTTACCTGTCGTGATAATTGTTGATGATACAAGGCACCAGCAGACTCTTTGGTAACTGGGGAGAGAATACCAACACTAAGTAACCAATCTTGAATCTCTTCCTTTGTACCCATTTCCTCATCATTTGATCCTGCATGACTGTTAGAGCTAGAAAGAAGTCTCATCCTCATCTTCTCAGCTAGCATCACCATCTCTCTAGCTTTACTCTGTAAAATAACTTAAGAGTCATATCTGAGTATATAGAAAATCAAGGAAGCCCTACAAATAGATGAACTTATAACGTGAACTCTAAAAAAAACCATCATTAAGAGAATCAGAAATCAACCAAGTATCATTCAGAGAATAATCCATATCAATTAGATTTTATCCTGCTAATACTTGGAATTACACCAGAAGGGAATGATTGATTATGACCTAGGATGTAGTGGGTGAAATTCAATAAATAGTTTCCAAACAAAATAAGGAACAATGGGTAAAAAGGTTTAGAAGTACGACATGCATAAGAATCACGGACGTTGTGAGGAACTTTTGAACAAAAAAGGTGGGTATTAACACCACTTGAACTATTAAAACAAACTCAAGTCGGTTGTGCTTGTTTATAACTATACGGGCTTTTAAACAAAACATGCCTTTTATTGCCTTTACATGTAGTTAATATGTTCTTATTATTAAAAACATAACACAGTTTATTACGTGATAAGTATCAACTGATCATGCATTGCACATATAACAACTACCCTTGCATTTCGTTTTACATACACAAATAAGATGTTACTTACCATGAGGGCGTTCAAATCCTGGAAAGCTTCTTGCATGCTTTTATCAGTACTTTCCCACATTTCTTGCTCTTTTCTCAGTATACCAGCTACACCAACCACCGGCATCTTTACTGCCATGCTCCCCCCGCCCGTACTGGAACCTGAGCCAGAAGCACTTGGACCATCCGATCCGGACTTTCCAGCTTCCTCCCAACCCCTACCTCTCCATGCCTCCCAAAACTTTTCCAAAAACGAGTCCACATCTGACTTGCTTCGAATTATCAAAGTTATTGCCATCGATTTCGACCCTCTCTCGTCGATTTGTCCTTGCAGGCTGGCTGAAGCCTGAAAACGGATTCTAGGACTAGCAAACATAGCCTTGATGGACTTTTTCATAGGGAAGATGTGTGTGATGGATGCAAGGGGGACAAATACGGCAGAGCCGAAGGACGCAGGAACGGTAGAGTCGGGGAGCCAGATAAGGCGGTGGGTTGTGAGGATAAGAAGGCCGGACCTGAGGTGGGGGAAGCTGGGGTTATCTTCCGATAGAAGGTCAACCAATGAGAGGATATAGCACTCAACTTCACCGCTGAGTATCACAGGTCGGCCACTTTCCGTGATTTGTGCCGGCGGTAGCCAATTACCGGCCATGCCGTTGCGCTTACTGCTGTGTCTATAGCGAGGGGAGTCAAACTAGTGAAAATTAGGGATGACAATTGGAGTGCCTATATCGTACAACCGGCTGTAGGGTGAGCACCGTACAGCCGGCCCAACAAGGAAAGTAACAGGCCCAAGGAAAAAATGGCAAAATAATTCGGTGGTATTTTTGTAATTAATGTGAAAATCGCGGTTTGTGTTAAATGAGTATTAGTGTACTGTTAATGAGCAATAGTCCAATTTTAATGAGCACCGTGTTAGTACAAGAAAGATGATATCACAACTAAAAAACGGTGTCATTTTCGTAATATCAGTGAAAATTGTCATTATCTTTAGATGAGCATTGATACACGTTTAATGAGCATCAAACGTATTCTATTGAGCATTACGAGTCGAATAATGAGTATTGCGATATCAATTTCATATATTGTAATGGAAAAATGGAAACTAATAATCCAACCTTTTAGCGGTCTTCTTACAATAATCCAACCTTTTGGTTATTCATGAATAATCCAACCTTTGCACCTCATCTTCATTCACTGGTCCCTGACCGGTTGATGACCTGCTATTCCAAGCTATTTTCTTATCTTTGCAAATCATTATACCATAAATCTCATCTTTCACAAAGATAATATTTTGCAAAGATAAGAAAATAACTTGGAATAGTAGGTCATTAACCGACCAGGGACCAATGAATGAAGATGAGGGGCAAAGGTTGGATTATTCATGAATAATCAAAAGGTGGGATTATTGAAAGAAGACCGCTTAAAGGTTGGATTATTAGTTTCCATTTCCCCTATTGTAATTCACTTTCTTTTTCTTATTTTTTCTTTTATAAATACTTATTAAATTATATTTATAATCAACTCCTATGAACTTCAATATGCAAAACTAATGTAATATGGCACTTTTGAAATATGCATTGATATGACATTTTAAAAATGAGCATAACATCAGTTCCAATTGAGCATATGTAATATATAAAATGATTATTGATATGAAACTCGTAAGTTTTTTTAGTTGACCATAAATACATTTAAATTGAGTATCAAATCTCCTCTATTGAGTATTAGAATCATGTGGTTGAGCATCATTATCTGAGCTCCTGCATATATAATCAAGTCTTATGTTAAAATATAATGAGCAGAACATCTGTACCAAATGAGCATATACAACTTACAAAATGAGTATCGGGAAAACCAAAAACTCATTTGTATATATTCATTCAGTTTAGGCGTTATACTCATTTGAGTTTAAAATAAAACTCATTTGTAATATGTTCTATATTCATAAACAACTGATGATCAATAAGTGTCGTCCCCAATGACTCCTGCAACAAAAACGCTAAACTCAATGAGTCTAGCTCTTATTTTGAATTAAATTAGATAGAGCTTCAATTATTTGGAGATAAGTCTGTAGAAGCTAAGTAGAAATTTTGATGGTTAGCTTCATGATTGTGATGTAATTGCTTGAGGTTTTTTCGTGAGATGGCTAAGAAAGTTGGACACCACTATATTGGATTATCGGCGGCTGCCTTTAATTTCCCTTCATTTGTTCAGCTACTTCCGGCACGTGAAGGGAAAGGGAGCAATCGAACTTCAAATTGGAAGAAACGAGATTTCAGCGAATTATTAACTGCCGTCCTTCGCCAGTGAGTTGCTGTGATACGATTTGATTACAAAAATGTCCGGCCGTACGGTGCTCACCGTACAGCCGGCTGTACGGTATAATTTACCATGACAATTGTGACCAAAACTATGGATGCCACTAGGTGGGATCGGTCCGGTCTGGTTCGGGTTTTTGCTAAACCCGGAAATTACTCGAAAGGTCTCGGGTTATGAAAATTAGGGACCGGAACAAAGCCCATTATATTCGGTCCGAGTCGAGTTTTTGGTAGCCCGGGTTCGGTCCGGGTTCGGGTTGGACCGGTTAAAGCCCGGTCGTGAAATATGTCATTGTTCTTTTATATTTTAACACTTATTTTCAAATAAAATTAATCAAAAATAAAAACTGCAAATAATAACACAAGTATTAATCTCCAAAATCACCAACAATTCAAATTTAAAGAAGATAATTATCTTAATATTTTATGTAAGATATATATATATATAAATAAGTTACTAGAGTTGCTATAAATATATTCTCATGGTCATCATTACACTAAACAAATTCAACATATTTGTAGTCACTAAAAGTTACTAAATCTTTTTTTATCCACCGTGATTATAATCATATATTAGGAAATATTTTATTTATATTCATATACTATATGAATTTTATATTAAAACTAATTGTTTCGGGTTTTTTCGGTCCGGGCCGGGTTAAAGATTTTAAGGCCCGTTAATGAGCCCGGAATTTTCGGTTCGGTCCGGGTTTTTTTAATTCGGGCCGGTTAAAAAGAAAAAACCCGGACCGGGATCATAATTCGGGTCGGTCCAGGGTCGGTTTTCGGGTTTCGGTTCGGTTTTTCCCACCCCTAGATGCCACCAACGGCCCCAACCGCAATCACCCTTTAATGGGTGCTAGGCCGGGAACAACAGTAACGGGTACCCAGGAGACGTTACAGTTTTATACATGTCCGCCCCATTATCCGTCTCGTACCCGTCTCATTAATTTTTAGTTATATTTTTATTACATTTTTATTTATTATTTGTCCCACAACTATTAAGAGATGAGATTTTCTCTTTCCATTGTGTATATATAGATATATATTATAGATTATATATATATATAGTATATATATACTAGACGAAATACTCGTGCGATACACGGATACATCTAGAGCAAAACAACAATTTGCTTGAAATTGTATTTATTCTAATGTACATAATAAGTAGTTATTTTATGAATATAAAGTGATAGTAATAGTCTGGTAATAGTTTACCGGTAACCGCTAGTGATATAATAGAGAGAAGGGAGAGCCAAAGTTGAGAGAGAGAGAACTTGTGTTAAATGCATTAAACGTGTTGGTTAATCTATTGTTGAGAGTCCTGTGGCGTAGCAGAAATTAACGAGTGTCATTTCTTGATTGACTTCTGCCAAAGTGTTCTTTGTGGGCCGAGCCGCCGAGGTGATGATGGTCGAGGTGTAGGGGTGCACCTCAGGTCTAGTGTTGTCTTGGTTCCTGAGTGATTATCTGGGTTCTATGGCCGATGTGTCATCACCGAGGTGATGCCCCCTGAGGTGACTATACGGAAAGAGAGTCATTTTTTTAATTTTGGACCGGGCTTGTTTGAGAGGCCTCTGGTAGTGTGACGGGCTTGGGCCCGTGGATCCAAGTACATATACTCTATCATCTGTTTTTTGTTATGCTTTCTAACCTATCATAGAATCCTTCTATGTGAAAGATCAACATCTTTGAACTGATATGTGATTCGAAAAGATCTATGATCGCCTTGACCAAACATTATTCAAATATAATAAATTCTTATAGATATTGATGATCTGCTTGTTAAAATGTTACTCATGTTTATGCTCATTATCCGTTACAACGATTGAAGCCTGTTTTACTAAAAATTACTCATTGGACAATGAATGTATTGTAGTGCGAGGAAATCATCACTCTAGCCAATAAAGTTAATTCAAATGCATATTTGTTCTCGATCCGCTGCGGTGTCATATCTATTGGCACAACAATAGATATTATATTTAATTTAATGATTTAATTTACAATATTTAAGTCATGAAAAAATTTAAATCTAGTTAATACATACAAATCCATTTGTAGATACCCATATTGAATTGATATAGTTAAAGTGGAAAAATTACATTTACTGCATGGGAGAAAGTAATTTTATGTTTTAGTATTGGTAATTGGAAGATTAAGATTTATACATACCTGTTCCATATCCGTCACTAGCCATCTTAATCCATTACCTTTGAAGTGGGCACTGGTACAATTAATCATTATACTTGCACTCTTTTGACGCAGTCTAAACGTCACAATTTTTATTATTAAGTGTATAAAACAAATTAAGTTGTTCTACATCAAATATTTAATTTGCCATTAACGTTATTTATTTCTATTTGTATTGACTTCTATTTTAGTTTTATTTTATAATTCCATTTCCATTAATCATCTATAATGGACAAAATTAAAATAAGAGATAGAAATAAAATTGATAATCTTCTCTGTCTCATTTTGTAAGATACATTTTATTTTTTAACTAATTGTCTAAAAAATATGAATACTTTTTAAATTGAATTTCACTAACTTTTTGCTTTTTCACTTTATCCCTTTATCTTTCATTTTATTTTTTACTCTTTCTGGACACATCGTGCCCTTTCTTACTTCTGGGTGTTACAATTTTAAATTAATCATTTTTTTCATTTATTTTCTTAATACCCACAAAACCCACATATACCATACATTTGGGATGAATGTAGTACTATATCTACAGCTCGTTTGGTAAACCCATTTTCAGCTTGTTAACCTTATCAACCAACCTTTTTTTTTTATCAAAACCATAACTTTTGATTTCGCACGCTAAATTGTATAGTAATCAAAATAAGTAAAGTTGAATTTACTGATTTGGCTGAATTGGTTGGACTTACTGTAAAAGATCATTTCAATCATTTTCATACATTCTTTCTTTATTTTATTAATAAAATGTATTTTAGATATAGTTTTCCATAATTCAGCAGATTTAGTCAATTTAGCCAATTTAGCACTCTAAGAGCCTGTTTGGTTATTTACCTCCATTTTCAACTTATGAGCCTTATCATTCACCATGAGACCAATTACACTTTCACTTGAAAAATAGGTATCTATAGTGAGGAAGCGGTCCAGCCTAGCTGGTCGCCGACTCACTCTCGCTTACGGGAGGTCCCAAGTTCAATTTTCAACGGAGTGAGATTGAACTCAGTTTACCCCAGACCCCCCAGACCCCCTCCCCCTGATGCCCCTTGGGGTTAAAAAAATAGGTATGTACAGTAATTTCACTTGAAACTTCATAATGAGGCATTCGGAAAATATGTATGTCTCTTAAATTTGAATTTATACCATGGGAAAATCATAAAAAATTTGAAACCGTGCATGGTGAGGGTTAGAAAATTTAATAAAACTAAACATTCATACCAATTTAGTAGTTTGATTATTATAAAATTTAGAAAATTAAAAAAATTATTTAATCATTCGGAAATACATTTTAAGATAAATTGAAAATTATTTTATTAAGAAGATGTATTTAGTAAATTAAATTGGAACTAAATAATACTCCCTTCATCCCGTAAAATAGTTCCCGGTTCCTTTTTAGACCGTCCCATTTCCCCTTTTGGAATGTCTTGTGTGGCTCACATTCATTTACTTTTTTCTTACACAAATATAACCATACATTTCTACTTTATTCTTGCTTTCTTAAACTTCGGTCTAAGTCAATGCGAGAACTATTTTATGGGACGAAGAGAGTATTTAACTAAGATTTTTTTTGAAATAAAGCTGACAAATTGTTTTGATTATGAAGGCCAATTATAATTATGAAGACCAACTTTAAAATTAGTAAAATATATAGCTTCGAATGAAAAAATTGTTTTATTATAAGGGGGCTTTCCCTTTGCCAGTGCTACCGTATAATAAGTCCAGAGGTTTAGGCTTCTATCAACAAATTAGATAGATTTTGAAGTTTGAAACACTTGAAATTACTTGCTAGTTGAGTAAAAATCATTTCGAGCGCACTGACATTTTATAGCTCTTTGTACTACTTAAATTGCAACACTCTACCACACATAAATACACGATCTTTCCATTCAATGCATTTGGGTAGAATTTCATCGAGATTCATAACTTTTAAAGGTACGTCTGAGTAACGTATAGTAACTCCATTCATACGTGACTAAAATTTTATACTTTTTTAAAAAACTAAAATTTTATACTTAATTGATTTGTTTGTTGAAACAAACCTGCAGATTAACATAAGAGCATCTCCAATGCTATAATGTCCACGTTGTATATGTGGCATGAGTGATAGCCACATAAATATTAGCAAATAAATTATTTCTCTCCTTATTTGAATGATTTTATACAATTTTGGTAAGTTTTTTCCTGCAATGTCAACAATAATGTCAACATCTAGATGATCTCCTTGACAGTGTGGAGAAAAATTTACCAAAACTGTATAAGACCATTCAAATAAGGAGAGAAAGAATTTATTTACTAATATTTGTGTGGATATTTCTCATGCCACCTGTACACCGTGCACATTTTACCATTGGAGATGCTCTAACAATTTGTCATTACATTAACAATGTTTGCACCTCCTCTTACCATATATATATGTGACACGCAGATTATCAAATACTTCGTACGTTTCTTACCATTTACATATATGTGACATGTGTATAACTTTAGGAGTGCATGTTAAACTGTAGTGTTAATCAACATACAGAGTATTACATGTAGTAGTAAATTATACTCCGTACTACGTACTCTGTATATCTTACCATACATCACATAAATTTTCCATTATGTCCTTAATTATGTCCTTAATTTGGGTGGGAATTTTCCCTCCAATAGTTGTAGCAACTTTGCTACTCTATATTATATAAAGACTAGACGGAATACCCATGCGATGCACGGAATATATCTAGAATTGAATAATTACTAAATTAAAATTATGTTTTATGATGGTACACAATGTGTAATTTTATCAAATAAAAAAAAACGATAAAGTTTATGTGTTGTTACTTTTATTAATTATATACGTAGTAGTTGTTGTAATAAAATAAAAATTGGATCATAAAAAATTCAAGAAAAATTAAAATAAACAATAAAGTATAACCAAAAACTATAAGTGACAATGGAATAACTTAATAGACATAATAGTACAATTATTAGTGGGCCTCATGAAACTTTTGCTGTATTTATTGCATATATAGTAGGAAAAATTGATTGCAATAATCTCAACTATTGATAGTCCGCTCATAATAATCCCAACTACCGATTATTTCCGAATAATCTCAACTTTAGGGACCTTCCGCCAATAATGGTCCGACGTGACCGACTATAAATAAATTCCTATAGTTTCTAAAGAAATAAAGCAGGTAACTAATCCCTATAAATAATCCCAACTTTTAATTTTTACGCTTAATTTCTATTAAAATTCACATGTTATAGCAGGTAATATGCGGCCATGGACCATTATTAGAGGACGGTCCATATAGTTGGGATTATACAAAAATAATCAATAGTTGGGATTGTTGTTAGCGGACCGGCAATAGTTGGGATTATTATTTTCAATTTTTCCTATATAGTATATGTTGATGTAGAAATCGGTTATCAATAATTCGCTAGCAAATGCATTGGTTAGCAGTTGGTAGCAACGATAATTCGCTAGCAAATGCATTGGTTAACGGTTGGTAGCAATGAATACTCTCTCTGTATTCTAAATATTACTACATATGACTTTGGAACATTATTTAAGGAGGAAAGTAGTATGAGTAATGAATAGTGTAAAAAAAGTAAGAGAGAAATTGTGTTAACGTATTAAAGAGAAGATAAAAATATGAAAAGTAAGAATAATTCAGTACTTTTAATGGAAAACGTACTAAAAAGGAAAGTGTAGCAAACTTTTAAATACATTTAAAAAAGTGTAACAGACTTTAAAATACGGAGAGGTTATCTGTAAAGAAAGTACAACAACAAAAAGTTTCATGAGGCACCAATTGTACTATCAAGTAAATTCATTGTCAGATAGAATCTCATTACTATATTGGATTTCATCTTGTTCTTTTTATATAATAAAGATAATAAGAAATATTATCGATAATTAATACTATAATTGTAAACCGATGATTAAATTATAGGAAAATTGCTCAAAATAGAAGTAAACATGTTTTGGAATTTCAAAATAGGACTATTTTGCATTGTTTTCTTCCCGAAATATGTATTGTTATTATCATGATTGAAAAATAATTTTATTAATGGCGGTAAATAAAGTCATGTCAATGCTTAATATTGTAACTATTTTGACAGTAATGAGTCAAAGATGATAGTAAATACTCCTATGTCGGAAAGAATAACATAGCAATTTTATTTTGAAACCCAAAACATTTTTATTCCGACTCTCGGAATTTTCTCCCAATTTATATTTCCTTTGTCTCACTCAACTTTGTCAGTTTTTCTTTTTCGTTTGTCTCAAAAATTTGTAACTTTCCTTTTAAAGAATAAATTTATGATTCAACTTGTTTCTCTCTCTTGTGCATAGACCACAATATCACAACTTTTACTTTTCTTATTTCTCACATATTTCGAAGTTGGCAAAGTCTACCAGAACAGAGGTAATATACTATCTCCGTCCCATAATTTTTTCCCACTTACCTTTTTGGGATGTCCCAAAATTCTTCCTATTTCCCTTTTGGAAAATTTTGTGTGGCTAACGGTCATTTATTTATTTTCTTACTCAATTGCAACCATATATTTTCACTTTTTTATCACTTTCTTAAACTCCGATCCAAGTGAAACCGGGAAGAATTTCATGGGACAAAGGGGTGATTTTTAGTGGATGCATAAAATGTAGATATGTGGCATGAGAGAGTTGAGATAGACACAAAATAATATATCTATGACATTTCTTTCTAGTAATGAATCATGTTTTTGTAAACCATCTTTATTTTGGTCATATTTATATAATTATTTCTTGTTTCAACGGTCTTATTAGTTTTTTATAAGTTGTTCTCAACAATATAATGTCTACATCAAGACATTAAGCTTGACATTGTTGAGAAAAACTTACCCAAAAAAAAGTTAATCACTGAACTTGAGATATAATCATATGTAATTTCACTTTACTTTAAGTGGGAATTTTCTAGTCAATATTTGTAGCCACTTTGTTAAATTTTGTTATATAAATATCATTAACATAGAGAGAGATAAAAACCAAAATCCTACATGGAAGGATAGTTTGTTATTGGATTAGAATTTTAATATTTTTCTTTTGGGTGACTGGTATTATATATAGACTACACTTGGGGTACAAATATTGGAGACAAAAATTATTATGGGTTTTTTTTACTTTTAGCAGTACATAGATATAAACATAACAATTGAGAGAAAAGATTTCTTATTAAAGTTTTTCTTCACCCTTTTTTCTTTCACATCATCACTATTAAAGGGAGAGAAATTTTGTTGGAAGGGAAAACTCTTTTCTTCCATATTAGGACCCTTACATTCTTTTAGAATGAGCATATCAGATCAACTTATAATTTTCATGCTCTTATTTTCATGTTAGTTACGAAAGTTAGAATCTAATACTTTTTCTTCCATATGATATTAATTGCTCTTATTATTACTATTACTATAATAATTTGATAAATTTGTATGACTTTAAATCGTATTCACTTTATCAATTCTATATCAACCACATAAACTCATTTTCCTAAGTGTCGCACCCTCTTGTCTCAATATTGCTAGGATAGAGATACAACCAAATTAAGAATTTTTTGACATAATATTATATTATATTATTATATATGCCCATGTATATTTAAAATACAAGTTATTGGGTACACAAATGCATGAAGTCATAACTAAAGCAATACATAGTATTATAATATGTAGTCTAGTCTAGATTTAATAAAAGGAAACCAAATCATTATTAAAGCATGAATGATACGTTCTTACGTACATCATTGCTAAAATTTCTTACCTACTATAATTAATTACCAAATTTGCTTTTTTCATTAACTCTCTATATATTTTGCCCTTATTTTGGGCGGGATTTTTCCCTCCAATTCTTACTCCAACTTTGTTACTTTATATCATATAAAGAAAGATATAGATTATAGATATTATAATCTGTGAATGAAAGTTCATAATAGATTTTAATAGTCTTGTTTGATTATTATCATATTTTTTCGTGATTAATTATTTTCAAGATTAAGTATTTCTAGGTTCAAATTAGTTTAAGTTGCTTCCTTTTTCGTCTTGTAGATATACAAATATTTAAAGTGGCGTCTGAAGTCTAGAGTCGTCTAAGCAATGTCATTTTTTGCCTTTTAAATTATTATTTTATATAAAAAATTTAATGACTCATTTAATAAAGTGGTTACCCGCGATTACCCGAAATTTTACCTGTTACCCGTTGGGGCGGTTATGGTTTGACTAAAAATTACCCGTTGGGTAATGGGGTGATTACGGGACGGGGAAATTATCCAACGTGGCGGGTACGGTTATATGTAAAACCGTCCCCGATCCGCCCCGTTGTCATCCCTAGTGGAAATGTTTGTGGCTTAAACCCGAAATGTTCACGATGAAAGAGGAGCAAAGAATCAAAAGAGACCCTTGGCAAAGAACACACCAAATTATTAACACTTTCATTATTAAAGATGTTTTTACTGTAATTTGTCCTAGACCAGACCAGACCAGATTTGGATAGTTATAAAAATATAAAGAAACCAGATCAGACCAGACCAGCAAATTACAGTCCAAGTAAAAACATCCTAACACTTCATTCATTTGACTCTCTCAAATAAGATATAATTATGTCTAACTTACACTTCCCTTCCCTTCCGGGCCTTTACTAACACCTACTAACACTACTAACACTTTCATTACTAACACTCTCAAACACTCTATCCAAACAGGCCCTAAAGTGTAAATATCTTCTACTTTTTAAAATTGAGACTTTTATACTCCATATCCTACTAAACCATCTAAAAAAGCACACATTTTTTGGGAATCACGCAATTCTTTTGCCAACTAAATCTATTTAACAAGTTTTAATTTGAGAAATATTATTTGTTAATTAAACCATCTAAGAAAACACGCATTAGATCCAGGAAGCTTTGGGGATAGAGCTACAATGATGGATGCCATGGAAGAAGGGTGAGATTGTGTGGAATTTGAATCAAATGCACTTGTGGTTGTTAATATTCGAAGTCTTTTGAAAATTATGAATGTGTTTAGTCCATCTTTTTGTAAACGGTCTGTGAATCGTGCTGCCCATGTTCTAACTAGGCGCAGTGTATATGTAACACTTGAGATTTAATATAAAAGGATTAATAGTACTACTCATACCAACAGAGGTGCATCTCGTTTTAAGGGAGCTCATTACCTAAGAACTCCAAAGTTAAGCGTGCTTGCTCGGGAGTAGTCTTGGGATGGGTGACCCCCTGGGAAGTTTCTCAGGCGCGCATGAGTGAGGACAAAGTTCACGGTAAAAGCTCGTGGTGATTTGTGAGGACAATACTTTTGGTCTAGAGTAACTACTTCGGGTCCTGCGGGCCTGGGGTGTTACAGTATGTTACTACATCATGATAACTATTTTATTGAGGTGCCTGAAAGTATTGTAAGTCAGTTGACAAACGATTTATTGGAGTAATGCTAGGTTGTTTTGTGTTGCCAAAAAAATATGGTAAAATTTATGAAGTTCTGGCTGAAGTGGCTGCATTGACTAATTCTGCTAATTTAAGAAAAAAATATTTTTAAAATGTAGATAGTATTTTATTAATAAAATAAAGAAAAAATTATACGTAACAATAGCTAAAATGATCATCGTAACTTCAGCCAATACAGCCAGAAAAGTAACGCCGACCTTACATTTTCTGCTTATTACACAATTCAGCACGCGAAAACAAAAGTTACATGTTTGGTGAAAAAGTTGACTCATAAGCCTAATAAGTCGAAAAAGAGTGTTGTCAAATGGACTCTTATACGGAGTATTAGTAATGGAAATCACACACAAAAATAGGATAGCTTTTCCGTTTTTCCACAAATAAGACCGCTTCTATTGTTATTTTACAAATTTAACCTTGCACATGATTATTTTCTTTCCCGGACGTTCTCGGTGCACCCTCAATATTGCTAGGCGCACCAACTTTCTCCAAGCCTCGAAAACTTTGTCCTACTCCGTATTGTTGCCACTTTTTAATTTTTAATAAAAAAAATGGGATATCTAGCTTTCATAAAAAAAGATACTGTCCGGCCTTGTATGTAATTTAGTGTGACTTTTTTAGCCACAAACTGCACTTTCTGTTTTAATTTTAAACGCACTTCTTCAATTAAGCAGATTATGGCGTATTTTAGATTAATAAATTTTTATTTATCTAACATGCATATTTTAGATTATGGCAAAACCTTGATGCATAATTATGAATATATATTTTTAATTTGTTTGATGTCTATTTTTTTTTGTTATTTTGGAATAATTTAAAGAGTGACATAATTTGATATTGGTACATGGTACCGTTCATTTAGAAATATGATCGCACTGAACAACTTTAATGACGGGATCTAACCATAGTGTATCGCTAAAACAATTACACTACCACACTGTTCTACATTGACTATATTTTATTAGAGAATATTAGCCGAAATAGAACTAAAAATGTTTGAAAATTCCAAAATAGGACTGCCATATTTTTATTCCCAAAATAGGACTAATTATTGTGATGTTTAGGCAGTACCGGACTTCAAACATGGCAGTATTTTCCAAGCTTGGTAGTAATTATTCCTATTTAGGGAATAAAAAACATGACAGTCCTATTTTGGAATTTTCAAACTGTTTTAGTCCTATTTTGGGAACTTTCCCTATTCTATTATTAATGTATTAGAAATTAAATTTTTGAGAAATAATGTTTAATTCTTCTCATTATAAATATTAAAAATTTATTTTTAATTTTTTTTACTTATACGAAATGAAATATGTTATTGATCAAAGTTATGTGTTGACATTTGTAAAAATGAAAACGTTGCAACAAAAGAACGGGGAAGATATTAAACAAGTACTTCCATGTCCCGCTAAAATGATCTCATCTTTTGATATGTTTCACTAAGATTATCCCATAACAAATTTGATAATATTTGTGTGGATCAAAACCAATCTTACTCTATCTTCATTTTATCAATTCAATATCAACCATAAAAAAACTCACTTTTCTTGATATATAATCACACCACCCCTTTTGTACAAATAATGTTAAAGGGGACGAAGGTAGTAGTATAGAAAAAGCAAAAAGATACTTTAGATATCTTATCTCATACCCGATCAAATTAAAAAATTCAGACCGGATGAAACAAGACAAAAATAGATCAGATCAAATCTTGTTAGAATTAAACAATAATAAAATACACACCCACAAGCCGTGTATTAGATCAAACTTAAACAAAGCAGATAAGATTTTTCTGAAATTTTATATAGATAGTACTACGTATATAATATTGGTGTCATATGAAAGATGATAAAAATGATACAATTTGATGTATATTTTTTGTTAGGATCCAACTACAAATACAAAAGTTTTCTCAAAAAAAAAAACTCCGAATACAAAAGTTATGACATTTCATAATAAAAAGAGTCATATTTAGATGGCTCCAAAATATTGGGGTGTAGAATCAATTTTGACATTGATTAAAAGAGGTTTTGTCACTTTTGGTCCCTCGACTAATATGTCAGTGACACTTTTGGTACTCGACTTCTAATTTTTTCTTTTTTAGTCCTCGACTATTGTGCTACAGATACTTTTAGTCCCCAACTTCAAGGTTTCCCGAATTTAGTCCCCTAAGTATTATCAAATTGACACTTTTAGTCCTCTCATTATGATTTTGACACAATAAGTGGAGGACTAAAAATGTCACTATTATAATATTTGAAGGACCAAAAGTGTCACT
This sequence comes from Cuscuta epithymum, assembly GCA_945859915.1. Classification (NCBI taxonomy): domain Eukaryota; kingdom Viridiplantae; phylum Streptophyta; class Magnoliopsida; order Solanales; family Convolvulaceae; genus Cuscuta; species Cuscuta epithymum. The sequence goes on along the minus strand of CAMAPF010000183.1, from coordinate 187,341 downwards.
TTTATGAAAGTTGAAGTACCAAAAGTGTCACTTTTATGAAAGTTGAAGGACCAAATGTGGAAATTTTCAAAGACGAGTACCAAAAGTGTCTCTAACGCAATAGTCAAGGACTAGAAATGGAAAAAATCAATGTCGAGTATCAAAAGTGTCAATGACATAATAGTGGAGGACTAAAAGTGGCAAAAATTCTTGATTAAAACTCAAATGGACGTATCAACGTAATTTGTGTAAAAGGGGCATAGTGGTTTGACAAGAGTTACATTAAGCAGGGCCGGTCTAGAAGAAATGTAGACCCTGTGCGAGAATAAAATTTGAGCATTTTTTCAAGTTGCAACACAAGCAAATTGTCTTAAAATACAACTTATGAATAAATGTAATGATAAAAATAGTCATTAATAACTTATAATTTATTTAAAAAGGGACATTCTTCAAGCATAATTAAATTTACGCAGGGGGATTTTGGGCTGGGGCGTAATGCTATTTTTTTTTGGACCCTTCAAAAATCTGGGCCCTGTGCAGTCGCACTGGGCAGCCATGCCCTGGGCCGGCCCTGACATTAAGCATCTAATATGGGTGCGCGAAGTAATTAACATCCTTCTTTCCTAACCCCATCCTCAAATAGTCTCTTTCTCCTCCCTGTGACCACCTATTGGCACAGTTATCTTCCAAAAATTATTTGACTGTCTTCCTGATTGATTTTTTAGCTGAAATTTGGTACCAATAAACTAGACTTAATGAGGATCATGAAAAAAAATCCAGCAAAAAATACCACTGGGAACCACCCCAAAAGGCGGAGGCCGGACGGCGCTCCGATTAGGAAATTCCTGACTGGAAGCCGCCGTCCGAACTCCGCCGTTTGGGGCGGTTCCCGAATGATTTTTTTGATAAATTTTTTTGAACATGTTCCTCATCAAGCTAGTTTGTCCCTATCAAATTTCAACTCAAAATTCGATCGAGAAGGCATTCAAATCATTGTTTGAAGTTGAGGGAATAGTTATTAATATTAGTACTCCCTTCGTATTTTTTTGTTTGCTACAATAGGTGTTGCACATTTTTTAAGAGTGAAATAGTAGGGGTAATGAATAGTGTAGAAAAAGTAGGAGAAATAGCGGAAAAGTATGAAAGAGAAGATTTTTAAGTGTAAAAAGTTGAAAAGTAAGGGTATTTGAGTCATTTCATTTTCATTACCCCAGTGCCGCAAAGGCTGTTTCCGATGGGGTAGGGGGGGGGGGGTTGGATGTACGCAGCCTTACCCCTGTACAAGCACAGAGACTGTTTCCGGATGACCCATAGTGAAAATCGCGTCCAAAATTGCACGGACTGACTGCTGTTTCATAACAAAGAAGCGCAAACAGTTTAGTGAACCATTTTGCTTTATTCCATCATATTCTCAAGCCAAAAAATAATGAATCTTTGGCTCCATTGCAAATGATGGAAATAGGTAAGGGTATTTGAGTATTTAAAAAAAAAACTTATCAAAAAAGGGAAAGTGTAGCAAATTTTTGAATACATCCAAAAAAGGAAAGTGTAACAAACAAAAAATATGGAGGAAGTATTATACTACGCACGATAGTATAATATTAATATGTAGTTATTTTAAATTATGTCTTTTTTCTACATGTAGTTATTTTCTACTATGTAATCCTAATAAAACTATAAAAGATTGGGGCACCTAGAATTGATGGACCTTATTTTATAGAACCAGTTTAACTTGTTCAAAACTAACCCTGTTTTATTGTGCACACAAAAATGATATTAGAAGCTCGGATATTTATATATAATGCATACACATGGATTGATGCTAAAATTTGTGAAACTGTTTCGCTATTAAACAAATACTCCGTATATACACGCTAAAAAGATTAGGACTAAAATTGGCGCTTCCAACTGTTGCTCACAACCACGCCCCCCATCCAGGAAACATGTGACTCAAACGATCTGGATCTGTTGCATCTTGTATAAGTTGTTGTACCTATATACATACAAACTTTGAGAATGGGTCATGTGTTACACATGACATGAATAATCATAACTGGAATATGCCATACCATTTAACTCAACCATGGACGTAAACAGTACTCCTGGACTCTTAGTTGGATTGAGGCAGAAAATTAATTTAACTTATATAAAATTTGTATATCACAATTTTTAAAAATAAGAAAAAAGTTTTTGTCCGGGCCTGGGTTGCCTTGACCTCTCGTTACTAGAAGGGCAGAAGGTTTATATTTCAAATTACTTTTACAAACTATAAGTTCTTATACAAATAAATACCTTGCCTGTAAGTGTGCACAACCATCTTGAGAGTAATATATACTACCTCTGGTTTTTTTTAATCTTCACAGTTTGACTTCACACAAAATAAAGAAAGAAATTTGACTTTACTGTAGAGTACACTGTTGAGACACTGTTTGACACTGTTTGGCACTGTAGAGACACTGTTTGGCACTGTTGAGACACTGTTTGGCACTGTTTGGCACTGTTTTGGTGTAGATTTCTTTACCAAAAAAGGAAATAAGGAAGTGTGAAGTTTATTTTAGACCGTCCCCAAAAGGAAAGTGTGAAGTTTATTAAAAACCGGAGGGAGTAAATAACATGAAATCCATTGTAAAACAAACACATCGCCACATCGGGCGTAGAAAACTAAAAGTGCAGGTGAAAACAATTAGAATGAGATTCTGATCCATCTTCCACCCAATGAATTACCATGCATATGGCCATGTGGGATGGATTAGCATGGGTTTGCTTTAGTGAATAATGCATATTACCTGACCGTGTACACTTCTTAATTCACCATCCTCATATCCATCTAACTTCTGTTTAACACGCATCAATGCCCTTGCAGCATCTTTGTTTCCTTCACATTCATCTTCTTGTGAGCTCTCCAGGCTAGTCTCTAGATCTTCATTAATATCCTATGGGACACCATGACAAGTCAGAAACAAGTACAGAGCATTATAAATTCATATTATTATGAATGAATTAATGATAATGATGCCAACACTTCGGTATGAAACGTGAGTGCACAGAAAGCTGAGTTATTATCCAGAAGCAAACACCTGAGGAAGTGGTGAAACTTCACGTAGAATATTGAATGTTAATTAGTTAATAACTAGAGGTTTTTTAATTTCACAAAACAGTTATAATATCACTGGATCCGATGTAGACAATAAGATATTAAAACATTGGATTTATAAAAATAAACTTTTTAGTACAAACTAAAAATGACACATACTCCCTCCGTCCCATTGGATTTTGCCAACATTCTCTTTTTTGTAGTTCTGGTCAATTCTCTCTCCTGTGCACATACCTCAATCACACAATTTTTCTTACTTCTTATTTCTCACCTAATTCAAAGTGTGCAAAGTCCATTGGGACGGAGGTAATATCTAGGGATGGCAATGGGGGCGGGTTTGGGGCGGGGGTTCACTCCCCCATCCCCCGCCCCTGTCCCCCGTCACTCTCATCCCCGCCCCACCCCGTTGTCCTCCACGGGTGCCTGCGGGTCCCATATAGATTTTATTTATCTTATTTGCATATTTTTTTAATTCATTATGTGTGTGTGCGCGCGCATGCATGTGTGTAGCACTGAAAGAGTTAAACTAACAGATAACATCGTTTTTTATAAAAGATATTATCACCAATTTTTAATAATTTTCGATTTGACTAAGTTATGTGAAAACAGTTAAAGTAAAAATATAAGTAAACATATTGTTCCAAATTCCTTATTAATTATAATACAATTAATTATATATATTATACATATATATACATGTGCATGTGTTCTATACATTTGTATGTGTTTTATTTACTCACTTTCTCACTTCTAAAACTCATATTATATTTATGATAGATATTTTTAGTCATTACTTAATATTGTGGTATAATATGTATCAATCACTAACCCTGGCTAAAACACATACATGTATGATATGTCTATATGTACATGCATGTCTTTCTTATATATAACATATAATGTAATTAAATATGTCTATACATTATTTATATATGAATATGTATACATATATGTATATGTAGAGTAATCTTCCTGTCAGGACGTCCGGACAAGAACCGCCGTCTGGACGGCGGCATTTGGGAATCTTCCCGTCAATAATTTTTGGAAGAAAACTACACCATAATATACATATAAAAATGCAGTTATCTTCCAAAATTATTTGACCGCCTTCGCGATTGAATGTTTAACTGATTTTTTGTGTGGATAAACTAGACTTGATGGAAAACATGCCCAAAAAATTTCTTATCAAAAAATTCCACCGGCAAGGTTCCCAATGCCGCCGTCCGGACGGCGGTTCTTGTCCAGACATGCTGACACGAATATTTCTCTGTATATGTTTATGTTTGAGTATATATTTATAACGAGTACGGGGCGAGGGTAGCAATCCCCGCGCCCCGCCTCATATTTTAACAGGGTAAAAATATTTCACACATCCCCGCCCCCGCCTCATCTTCCCCCCGCGGGGTGGTTCCCTACGGGTCCCCGCCCCCATTGCCATCCTTACTAATATCAATTATGTAGCAGGGAAAGCTGAAAATGGAAATGGGACAAAGACAAGAAAAGATTAAATCTTAGAAAAATCTTGCTTACATGGAAACCGTTGCATTTTTTGCATTATTGCACAAATAGGGAGAAAATGGACCATTAACTGGACTTATTAAGCACATTCTCAGTAAACTATTCCTCAGGAAATTGGTCATCTCTCAGGAAATTGGGAAATGTTTGGACTTGGGAAATGTCGACTATAATGAGTTTTTAGTCGTATCAAGACACTTGATGACTTTTTTTAACACTTGTGATCAATTAAATAGGAATGATTTAAATAAATTAAATCTTTGGACTGCAGTGGCATGGATTTAGATGACTTACCCGTGCTTCTGCTACACATGCCTAATTAGAAGTCCAGGGGCTATGCCAACCACTAAACAAATTTTTTTTAGGTTTATTTGGCATCTAATTTGGGCTTCACACAATGCAACAAATTGCACATGAAGTCTAGAGGCTGATTTTTTTGGTGATCATGAGCTAAATAGGTTCAGTAAAAGTTTAGAAGCTCAATGGAGCATACACGCAAAGCTTACGGGCATACAAATGTAATTTTCTGTAGAAATGTTTACAAGCATACCTTCTGACGTTGCAAGGCCTTTAGAGGGGACAAAGCCCATTTATACAAAGGATCGTGGATGAAGACCTGGAGTGGAAATACATCAACACCAGATAAGGTAATCTTTTTTTCGACCATTGTGAATGCAAGAGAGCATGTAAAGGAGTTATTGCACCTCAACAATTGTGAGCAGTGCTTCTTTGTTTGTGCGCATTACTGAAAGAGTTTCCTCACAACATCTTCTGAAGACCCCTTCCACCCCCGTGATGCCCATTCCATCTATTATGTCCCTAGTCAGCCTGAAAGGAACCTACAGAAGTATACTTTTGATTAATCTCCAAAAACATACGCAATATAACTACATTTACAACAACACCCAGCTTTAGTCCCAAAAGAGTTTGGGGCCGGCTAACATGAATCAACACATGACAATTGAGTTAAAATAAAAAATAGAGAAAAATGAAAACTGTTAGAGATATTGCAGCAGTATATATGGTAAATCAAAGTAGATTATGTTAGAGATCTGCTATAGCAGTATATATGCATAATTAATGTAGATTCTACTCATTAAGTATAGAATATACACTTTCCTAGATTAGCTATTATACTCCTGTATATATTCAGCATTCTTTGTTTATTTGAAACACAGAAAACATTTCCATACTTCTCTCTTTACAAAAACAAACAAAATCTGTTGCGGATTACCGGAATTCTGGATTATTCCATAACTACTCGTTACGGAAGCTTGGTTGTATAATAACAATATTCACTTTCCATTTGTAATTATTGTAGTTAATGTATTTCCTAGACTAGAGCCTACTGATAGTGCGGTTACATGTAGCATTAGGGATAGTCTTTATTTTCTTCCTTTTGGGTCAATGTTTGTACGTGTAACCGCACTATCAGTTGGCTCTAGTCTAGAAAATACATTAGCTACAATAATTACAAATGGAAAGTGAATATTGTTATTATACAACCAAGCCTCCGTAACGAATAGTTATGGAATAATCCAGAATTCCGGTAATCCGCAACAAAATCAGATCAATCTCCACACATAATCTCCCTCCACTCCGCTCTCTCCAAAGTCATACTCTCATCTAACACAAGAAGTACCATATCATTCTTGGCCACTCTAATACACGTCAGTCTGAGTCAGCCTCTCCCACTCCTTCATGTCTCTTCCCCCAAACACTTAATTCGTCTAACAGGTGCATCACTCAGTCTCCTACACACATGACCATACCACCACATTCAAAACTCTCACATCTTATCTTCAATATGTGCTACTCCCACCTCTTTTCTATGTGACTCATTCTTCAAGCGGTATCCAATACAACATGTGCATCTCAGCCACACTCAATTTGCTTCACCGTCCAACACTTTACGTCGTACATTAATGCACGCCTAATTGCTACTAGAGAAAATTTGCCCTTCGGCCTAGATGACATACCTTGACCATATAGAATCCTAACACACTATTTCATTTCATCCACTCCTAACACATCACACACTCTTCCATTTCACAATCCATCTGAATTATGGAGCTCGGGTAAGGAAACTGTTAAATGTCCCACACCAGAAAAGTTTGGATAAACGAAGTGCTATATTAACATATGGGCTACTCCTCCTATCAGGTTAACCTGGCTTTGATACCATGTTAAGATCTGGGGTTCCATCCTAAAAGGTCAACCTGATAGAGGAGTAGTCCACATCTTAATATAGCACTTTGTTCATCCAAACGTTTCCGGTGTGGGACATTTAATAGTAATCCGCAACAGAAACATATCACCGATCAGGATCTCCTTACCATCCAAGGTGCAAAAATACCCCTAATGTTCCTATAAAGAAGCAAATTTACCCTTATTCACTTTAAATAAATATAATAAATTTAAAAAACAAAAAAAATTATAAATTGAAATTTCAAAATTGAAAAATAAAAAAATTAAAGAATTCAAATTAAAGATTTATTTTTGTGTTAAAATATTAACTTTTTGATTTGAAATTGAAAAACTATTATTTTTCCCTTGTAAATGAAGCTCTTTTTGAAATTACATTCTTTGGTTTTGTAAATCTTGGACTATTTATCATCACATAAAATATGTAATTTTATTGTGCAAATAATAAAAAAATTAATGAATTTTTTACATTGCAACACATATGTTAACATTTTTTTGGAAAAATCATATATATAATGTAAAGTTTTGAAACAGTTTTTTATACTAATAATATTAAATTGTGATACAAAAATAATAAAAGGGAGAATTGGACACAAGTAGATTTTTAACTTTTATTTTTTATGTTATAATTTTGAATTTTAGATATAAAATTTATGTTTGATATTATTTATTTATTTATTTATTTATTTATTTATTTATTTATTTATTTATTTATTTATTTATTTATTTATTTATTTATTTATTTATTTATTTATTTATTTATTTATTTATTTATTTATTTATTTATTTATTTATTTATTTATTTATTTATTTATTTATTTATTTATTTATTTATTTATTTATTTATTTATTTATTTATTTATTTATTTATTTATTTATTTATTTATTTATTTATTTATTTATTTATTTATTTATTTATTTATTTATTTATTTATTTATTTATTTATTTATTTATTTATTTATTTATTTATTTATTTATTTATTTATTTATTTATTTATTTATTTATTTATTTATTTATTTGTTTGTTTGTTTGTTTGTTTGTTTATTTATTAATTTGTTTATTTCTTTATTTATTTAAAGTCAATAAGGGTAAATTTGCTCCTTTATAGGAACACGAGAGCCGAGAGGTGTTTTTACCTTTTAGAAGTTCAGGCGTATATGTGCACCTCACATATACTTCAGGGGTATATTTGCATTTTTCTCCTGATGCAATGTTTTCAAAAGGATGTGGAATGTAATGTAACTAAAGTAAACCTATTTTAGCAGAAAAAGAAGTACTCAAGGTAATATAGACAAACCCTCTCTGGTGTTTTAAGCATGAGGCCTTGCTCAAATGCAACACCAAGATCTATGTGAACAACTTCTGCAGTAGTTTGGTGAATGAGAATGTTCATCAAATGCCGATCTCCCAGTCCAACAATGTAACCCACCTGAATGGTAATGAATAGGTCAACATGATATTGGGATGAAGGGAGTACTTCGTCAACAGTCTTATTGGATCATTTTTTTAGTTACCTCTCAGAGAACAAAGACAAATTCTATGATTTGGATATTTTTCTATGTCTTTTGAAACAATTAGAGCAGACTCACCATTGAACTAGCAGCCACACTTCTTGTATAAGACAACCTCTTTTCGAACCAGTCAGCTGGATGTAGAAATCTCTCCAAGAAAAAGTGATGCATGACAGGCCTAAATGAAGAAAATATGCATTATTGAAATAAGTGCACTTCAAATGGTAAAATTTGCGTGGTACAACAAAGTGAACTTGAAATGATAAAGGTACGGTATGGGAAAACTAATAAACCTATAATTGTCACAGACTTCTTGGAAAGCCTGCCGCTTGTCGGGCTTCTGCGCACACACATAGATAGCATATTAGACACCATATACATTCTCCTTAATCGAAAAATACAGATAAACTGTTGATCTCCCACTCCCAGAGACAGTTTGATTTAGTTAGACCTAGCTACAAAATGCTGCCATCTACTGGAATACCATATACAACACTCAAGGTGAGATACTGGTTAGGAAAGACTTGAATTAAATATAAATAAAGGAGTAAATTCATTGTAAATATAAGGTTGCTAAAAGCACCTTCAAGAACTTCCAAACTTATGTAAAATAGAAGAATGATATAATGTGTTGATATATCAAAGTATTTACAGAAGTATTGCATCCTACTTTTCGGGTGATATTGGACTTTGCACCCCATTTTCAAAAAACTTTGACTTTGCACCCATTCAAAAAAAATTCTTCACAAAATGTTATGGGTTGGGAGCAAAATCAAAGTTTTTTTAAAATGGGGTGCAAAGTCCAATACCACCCAAAAAGTAGGGTGTGAAGTCAAATTCCCCCATGCTAGAAACTACCTAGGCACACTAATTGCAAATGATACATTAGATCATGTGATAGTCAATCCTATTACCATTAGCAATTTGATATGTTTAAGTTATGAAAAGAAACTACATATGTCCAGCCTAGTGATGAGCAGCACAACTTTAAAAGTTAGTCATGTACATGTCTGTTAGGGGCAGTACCAATTTTTAAGTTAGATAGATACAAGTGCTCACTAATAAGAAGAAGATGGCATAGATCCATAAAACAAAGTAACAAGCCAATAAAGCATACAATGGAAGTACAATATGCCGCACTTACTTTAGCCATGTATTCTCGACATTTAAGAAATGTCCAGTCTCCCACTCCATAGCGTTTATGGGCACCTCCATCTCTTGTGCTAAAGAAAGTAGTTATGTTAAGCACCAAAATGTCGCGTTATATTAATTTACTTTTGTTATGAAGAATCTGTAGGGAAGATGTACTGACCTCCCTATGAGGTATTCACCAAGCGGTACTGTGCCATTTACCCATTCCAGAACACCGGCACTTGGAGTAAAAGGAACTACCTGTATCACCAGTGGAAAGGTAAATTGCAATTAAATGATTTAACAAACCAAAAATTTCTTTCACATGAATTATCAACACAATAAACTGGCATAGAGATAACTTGTCCATAATAAAGCATATCTGCAGATGCACTGAGATGCTTCATTACCAAAGTAGTAGTGTATGTGTGGATTGTGGAACATGCATACATGACTACATGTACGAGATTCCATGTTGGTTGGTCAAAGAGATTAATATGGTTAAACAGAAGAGCAAGACCACATCAATGTTAAAAAAGCTAAATGTAATACAGTATCACGTTTAAAAGTTACCCGCTTGAACAAACTTGATTCTAAGGCTCTAAGCACATGCATATTGTTGAATGTTATGCGTTTACCACGTCTACTTAGTATGTTGTATATTTTAAGAGTCTCCTATAACATTGCACTACTCTTATTTGGGACATGAAGCATATATACCAGCCATGTCATTGTCTTGTCTAGCTACATATCATGTGGCCTCACTTGCTCTAAGAGTATCTTGGTAAATAATAAAATCAGTTCTTCAGCACTTGTGATATTAAGAGAGTGTTTGCGATTGCTTCTACTTTAAAAAAGTGATTTTTTAAAGTAATTTTGGAGAAAGTACTTAATAGTAAAAGTTGGCAGTGTTTGAGAAAGAAGTGATTCTGAAAAAGTAAAAGTTGGTAGTGTTTGGTAAAATAAATGCTTTTTGTGTAATAGAAAAAGTGAAAAGCAGTTTAAAGCACCCTTCCACCTACTTCCAGCTCTTAGCTTTTAAGTGATTAATTTAAGCAGAAGCTGTCATTTGAAAACACTCTTTTCAGCTTTTTTTAAACCAAAAGCTGAAAAGCGCTTTTTTTAAGTAACTGCAAACACTCCTTAAATAGAAATGTGTGAAATGTTAGTTGCTTACGGTTTTACTAAATAGTTAACACAATGTTAGGCGGTTAGCATACTTATTTCCTTTTCCCATTTTCAAAGATCTTTGTGTGAAGTGTAATAAATGTAAATGACGTTCTCTTCTAATAGACATATCACCTTGTATGTGTGAATTCTCAATCTTCTTTTCCAGGTGTCTCGATGGTTCTGCAAGAAAGTATTAACTAAACCAAAAAACTGTTCCATTACCTGCATATTTTCCCAACTTTTCAATAAAGATACATGATCAAAATATCTATAACAAAAATTTGAGTCAGAATTAGCAAAAAAGGAAAACATTTAGACATGAGGGAATATGAACCCAAAATTACTACGTTGCAAATGGTGAGTCTTGCTTTTAGTAAGATAAGATTATCAAATAAATTGTCAAAAGTGCCCATTAAATAAGAGCCACATAGTCAAATGATTCAATGAAGTAAAAAGTTCATAGTTTTTAGATAAAGAGAATGGACGTTATTTTTGGACAAACAAAAAAGAAAAGTAGGACAAATACTCTGGGATAAATGTAGGACAACTAAGTCGGTGGGTCAAACGCCGAGGAACATTAGCCAGGTTTTGTAAAAAATGATTAAAAAATACAGAAAGAGATGGGAGACCGAACCAAAACCTTTTCACAAAAAGAATACATAAATAAAACTTAAGTAATAAGTCGAAAAGAAGTAACTCCAAATAGGTCCAGGAAATAGGCCTGCTTAGCCAGTAAGGGTAGCACATCCGGGTTGGAATAAGTGGTCAGATGGCCCGCAGATGCATTTGCCAAATATGCATATTATGTTATGACTCTTATGGATCACAATAACATTGGCACAAGGTATCGGCGTATTAAGTACTATTGTAAACAGAAAACGTTAATGTTGTCCATGAATCGATGAAGCTGCCACCAAAATCATCAATCCAATGGCTCATACTAAACTTCGTGAACATCATTTGTTCCTTGTCTCATTTTCCAATTGTCACATTTATTCTTAGGAAAATGTAAAAGTAAAACATAAATGTAAGACCAGGTGTCTGTACTACAGATAAAAACCATTCAATACACAAAGAATAAAGGTTGGTAGTCCATACAGCATCCTGCCTCAAGTCATCATTGCCAGATTTAGCTAGTTGCCTGTACTTGTTACCATCAGAGCCAAAGCATTCAACTACTTTAGGAGCATTTATACCATTCATAATGCTGCCATAAGAAAATCTAGTGTATAGGTGTGGCTATAAAAAGACATGAATCTGAAATAATATGGATATCATATAACAAACACATACGTGACTGAATCTGCCAACCCTTTGAAATGGGGAAATGACGATTCATTGTACAGACAACTATGGTCTATAGGAACATTAGCTGTTATTACAGGAACCTGAAAATCCAAATTTAATCTGTTAGAAATCATAAGGTAAAAGGTCTGTAATCCACAATAATACACAAGAATGAGGGAAAATGTACCTGAGCATGAGAAAAATGTACATGGAGGTACGGAATCACGTATAATTTATAGGAGTGTGTACCAATATTATCATAGTAATACTCTTATTCCTAAATGCATTTCTTAACTGAGACATGCCATATTATGTTTGATTCTACTTTCCCTAACTTCACAAAAACTAGGGGAATCTCACTATTTGCTTCCTAATATCCCATGATTTTTTTTAGAATTTTATTTATTGATATATTTGCTATGGTTTTCCATCATTTGCAATGGAGCAAATGAGTCGAGACTTTTTGTCTTGGGAATATGATGGAATAAAGCAAAATGTCTCACTAAACTGTTTGCGCTTCTTTGTTATGAAGCAACGGTCAGTCTATGCAATTTTCAACGAGATTTTCACTGCGGGTCATCCGGAAACAGTCTCCTTGTGCTTTAGAAACTGTTTTGTTCGTCTTATTTTTATTACTTATTGCTTATTCCTAAATTATTCAGATTATATGAAATCATAAAAATTCAGATCAGAAATATTTAGATCAAATCAGATCGGAAGATTCAGATCGGATAAAAAAGATTCAGATCAAATCATAAAAGTCCATACATGATTTATCACCCTTATTATTATTATTATTATTACAATAATAATAATTAGTTTATTATTATAAATATAATTGTAATTATAATAAGAATTATGATTAAAATAATTATAATTATAATTATAAAAATAATACGGAGTATTAATCATAATAATTATAATTATAATAATAACAATATAGCAATCATAATTATAAGAATAATAATATACCTATAATTATATTTATATTATAAATTATAATATATTGTAATTATAATTATAATATATTGTAATTATAATTATAATTATAATAATGATAATAACAACAACAATAACAACAATAATGATAGTAATGATGATGATAATGATGATGATAAAAATAATTATAATAGTAATAATAATAATAATAATAATAATAATAAACACTCAATCAGATCAAAAAATATTCAAATTAGATAGATCAGAAAAATTTAGATCAGATCAGAAGGATTAAGATAAAATCAGAAAGATTCAGATCAGATCAGAAAGATTTAGATCAGATCAGAAAGATTTAGATCAGATCAAATCAGAAAATTCAGATCAGATCAAAACTTAAAAAATACAGATCAGTAACATTCAGATCAGGCGAAAAGATTGCGTACATCCAACCCCCTTACCCCACGGTAGGTGGGCGCCTTGCGGCACTAGGGTGATGAAGATGATGATATATATTCTATGGGATATGTTATTATCATTTTCATATTTGCTATGCTAACATCCCATTCAACATTACGTAGGGTCTCATATAATTGAACGTTTTCTTGAACATCTCTTTTCCCTCTCTTTTTCTTTCAACATATTCTATGTTATTGCAACAAAAGATATAGAAGAGCTGCTTCAAGGCACATGAAAGCAGTAGGAAAGATATGGACTTACAAGTTCAAGCTCTCGGACACAACGGATATCTCTAGGTAGAAGAACTTTTTTGCTAGTATCCTGCATACAAAATGTAAAAAATAGTTTAGGAATGGAAAAGTGAGAGCAACTAAAGACGAAAAAAGAACACAAACAATGTGTTACCTCTCTTTTTGTCTCCATTTCAGCAAGTTTAATGTAAATCTCAACCATTTGCTTCATCTGTCCCAAGTAAAAAGTGACCAGATCATCTCAAGCAAACAAAATATGAAAAAGGTCAAAATGCTGTCATAAAGAAAACCAAAATGTGAATGAGCACTATACCTGCCTAAGGGCTGCTCCATGGTAAGAAGATAACTCCTTCAAGATATTCTCGGCTGCAACCTTTTTGTCCATATCAACCACAAAAGAACTTTTACTATGCTGCTTATCTTTGATGCGGTCACCATTCGATAAAGCTAGCAGCTAAAAACACCAAAAGAACACACTTCAGATGCTGAGTAAAATTTGCTTCACCATTATCAATTCCACCATAGATCGTAACTATGCTAGGTTCGGAGAGATGAAATTTGTAGTGTCAATTAAAGGTCAATAAATCGTCAGTACGATAAATGCATGAAAAAGCATAGTGCTAAAGTGTTATGCCTGATGGCATTCCTACTGCAACCATTTTTCCAGGAAATATGAGATAACATTCCAAAACCATCATCAATCCATTGTAGTACATCGTTCTAAACTATAATGGAAAAACAAATGTGACAAAAAGTTGTTATAAGTATACTTCATTTGAACACATTTATATTGTAAAATCAACCAGCACATTATGGAACACCACTATATGTTTTGGTGCAAATGCAAAAAGTATACCAGATTCTTTACCATATATTTACTACTTGAATGGTAAATGAAATTACACTCCCTCTGTCCCAAAAAAACATCCGGCTTCCCTTTTATGGGGTTCCCCAAAATAAACTTCTCTTTTCCTTTTATGGAAAGAGTGAAAGACTTTTATGGTTGATGTGACTTCTTTGATTTCTAAATAAATCCCAATTCCCAACCATATAATTATGTTTCTTAATCTAAGTGCCAAAAGCAAATGAGAAATTTGTTTTTTGAGACTAAGGGAATGTCACATATGAAAAGTGGGCATCATAACTTGTGTACCTGGAATATTGTATGATATGGATGGTCAATAGCCAATTTCTTCACTAGAGAAACCAATGCAAACTGCAGACAAATGACCAGTAAAATGTACTCCTTAACTTGCATATGCAATGCTATGAGAAAAGCAGGGATTCAGATAGCTTGAACTTTTATTTATACCTGAAAGCTTTGTGGCCCCTGACCATCTTTTATATTGCCCATCCTTGAAGCAATTTGGTAAACCAATGGTAGAAACTTATAAGACTGAACCTGAAAAGAGGAATGCTAATATTGACTGGGCTCAATCGCAAAACAACTAATGAGACCTACACAATTGGTCTACAGCTTTTCAGAGAGATACTGCAATAAAGAGTAATTAAGAAATTACATAGAACAGATACCCAGGCATACCTCTTTAATGGTACTAAGCATGTTCTCAACAGCAATTGATCTAGCTGACAAACCAAACCACAACGAAACAAGACGAAAAACCTGTACACAAACACATATAATTAATCACCGTCTATGACTTACATATTAACTTCATATTTTTTAATTTTTTTTTATTATTAACTTCATAATATATCCATTTAACTACAAATAAAAGCACTCTTCAATTAGTTATGTTTGCATGCAAATTGAGTAGTTTTTGTTTCTTGCATATAGCATGAGTATATAGCAAAGTCTTCCCGTCTTAGTGAAATTCAATTTTACTAATGAACCAAAACATCAGAACCTCTGGATTATAAATAGATGATGAGTACTTACCACCCTAACATCATACTTATCTCCAATGACTAAACACCGTTTATATTCATCCAATGCTGTGTTCAAGAAGTTGTCCTTGTCATCCTGAGTAGCAACGGAAATGTACATAGAAATCAATACTGTTTAGCAGATTATGCAAGTATATAACAAATGTTAGGCTCAGCAGTCAGCACAAAATATGAATGAGGGAATTGGAATTTGCACCCACCTTTTTCATCCATATTTGAGTTTGCACCCTATATTTTAAAATCATTAAATTTGCACCCTAAAGTTAGAAAAATCTGCTAAAAATGGAGTGCAATCTTTAGAAGACAAATCGTGTAATTGTCTATTTACAATTTTTGGGGTGAAAATATAAAGGCTTTCAGAAAATGGGGTGCAAATTCAAATTTGGATATAAAAAAGGTGGGGCACAACCGCACATGCTAAGGCTCAACAGTCTTATTGGAAGGTGATGCTTGAAAAAGAGCCATGAACATAACACTATGGCAAATAGTTAGGATATTAGTGGGCTGAATGTTAAAGTCAAGTCCTTGATTGAAAAAATGATATGACTTAGAAAATTAATGCCTAAAGCCTTTTTGGAGGCAATAATATCCTAAAAACAAACATTTGAGAGATTGAGCTTAAAGTTTGTCTCACCTGGGAGTGGTATCATGTACAATACATGTACACTAAGTAATGCTTAAAGAGACTTGATAAAGAGGTTGTTTGTGGACTACATTTCATAGCATCATTCATTATAGGGATGTGAAAGGAATCCTATTGATGAGACAACATGAGTTGAGATAGCATCTCCCCAATATCTTCTAGGCATTTTGTAACAGTGTAGTGCGAGCTCTCTCAAAAATGTGTCGATTCTTCTATTTTGCAACTCCATTTTGTTGAGATGATACTGACAGAAAGCAAAAAGGATGGAAACTTTTTCTGGAAAAAATCGAGAACTTGGATTTTAATGTCCAAAGATAGAAAACAAAACAGTGCTTCATCATTGCTTTTCAATGGCAGCAGACGACGATGAAACGTTCCAGTAAATATCTCTGGAGTGAAATGAGTTTCGTGGTGGGATTACAGGATAAGGTTTCCTCGATAAATCAGACCATATTAGAGCATTAGCATACTGTTCAGGTGAGATGGTAGTTTTGAGAGCATGTTGAAAAAGAAAGGTTTTGTCACTTAAATACCTAACAAGAAGCTATAATATGCCTGAGTACATATAAATATGTCGACAATACAACATAAATGGGGAAAAAGTCAAAAAACAGGCCAAGCCTGCTGTATGCGAGATGCAGTTGTTGTTTGTGTGTTGAGGCTGCTGGTATGTGTGCTACATACTGACGTTCTTTTTTCCAACAAAATGCATTTACATTTTTGCATAACACCCTCCACTATAAATATATGATTAAGAACTAAAAAAAATATCTGCTATAGAGTTGTGGACTAAAATTTTTGAGTTCTAGTATATTAAGAACTTCAATCATCTATTACCTGCAGCTTTGCAGCTTCTTCTTTGTCCATTGCAAGTTGCATTCGTAACTCTCGTATCTTAATTGAATAGTCTGCCTTTTCACCCTAGGGGATAACAATAGAGAGACATCAAACATTGAAATTAAACTGCAATCTTTTTTCAAAGAAGCAAATTTGTAAACAAGTAGCAAGACTGCGAGAATTAGTGAAGTGTGACGCACTTACCTTTGCTGATGTTCCCAACCGCCTGATCAGTGCTTCTAGCTCCTTTTTCTGAAAATTGAATGTGTAGAGCAGTAATTAGCTTGAACGTGTAGCACACGATATACTGTGTAGTCTGTGTGACTTCCCCAAAACTCTATCCCATGTGACTTCCTCTACATTAAAGTTGATATTTTCTTTAAATGTATAGCACACAATGTACCTTGTGTTTTCTCAAACGCAATGCTGCTAGCCATTCGCTGGAATTCAGCCTCTCTTCATAACTGCGAAACAGACCATCTGCATAATGTGCAAGATGAAAATGCATTTGGCTCCTTTTTGCAGTGCACTCGTTATCTTTTGCCATGCAATCCTCGGCAAGATTAACAGCATGTTTAAGGTATTTCTCCAATATAGTCCTTGAGCTGCAAGAAATCATTTCGAATAGAGAGAAAACATGAAATCATTATACCATACATTGACATTGATAATGATGAGGAGTTTAAAAATAAAAATTCAGATTAGCAGTGTCATACAAACTGTAAAAAACCATTGGTAAGTACTACTAACTTGCTTGAACGGGTTTCTGCTAGCCACTTTCCGATTAAACGGAAGACATCAGATGCATCCACATTGGACTTGTAGGCCTGTGATATATAAGTTGCAAGGCTGATGGCTGCTTGATGCTGACCCTGAGCACGCAGAAGCTTAGCCTCCTCAATCTGGGGAAAAACGGAAGATTAGCAGCTGAAACAAGACATACTAGATGTATGAAAATTAGTATTAACTTGCAAAAAAACAAAATACCTGTTTAAAAATAAAATGAAAATTTATGCATACCCGTCCAAGCCAGTAAAGTTTAGAGTGCTCTTCTCCCATTTCAGCACAACCCCTCTTAAATTCATGCAATAGCGAAGTAGCTTGAGAAAATCTAGCACCCTGTGGAAATTGAAAAGTAGTCAGAGCATCATTCAAAGAAAAATAAAATTACAGAATAGCTTACCTTTCGAAGAGTAGATGCAGATTCCAATAGATGTTGTACAGTGCAGTCCTTGCAATTTAAAATCTGAAGTAAAACTCTTCTAAATGCTATAAATGGTTCCAACAAATCCATGTGTAATTGTGATTGTTTTATAGAGCGATTAGAGTCCATAATTAGAGATGATGACTGCATCAATGAAATTCGAAATTAGTTGGTTAGAAAAGCATGATATAATATACCAACGCATGTAGGCAGCAAATTAGAATCTGTTAGCTATTTCTAGCTTTGTAACTTCTTCTTTTGTTATTTCCTGTTTTGCGTCATTAAATTTTCATTAATATACTACGGATTTCTACTGTGATTGTTTCGCTACCTATCATTGGTATCAAAGCCAACATTCGCATGACTGTGAATGCCCGTCACTAGATTGCAGATGGAGAGTCGGAATCGATAATCTGGAACGTTCGATGAACGAGATACGTGAAGCGATGATGAACTTCATGAAATAGAATGGACGCAGGCGGACCAGAGGTAGATCGCGAACTCCAAGGCGGAGGAGTGTGACGAGGAGCCAGACGTCATCCTTCTCCAAGAGCGATTCAGGTAGTCATCACTCTAGTCCTGATCGGCGTGAGACTGTTATGGACAAGTTTTGGGGCCAAAAATATCAAAGGCGCAGGATTGGCCAAAGGGGTGATTGGGCCGAAGAAATTCAGCCCAATGAGACCACTGAAAGAGGCTGACTTTGGGAGCAAGTTCCTGCATTTTAATTCAGTTTAGCAAGTTTCCTAATTCAGGTTTAAGTAAGTTTCTAAATTCAGTTTTAGTAAGTTTCCTAATTCTCTTTTAGGACTCTTGTAAGACCTTTATATATGGGTCCCCAGTTGTTTAGAGGGAGGTTTTTGGCAGAATTAATTATTGAGTCTTGACAAGGTCGGGCACCGAGTTAATTCCAATAAAATCTTTTATTTTCGTTATCTCTCTCAGCTCATCATAGATCCGAAAATTTATTCATCTCAGTACTTGAATTTGCTTCCTTTGTCTTGTTCTTGACCTTGGACGAGATCGTGTACGCGCGCTCTGATACCAAATTTGTTAAGAGCGCGCGTACACGATCTCGTCCAAGGTCGAGAACGAGACAAAGGAAGCGAATTCAAGTACTGAGATAAATAAATTTTCGGATCTATGATGAGCCGAGAGAGAGAACGAAAATAAAAGATTTTATTGGCATTAATTTGGTGCCCGACCTTGTCCAAGATATAATAATTAATTCTGCCAAAAACCTCCCTCTAAAACAACTGGGGACCCATATATAAAGGTCTTACAAGAGTCCTAAAAGAGAATTAGGAAACTTACTAAGGGGGTGTTTGGAACTGATTCTGCTTCTGCTTCTTTTTTAAAAGCAGAAGCAGAATCAGAATCAGTTTTCAGAAGCTGGTACCCCCAGCTTCTAAAAAAACTGATTCTGAGAGTAAATTAGAGCTCCAGAAGTGCTTCTGGAATTTCACCCAAACACTCCAGCTTCTGCTTCTGCTCCCTGAAGGAGCAGAATCAGTTTTGAGAATCAGATCCAAACACCCCCTAAAACTGAATTTAGAAACTTGCTTAAAACTGAATTAGGAAACTTGCTAAACTGAATTAAAAAGCAGTAAAGTAAATGCAGGAACTTGCTCCCAAAGTCAGGCACTTTCAGTGGTCTCATTGGGCTGAATTTCTTCGGCCCAATCACCCCTTTGGCCAATCCTGCACCTTTGATATTTTTGTCCCCAAAACTTGTCCATAACAGAGACACAGGGTGATCGGGGAATGATTCAAGCGGGGTGGAAAATCGATTTACCATTATTCAATGGTAAATCAGGGTGGAACGCTTCTTCAAACTTAACCAGATTGAGGAGGGAGACAAAGTCTAAGTGGTGATGATAGCCATAGAAGAGATAGCCCTCAACTGGTTCCAGTGGTAGGAAGGGCAAATAAAGAGTGCAGCGGGGAATGCTTCAAAGCTGCTTTGATCCGTCGTTTCCAACCAGAACTCGTACGGAACCCTTTCGGTCCCATGTTGAGTTTCAAACAGACGGGAAGAGTCATGGAGTATCATGAACAGTTTGAATTGGTGGTTGCACCCATGAGGAACACAGATGAGGAGATGCTGAAAAGAATTTTCATCAATGGATTAAAAGAGGAGGTGAAAGCTGAGCTGAAACTGTACCCATCCGCTTCTCTATCTGAATTAATGGATCGAGCTCTGCTGATAGAAGAGAAAAACACTGCTATAAGATCAGGGTTACATAAGGAAGAGGACAAAAAAGTGCTGAAAAGAACAGGGCGGGACTATGTTTAGGCATTTGAACTGGGTGGAAGCAGTTAAGGGAAGAACACCTCCTATTCAGTCACGAACTCCTGAGGGAACACATTCAGAGAACAAGCAGACTACTGAGAGAACACATTCAAAGAACAAGCTGGAGGAATTGCCAAAACCGAATAAGACATGGGAGGGAGGCCAAAGGTTGACACAATCAGAGTTATAAAAAAGAAGTAAAAAGGGCTTATGCTTCAAATGTGGAAACAATTGGAGCAAAAAACATGCTTGTGGAATGAAACATTATCATTTTGTCTTGATGAAAGAGCCAAAAGAAGAGAAGGGAACAGAGGCTCAGCTATATGAATGGGATGAAGCTGAAAACCCTCTGAAACAAAATGCCAGATCTCTTGAGGACAAGGTGGAAGTTCAAGGGGGAGTGATTTTAGGAACCTGGACACTACCAATTATAAGAGTCTTATTAAGTAATTTTAATATTGTACAATAAAAGGGGTTTAGGCCATATAACTAATTAGAAGTGGAATGGCCCATTAGAAAAAGAATAAATAGGGGTGAGCTGTGAGTTGAAAGGGGAGAACTTTGGGATTGGGAATGGGATATTGGGAGTGCGAGACCACTCAAAGAGTCTCAACCTTCTTTCGTTATTTCCTGTTTTGCGTCATTAAATCTTCATTAATATACTACGAATTTCTACTGTGATTGTTCCGCTACCTATCAGGAAGTTAGCTATTTTAATGTACTCGTATATATCTAATCTCATGTAATTAGATAATGGTTGCACTTAGTCAGAGTGGTTAGCATAGTTTTAGCTTAGATCCTATTTTTTAGGATCTAGTTTGTTTGGTGATGTATTATATTTTGAATGATGTTCTGTTAATGAAATCATCCATTCCGCCCATATCTGTTTCACTCACAGAATCTGCCTGATGAGAAAAACAAACCTTCAGCTAGGGAAGTATAAAATGATACTCCCTCCATCCCTTAAAACTTTGCCTAAGTTTGACCTGCACGGGGATTAATAAAGTAAAAACTGTGTGGTTGAGGTTTGTGCAGAGGAGATAGAAATTAACTGGAAACCACAAATTCTTTACTTAAAAGGGAAAGTAGCAAAGTTAGTGGGACAACCAATAAAGGAAAGTTGGGAAAGTTTTAAGGGACGGAGGGGGTATTTATAAGAATCATCGAACATGAACATTCAGCATTGTCAAGAATCATTAGTTCAGAAACTTAGGGAGAAGGCTCACTGAATATCGAATATAATACCTGGACACTTGATGGGACTACAGGTTCTGATAACAAGGTCTTTATCCCTGAAAAAGAATCCATGCATTTATTTGATGAAGGCCAACGCAGATCCCATGCCATCCCAAGATGATAAAGTATCTGCTCGTAACAGCAAAAGAACATCCTTATCAAGTTTGTGTATTCAATTGTACTACAGGAATTTGTGGCTGTATATCAAACCATGGAGTGCCTAATTTACAAAATTATATACCTGGAGTTTAACAATTGTTAGATAAATGTACTTTGTGCTCTCCTCACTTGCATGATAAATAGAGAGCAAAAGCACCTACATACACATCAAGAGTTAGCTTCATAGTAATACATCACAAGCGTATAAATGTCCATCAACAGTTGATATTTATTGAGATTAATATATTTTTGTATTATTCTATTATTATTATAGATATAAAATGATATCTAGGACCCATTTACGTATTGTAGGCCATGCAAACACATGTGCATGTCCTCTCTCTTCTATAATATGGGCAGCCCCTTTTAGTATAATATATTTAGCTACGGATGTAATATAAGAATCTCAACAATGATCTTCTATTAGTTTTCTTCTTCTGGTATTGAGATTTTTTTCTTCATATATTGAGTATTAATTTTATCATGGTATGAAAGCCGATATTATGAAAATAACCTTTCCCACTTCTTCATTCTTTTGCTAAGATATGGCGGTTGGTGATATATTCATTAAAGCCAACCATAATACTATGAGTTCTATGAGTTCTTTTTCTGTTTCTCAAGTGAATATGGTAGATATGTTGCCACATGTAGTAATATTAATCTTTTTAATATCATGAATCACAACAATGATCTTCTATTAGTTTTCTTCTTCCGATATTATGATTTCCTTTCTTCATATATTAGGATGAATTTTATTAGGCCTGGGACTTGGAACCGTAAAACCGGAAAAACCGATCCAAACCAAACCGAATTTTGCGGTTCGGTTCCTATAAATTTGGACTTCAGCTTTTTCGGTTCGGTTCCTACAGTATTTTATCGGTTCGGTTCCAGTTCGGTTCCGGTTCCTAGGCAGGAACCGAACTTAGTAAACACTGCATGAATAATCTTCATTTGAGGTTCTTCTAGTGGAGTTTTTTGATGAAAATTTGTGAGCTTGTGTTTAATGAAATATAGATTATGTCCACCTTATTTGAGCTTAAAATTCAATTGGGAAGTCATTTAAGTAAATTATTGAAAAACACCACGTCAAAATATATATAAAAACACAATGTTTTTCAGTATTTTATTTAACTCACTTCCCATACACTTCAGGTAGAACATGCTCAAAAACTCTCATAAAAAATTCTACCTTCAATCACCTCAAATGGAGGTGGCCAGACGATATTCCGGCCAGAAAATTCTTGTCAGGAATATTTGTCTTGCATAATATACCTTATGTATTGTGGATCAGGTCAATCCGAGTAGTTGTTATTTTACCATTTTGGTCCACTTTTATATTTATTGTATGTTTGTAATTCTATTTGTTATTTGAATTCAACTAAAAAAGGAATTAATATTCTGGTGATCACGTTGTTATTTGGTCATAGTAAATTAGTAATATTACCGATCAGTTTATTCTACGTACTTTTTACTTATGTTGCATTACTTGTAGAAGAATATTATTTTGGGGTTGAACTACCTACTATTGGGTGTGTACCTAGGCGCTATTAAACCCATTTGCTTGACAGTTGATGCCTATTTTAAACCTTTGTGTTTTTGTTATGTTTAAATTTAATGTTTGCACTTGGATATTTTTGTGATATTTGAACGTTGAGATATCATGTATGTATAACGTAATGGTCATAAACTCATAATTTCATGATTTGAAATTTGATTTCTTTTATGTAATTGAAGGTAAAATGTGTTCATTTTAGGAGGATAATGAATTTTTATAAGGAACCGAAAAAAGGTAAGAACCGAACCGAATTTAACTAGAACTGAACCGAATTTAACAACTACATTTTTAACTAGAACCGAACCGAATTTAACGCTTATAGTTTTTAATACGGTTCCATCGATTTTTAACCAGAACCGAACCGATCCAAGGCCTAAATTTTATCAATATTGACCCAGTGCATGACAAAAAATACCTGCTTTGAGTCTCTCAGTCTACTGTGAAATTCACCCAAATCCCCTTCTTGTAACGCCCGCAAACAGCTGTATCACACAAGAGATTTTGTTGTATAAAAGTAACATCATATAAAACATGTCTATCAGGTAACTAGTGTCTAGATTTCACTTTGCATATACTTCCTTTGTTCTTCAATACCTGGCACACCAGGTATTCCCCGAACTTTAATAAAAATATTAGGGGATACTAATTAGGGTAGAATAAGTATGATATAAAGGAGAAAAAATAGGAAAGAAAAAAAGAAAACGTAGAAAAATAGGACTGGAAAAAAGATTGTGGAAAAAGCAGGAAAGAGAAGGACAAATGGTGAAAACAGTAGGAAAGAGAATATGAAAAAGCAGGGTAAAAGTTTCCAAATATGGAAACGGGCCGAATAATAAAAAACTTCTCAAAAAGAAATAACTATTGAAGAACAGATAGAGTATATATATTGTGCACCAAAATGAACCAATATGTATCGTTTTCACAATCGCACTAGAAGTACTATTCTTAATGAAACCAGACCGCATATACACAAATACAACATACACACACACACTCACACACACACACATATACCATGGTTGTCATGCCAGTAAGACGAGGCGAGGCGCCAACCAACCACCTTATTTCATAGGCGACAATTAAATGACTAGTCACAACACCATATGTAATATATCTAAATACATTAAATAATAGTACAAAATAAAGTACATATTACCTAGAATTGAAACCAACAATTCATAATTCAATACAAGGTTTATTTATTCAAAACAAGCGTACAAATATTCATCTCAAATAAGCAAGAGAATGCATTTAGTGCGTGTTAAGACTCGGGGTCCCATCCTAAAAGGTCAACCTAATAGGAGGAGTAGCCCAAAACCTTATATAGTGTTTAATTGTTTTATAGTTTTCCGGTGTGGGACAAATGCTTTAACACGCCCTCTCAGCCCGAACCGGGCTAGACAATATCGGGGTGTATAAACGGACCAAACAAACCCTTAACAAACTACCCTTAATCATGGGTGTTAAACAAGCCGTCAAACCACAACCGGAATTTGTTCTGATACCATGTTAAGACATGAGGTTCCATCCTAAAAGGTCAACCTGATAGGAGTAGCCCAAAGCCTTATATAATGTTTAATTGTTTTATAGTTTTCCGGTGTAGGACAAATGCTTTAACACGCCCCCTCAACCCGAATCGGGCTGGACAATATCGGGGAGTATAAATGGGCCAAACAGACCCTTAACAAGCTACCCGTAATCACGAGTGCTAAACAAGCAGTCAAACCACAACCAGAATTGACTCTGATACCATGTTAAGACTCGAGGTTCCATCCTAAAAGGTCAACCTGATAGGAGTAGCCCAAAGCCTTATATGGCGTTTTATTGTTTTATAGCTTTCCGGTGTGGGACAAATACTTTAACACGCTCCCTCAACCCGAACCAGGTTAGACATTATCAGGGTGTATAAATGGGCCAAACAGACCCTTAACAAGCTACCCTTAATCATGGGTGCTAAACAAGCCGTCAAACCACAACCGGAATTGGCTCTGATACCATGTTAAGACCCCGGGTTCCATCCTAAGAGGTCAACCTGATAGGAGGACTTGCCCAAAGTCTTATATAGTGTTTAAATGTTTTATAGCTTTCCGGTGTGGGACAAATACTTTAACACGCCCACCTCAATCCGAACCAGGCTGGACAATATCGGGGCGTATAAACGGGCCAAACAAACCCTTAACAAGCTACCCTTAATCATGGGTGCTAAACAAGCTGTCAAACCACAACCGAATTGGCTCTGATACCATGTTAAGACTGGGGTTCCATCCTAAAAGGTCAACCTGATATGAGGAGTAGCCCAAAATCTTATTTACTGTTTAATTGTTTTATAGCTTTCCGGTGTGTGACAAATGCTTTAACAGTGCGACAAGCTCCAGAAAACAAGGATTTTAGTCTGAGTCGAAACAAGACAGAGTACATGCAGTGAAAGTTTAGTGGAGGTAAAAACAATGGTAACAATGGAATTACTTTAGATGGTAAGGAGTATTGTTCAGTGGTACGTTCTGTTATTTGCGCACCATGATTTAGAAGGACGGTGAACTAGATAGTGATGTATCGTATAGAATCAAAATAAGGTAAATGAAATGGAAGAGAGCGTCATAATTTCTATGTGATCGAGGTATGCCGACTAGACTGAAGGGTAAGTTTTATCGAATAGCAATTAGGTTTGCATATTACTGTATGACGAAGATGTTGGGCGGTCAAATAATGTCACATTCAAAGGATGAGCGTCACTGAGATCATGTTTGTCACGACGTCGCCTAGTCCAAACACTGGGGAGTGCTCGCCGGGTAACCTCACCTTGACGAAGTTGAGGTAGGCATCGTCCAGGCGTCGTCCAAGTGTGAAGTTGGCGACAAGTCGCCGCCTACTTTTGCCCAGTCAAAAAGCCGTTCGTAATCCATATGCCCTAAAATGAGTAGATTAAGGTTTAATTTTTTAGGAAACTCATTTAATTAAGGATTTAAGCCTTTAGGCTCTTAATTAAAACAAAGCCCAAATATAACTCAAGAAGCAGAGTCGTAGAGAACAACTCACAGGACGACACGCAACGATGAACCGTAGAACTTCAGGAAATTGAAGAAGTCACGGTCTTGCCCGTCGCCATCCCCCATCCCGTCATTGAAGGCTTCAAGCAGACGACCAAAAACAGGTCCACCGATCTCTTAATCACTTCTCATGTAGCAGTGTAGTGGATTTAGTTTTTTAATATTTTAATTAATTAAATGGTATATATAAATATATATATGTGTGTATATCAATATATGCGCATATTTATACTATACTATGTATTATATAAAAACTGTGAACATGGTGAGATAGACTATTAAACCATTAATTTATTATACTAGTGATATATTGATATGCTCGTATTAGACTATTAGTTTAATTACAAACAATAAAACCATAATTTATTATTTATACTATTAGTGCATCAAAAATGCATTTATAAGGAGAAAGTTTAAATAGAGCAATTTCTAGAATTCATTGCTCAAGGGTAAGTATGGGAAAGTTTTTGGACTTCGCAAGTAATTTATATGGTCTAAAACAAAGTGCATGGTTTGGGAAGTTCAATCAACCAATTGAATGATTTGGAAACAATATTGTGATTATAGGGAATGAAATTGAAATTGCTGTTATTTTGGCCATTACGACTTTTCTTCATAGCTAATTCAAGATGAAAATTTTTGGCTCATTGAAATATTTCTTGACTGAAATAGGGATAAGGAAGAAAAGCCAAGCAATACTCCCATTAATCTCAATGTGCAACTCACTCAAGAAGGCCTGACATTTGAAGATCTAGAAAGATATATAATATTGGTTGGAAGCTGAATTATCTCCCAAATACCCGTCCAAATATTGATTACTCTATTGAGTCAATATATGGAACCGGGATTATTGGAATTTTGATCATTGAACTTTTGTAAAAGTTATATTAATTTACTTAAAGGCAGCACCAGGGTGTAGTATTGTTTATCAAAACGTTGAACATAATATTTTGTAAATGTTGATCGGGCTGTATCTAAAGATGATAAAAGATCTACCACTGTCTATTGTGCCTTTTGTCACAAATATTACCAGAAGATAAGAAAAAACTGGGAAGAACTAAGAACTAGAATTGCTGAAAGAACAAAGATGCCTTCCTCAGCTATATATTCACACTTATATAGGCAAGAACTAAATACATTTACAAGGAAACAAATCAGGAGATCCTTGCCATTAATGCAAGATATCCTGCACTTAAAACCTAACAATAACTTCCCAAAATTACATACTTTCAAATAAAGTAATAATAATAATTTAACAGATTCTCTGATTGACATCAAATAAAGTAATACTAATAATTTAACAGATTCTCTGATTGACACCTTTGTTGGTGGTAATTTAGTATTCTGGAAAAATAAGAAGCAGAACGTGGTTTCCCATTCCAGTGTCGAATAAGAATATCGAGCTCACATTGTGTGTGAGATAATAAGAACAAACCATTTATTGAGTGAAATCAGATTGAAGACATCCATGTCTACTAAGTTGTGGTGCGATAACCACACCAATATACACATATTGAGGTGGATAGTCATTTTATTTGAGAGATGATATATACGAAGGATTAATTTCTACAGGATATGTGAAGATGAAGAACAACTCACATATTTACTCACCAAAGAACTAAATGGATTCAAGTTGCTTATTCAAGTAATAAGTTGGGTATGATAAATATGCAGCCTCCAACTTATAGGGGAGTATAAAGTATATTAGAACAGTTTACGAATATGTTTTTGAATACTTTTTGGATATACCCTATGATATTATCATGTAATAGAATCTTACAAGAATATTCTATCTTTGTGATGTATATAGGGACTTAAATCCTGCAGTAGAAATACAAAATTTTCTTCAATTCTCAGTAAGGTTGACTGTCAATTTATCTGAGAAAAGACACAAAACAACTATGAGACTCATTTACGAAATCACTAATGTGGGGTTGTGTTGATAATCTGTGTTAACAAGTTGGGTGTGATAAATATATATGTTTCAACCTGAGGGGAATGTCAAGAATATTTTTTACGTGTTTAAAATATTCTACAAATATTTGAGGAATACGCTTTGCTTTACTAGAAGAGTAGAACCTTTTGTAACTATAATATTCTTGTATCGGAACTTAAATCCTGTAATATAAATATATAAATTCTTTTTGTGCTCTATTGTTAAATAATATATTACTCTTCCATCTTAACAGTTACATAGCAAAGTATATATGAAAAAGATGCATATATATGAAAGAATATTTTTACATAGCAAAGTATATATGAAAAAGATGCATATATATGAAAGAATATTTGTACATATATCCTGTATTATTGATATTTACTTGTTACCCTCACATTTTGTATATGAACTTTGTTAGCACCATTTCCCATTTTCTGTTCGGAATTCAAGCCTTTAGTATGAAAAGACATGGGATTGCAATTCCCAGCAAAACGACAAACCCAAAACCTATATTCTATGTGGTTTGAAAATATAGACAAATTTAAGGACTTTCTATATTTTAGCCAAATCCACTACATGTTAGGTTCACATGTTAGGGATTGTAACGCCCCAGCAGGAGTATATACCTGTACAAATTTTCATTGAAATGGCCACCTTTGATGTCAGTGTCATGAACTGAAAGTAAAGCATTGGATCCCCCATAGAGTACAGAGAAATCCCAATTTCCTGCACGCCAAGCTGCTTCGTACTGCATATCGTTGACAACGACCTTATGAATAATAATAATAATAATAATAATAATAATAATAATAATAATAATAATAATTTTTGAGAAAATAATAATAATAATACTCCCTCCGCATTTAAAAGTTTGCTACACTTTCCTATTTGGGATGTATTTAAAAGTTAGCTACACTTACTCTTTTTGGTAAGTTTTTCTTTTAAAAATACTCAATTACCCTTAGTTTTTCTACTTTTTATCTCCTCTTTCCTACTTTTCCACCTTCTCTCCTACTTTTTCTACACTATTCATTACCCTTACTATTTTCTTCTAAAACGTTGTGCCAAAAGCTATTGTAGAGAACATATAAATACGGATGATGATGATGATGATGATGATGATGATGACAAGATTCCACTAGAAGGTTGGGAAACCTGCAATTCAATAAATTCTGGATCATGATCAAACTGGGCTTTTTGAGAAGTGAACCACTGGCAACACACATCCAAGAGATGAGTGCAACCAATTTGCTGCAACGATCGAATTAACCCTTTAAGGGGTTTTCCGTGCATTAACTCATCAGACCTGGAATACATGTTAACTGCTGCTTGAGACTTTTTGGCATAAATACTCTCCACCATCGGCTCTGCTAGTTGAGATCTAATTTGCAAGTCATAGTACTCAAGGGCCTTGCTCCAATTCCCTTCATGCTCACATGTAAGTATTTGAGAGGACAACTATCAAGAACAAATTGAAAAAAACACAAACCATCAAAACTGAAAAGAAGAAAGTTGAACTGAAAATTTTATAGCTGGGATAATCTAAAAAACTTTTTGTGCTAACACAAACTGTTTAGTTCTGAGGACTAAGACTATGACATCACCAGAGAATGTATAGGATTAGCGACAATGCATCCTTTAACAATTATCTTCATAGTGAACAGATCTATCATGACCAACCTTATTAAATTGGATGATCCCATAGAGACTGTCAGGCTCATTTATTTGTGTAACTGCAGAGACTAGAATGTCAATGTGTTCTGGAAGCTGAAACCCAAGACAAAAAATAAGCCCTACTTTGAAAACTCAGCATTAGTTTTGGAGGTAAGGGTCAATTGAGTACACCAACTTGTATGAGGTTTAGTAAAGAGTACACTATATTGCATTTGATCTTTTTAAGTAAACAAATTCAGATTTTTAGTGTTAATTGAGTACACCTGTTAGATTAACACGTTAATATGACTGATCTGGCTAACGGAATGTTGAGTAAGAAGGGGTAATGTATCAAGGTTATGGCGCCGACCTTCACGAAGTCGACCAAAAAGGGAAAATCGACCTTCAGAGGTCGACCTGCGGGGGGCGTCGATCAGCAGGTGTGCATCGACTAAGGAGAAGTCGACCTGCGGGGGCTGACGTCGACCAAGGAGAGGTCGATGAAGTGGCCAAGGGCTGGCTTGACCTTCAAGAAGTCAGACCTATTAACGTTCTGTTAGCCAACTCAACTGTATTAACGTGTTAATCAAACAGGTGTACTTAATTAACACTAAAAACCTGAATTTGTGTACTTAAAAAGATCAAATGCAATATTGTGTACTCTTTACTCCATCTCATACAAGTTGATGTACTCAATTGACCCTTACCTCATTAGTTTTGCACTTAAGGACTTGATATAGTAAAGTCAATATTGATATTCCGATTTCAGGAAATGTTATACAAACAATAGCAGTAAAAAACAACAAACTTAATCATGAAAAAGTCAAATCACATGTGCATATTACAAACTCACATTTTCAAGATGAAAGAAGTCGGGATCTCCCAAAGTAAGGCAGCTAAATCTTTCCTCACACCAGTACTCCACATACAGAAGCGCAGTAAAGTAAGCACCAGAAGTCTGAAATTTGATTTAAAAATGGTCACGATAATATGTTGAATGATAATAAATCATTGGCATTCTAATCGACTAAGACTACGCTGAAAAAAGCACACATTTAATGCCATGAAAGCATGTGGATGTGTGGATTCAAGAAATAGAGGGAACAAGTGATAGAACACACACAAATATCCGCCAAAACAAGGAGATAATATGGATCATAATCACATAAGAGTATTAAATCCAAAATGTATAGCAGAAAAGTGAATAGGGAAGAAGAACAAAGTCCAGGCATTTTGAGAGTGTCGTGCTTTCCAAGTCCACAATTGAATAACAGCCTAATCCTCTCTCCTCAGGTCTCCCTAGCTATTCCCTTTACAGTGGTGCCCTCAACTTAACTAATTAATTATTCCCAGATTCCCCTTTCTAGCCCTCCGAGTGTTCACCCCAGAGAAATCCCTATTGGGATTAATATTTAATTTACTTTGGGTCATATCATCACTTTCCTCTTTTAAAAACACCTTGTCCTCAGGTAAATTCTTCCAATAGATCATGATATCCCTTTCTCCTGCTTCATTGATTCTGACCTCTTCCACCTTCTCTGGTTGAGCTTGCAACTCCCATTCTTTATTCAAAAAGTAGGGAGAGGCTGACTCAGGATATTTGCTGTGAGTGCCTTCTCGAGAAGAGAAATATGGAAAACTGGGTGTATATTGCAATTTTCAGGTAACTTTAGCTTACATGCCACAGGATTTATTTGTTCCAGAACCTTAAAGGGTCCATAAAACCTGTGACTCAATTTCTGGTTGAGCTTCTTAGCCAAACTCCTTTGCTTGTAAGGTTGTATCTTGAGATAGACCTTGCTCCCCACTTCCAATGGTTCTGCCCTTCTTTTATGGTTGGCTTGTTGCATCATTAGGTTCTGAGCCTTGGATAGGTTGTCTTTCGTGTTTCTTTCAGCAGTCAACTTAGTCACCTCTTCAATAACTGTTACTGTGGCATCCCCCCGATTAGAACAGGAAGTCTTGTCCATAGCAGAATCGTGAAATTCCTGTACTCGATTCTGGGGAATTCTTAGGTAATACTAATTTGTTGTGGTAATATAGCACCCCTTTTCTGAGAATAAGACCAGGCTGAGAATCAGGTTGAGCTACTATATTCTGAATAATTTGTTTGTATTTGTCATCTTTCATCAGCAATTCCTCTAATCCCTCCCATTCCTGACATGTCACCACTGACACTGAATGGAACCCACCTTTTCTCGACAAGGCATTTGCAGCTTTGTTTTCAAATTTCAATGTCAGGTTTATATCTGATTATGAAGTTGTATCCCAAATTTCTGTTGCTCCTCTCCCATGATTCTCTGTTCGGTTAAGAATCTGAGACTTTTCAGATCTGTATGAATCTTAAAGCATCTACCCAATAAGTAGGGTCTCCACTTTGAACTGCCTTTCATAAACTGACTTCTTCAGACTCCTTTCGCACGAGATCTTGCTCATATAGGCTACCAGTTTTCCTTCCCGCATAAACACAGCCCCCAATTCCCCTTCCGGGCGAATTAGTTTCCAATATAAATGTTTTATCAAAATCAGGGACGGCCAGAACTGGAAGTGTAGTCATGCCTATTTTGAGTTGTTCACATGCTTCTAGGGCCTCCTGATTCCACCTGAACCCTTCCTTCTTTAAGAGATTTGTTAGAGGGGTGGCTGTTTTTGTAACACCCCGGCCCCACAGGGTCCAAGCTTGTTACTCCTAAATGCCAACCAGACCCAGTACTGCCCTAACAAACCAACACAAGCCTTTAACTTGGAGTTGTTAGCTGATGAGCTCCCTTAAAAGGAGATGCACCTTGTCGATGTGAGTTGTACTATTAATCTTTTTAAGCTAATTTCAAGTATTACAATTTTACTATACCTTTAACAAATCTTCTGTAGTATCCAGTGAGTCCCAGAAATACTCTTAGGCGTTTCAAATTCTGAGGTCTTGGCCAGTCAAACACATCTTGTATCTTGCCAGGATCAGCTGCAACTCCTTGGCTTGATATTAAATGCCCAAAATAAGCCAAATATGACCAAAACTACATTTTTTCATGTTGACTACCTGTTGATTTTCCTTGAGAACTTGTAGTACCTTCCAGATATGTTCTCTGCGGTCCTCACCATCCTCGGTAAAAATCAAAATATCATATAAAAAACTAAAACAAACTTCCAGAGGTAGGGTTTTAGGACTTGATTCATATGTGCCTGAAAGGTAGAAGGGGCATATGTCAGTCCAAAGGGCATCACTACATACTCATAGAGTCATAGTGCCCTTCATGAGTCCGGAAAGCAGTCTTGCGAATGTCAGACTCCCTCATCCTAATCTGATGATAATGGGGATATCTATAAGGCTTAAGATTAGGGATAGTAGCTCCTTCTTTGATGTTGATTTCATGATCACAGTCCCTGCTAGGAGGCAACCTTTTTGGGTTTTGAAACCTGACGGAATTCAGCCAGAATCTCTTCCCATTTCTCCCCAGGTCTGTTTTCTTCATTTATATTTCATGTGGCTTCCTCCCAGTGGACATAATATCTCTCACCATGTTTCTGTAGATTTTTAACCAAAATCTTCCAGAAAGCTGGGGTTCTATTGAGATTATGATCTCTCTGCAACTGTTTTTCTTGCCCATCCTCCATCCATTTGATGATTAGTCCCCGCAAATTAACTTTTATATTCCCTAGACTGGCCAGCCATTCCATCCCCAACACTACGTCTGTCCCACCCAATTCAGGAGATAGAATTCCTGAATAATCATCACTCCCCGCAGACCTATCTGCAATCCTTTACACTTCCCTTGGTTGATGACCTGTTCCCCATTGCCCATTTCCACTTCGAATTTGTCAGTTACGTAGTACATCATAAGGTAGCCCCAGTTCCTCCACCAACTTGTGAGATACAAAGTTGTGAGTTGCTACAGAATCAATGAACGACACCACTGGTTTGCATAATTGCATCTCTCCTGATCCTGCAACAGTCCATGCACCCTAAATGTTCTTTGAGTGGTAAGACCTTCCCTGCAACGGTCCTCCCTATTGATTCCCTTTACAGTGGTCCCCTCCACTTAACTAATTAGTTATTTCCAGATTCCTCTTTCTAGCCCTCCGAGTGTACACCCTAGAGAAATTCAGAAATCCCTATTGGGATTAATAATTAGATTACTCTGGGTCCTATCGACAAGGTTGATGACTTAATGTGATTAGTAAGATACTAAATGATCCCTTTTCAAGCAAATCAATGTGTTTACCGTGAGCAAAGTTCAGAAGTTTAGGTTAGGAGAAATACTACAGAGTACCAATACAACAATAGATTAGTAGTAGAGCAGGACAATCTTTGGAACTCACCATTGCAAACTTGGCCGCGACCAGATAGTCTATGGGAAGCCAATACACCTAACCAAAGAGACAAAGAATAGGAGCACAAATGGGATAAACATAAAAAGAATCGATAAAAAAATTACAAAAATAAAGCCGAAGCATGCTGATAATTGAAATAAATTGCTTGTCACAGTGGTAAAAGTAAATCAACAAACTATCAAACTAGATTCCGCATGAATGTTTCATCAGTAACTACTATATTAAGCTATAACAAAAAACAAGTATATGCTATGCAACAACCAATTCATCAAGCTCCAGTACACATAAAAACAACAACCAGGAATGGAGCAAATTTTCAGTGCAACACACGCAAAATCGTTTCATGTGTTATAGCACATGTTCGGGGAAAAAGAGTTGTGATCTACTGATCTACATCACCATTCACCACTTTACCAAGGTATGCGTCCCAACCTTTATATAGGATTGGGCAAACAAAGTACAATAAGTAAGAAACCCTACAGCAGTAAAATCACATCCCATGCAGCGATAATAGCTGACCTGTAGCAGTCCTATTGAAAGGAAAAATCCACCCACGGTGGGCTTATGCAGCTACATGATGTCAGCTTTCCCAATTCCTTAGCTTGGAATTGACTTACCAGATGCTTTCTTAATCAATTCCAAGGTGTAAAAACATTTGTGACAGACAGTAACACTAAAACACTTTATAAAGACAAGGAAAACCATAGACATTTTGTTGTGTATAAACGATTAGTGAGCCTAAACCCAACAAGAAACCTAAACCCTAAACCTAATGAGAATCAGATACCATAACAGTTATAAACCACAATACTATAAATCAACTTTTTCGAAAGTTAATTGACACTAGAAGTTTCATCATGAAATTTATAGTGTCAAGTAATTCCTTAAAATTAGTTTAACACTAATATCAAAATTTAAAGCCTCTAGACAGCGATCAACCTATATCCCATTCCTATATAAAGTGAATCTTAAAGTTTCTTGTATGAGGGGATATATTATATTTGATTCTTGAACTCTCAATATTTTGGAGGTGTTATAGCCTTGTCGTTGCTAGAAATGATTTACATACCACATTATATTTGTTCATTTTATAATATTTTTTAATGTGGTTTTAAACATTGCTTGTAAACTTTTTATACAAATTTTCTTTAAAAATGAAACTTACTCCTTATTGTGCAATGATGTGTACATAATGCACAGTCCTTACAAACCACCTCAACTACGCAAGCAGTTTCGAACATTGCTTTAACTTTAATTTAACTTGATCCAATGCCCATTCCCCTTCCCCTTAAAAACATCCAAAATACAAACTGACAGGTTTACCATGCACACAGAGCGATCAGATCTCAAACATAGAAACAGCCGCCCTAGCAACACTATGAGCAACACAGTTTCCTTTTTAAAGAAAGAAATGTGTGTTTCTTATCATTTCTACCCAAACCTTAACCCCATCTTTTCCTTTTCAACCACTTCCTTGATAAGCATGCAGAATTCAAACAAGAACTACGCTGTGGGACAGTTGTCAAACAGATCTGAAACTAGTAAAACTGTGATAGCTTTAACACACATCAATTCCAAATCACAAAACTAAATTTGCAATCTCACAAACAAGTCTGAGGTACATTAAGATGTCAAGATAAAAGATACATCTAAAATAATAAAGCACGCAACCATCTTTTTTACCTTATGCCAACATAATGTGGGGAGTATAGAGCTAGATGAAGTCCTCTCATCCTTTGCTTTAACTACTGTGGAGCGGGATCTTGATCCATAACTTGAAGGCCTGGGACACTGCGGAAACTATCAAAACCATCTATTAACAGCATATATAATATAATGATAAAAATAAATCAACTAGGTGCTTCATGTCAACCTTAATTCCTTCTCCTGTACGTGAAGTAGAACGTGAAGCCGCTCGTTCTGTTACATGGTACAATCGAAGCACATTAAGCACATCCAGTACAACCTGAACTGATTTAGCTAGCTTGTTGCTCTTTATAAAGATATTTTCCTGCGCCTACACACAGTGACAATAGTCATTTCTCATTCAACACAGAGAAAGAGAAATATATATAATTAAATATATAAAGCAGCATTCTGATAAGTATGGCATTGACATCATCATATTAAAGCATTACTATAATCATTTCATGCAATCGAACCTACATGCAAGTTGTATATATATATAGATATCAATATATGTATATGTATATATATATATTATAGACATATAGTCATATATATATGTGTGTGCGCCTATGAAGCGTACTGAGTTGCTGGGTCATCAGTTCATTATTTATTATTTAACATTATGATTTTTAGAAAAAATGTTACGGAGTATTATTTAATATTATTTCCTTTTATGCAAATTAATGTTGTCCATATTACTTAGTTATTTGTTTAAAGTTCATCATCTTTTCTTATTCTTTATCGGTCAATATATAAATTTACCATTACAGAGACATATTAATGAATGGGTTACCTTTAATGTTCAAGTGTCCATATTTTTTAAGGTCGTACAGATGATGTAGTCCTTGATTTTTGAGAATTTAGTAGGTTGATAATACATTATACATAATATATAATTATATATGTAAATATATACTTATATATATATATATATATATATATAAGCAACTAGTCGCCTAATTGTTGCCTAGATGATATGGCAGTAGGCTGGCGCCGCGACTCGACTTACCGTTGTGACAAGTATGCCTACATGAACTTTAATTAGGGTTATCAATTCAAGTCCAATAGGTTTTAGACCAATTGGGTGGCAAGAATTTATGCTGCAGTGTGCGCCCTTATCTACAATAGATACAGCTCAGATGATTGAACAATGGCATATTGTCACGGTGTTATTGACTTCATGGTATCATGATCATACCTATATATTATTTAGAAAGAATATACTAGACTCATAGAGCCTTAAATGGAAAAACAAACATCATTTTAAGAATTGTATTATATAATAGAATATGATCATGATAGCCTTAAATGGTATCATGATCACACCCATGCGATTAAACATAATAATAAACAATGACTATACCTGCTAACCACTTGATACAAATAATAGTATACCTATATTATAGAATACTGATCAGATAGAACGTTTGTGTAGTTTATTATATAATAAGAGACAACTTCCTTCTCTTTTATAGGGTAAGATAAGCTGACTCATGTCCTTTACCAATAGTTTGCTTCGTCAACAGATCTTGAAACACACAATATCCAGGAAAAAAATGTTACAGAAGAATTAAGGGTACGCGTGATTTTACTGATGGAAAGAAGATTAAAAGCAAAATTAGGAAGACTCAAAACAGGTGATAATGGTAATGTAGAAGTTGGAACAACATTACCAGATCCGAAAACAGGTTAAGTAGACTCGTAGGCTAAAGTGACACCAGAACTAGGTAAATATGAATGAAATGACGAGAATAGACTAGGATTACCGGTCATATGATTTGTGGCACCTGAGTCAATGACCCATTTCGAGGATGATAAAACAAGACATGTGTTTGAAGTACCACTACCGAGATAGGGACAGAGGAATGCTTTTGAGATTCTTGGTAGCGAAGAAATTTGTTATACTCGTCTGAGGAAATAGCAATTGATCCATCAGATGACATGGTAGCAGAAGCAACATGAGCAAGCTGATTTCCTCGAATTTTGAACATCAACTTCCTACAATCTTTGATTAAATGCTCAGACTTCCAGAAAACCTGGCAACGAGTTACACCGGTAGATAGAGGACACTCAGGCGAGTTGATGGGTGGTATTCGTAGAAAAAACCACCCAGCGACAAGGGCTCACGCGCCGTCGCGTGCGGTGCTCAAAGTAAGCTTCTGGTGGCGTGTGCGACTCACGCGCGTCAACTTTCTACTTCAGACTTTAGGGTTCTGGTTGCCGGCAGCAAGAGCACCCTCTAGGAGTGGCGGTGTGAAGAAAGAGCTGAAAGCTCTGACTATTTGAGAACTGGTTCTATGAAGAACAAGCTGAGATTCTGAAATTTCTTTGATGCTCTAATAAAAGTCTAAATTCTCTGATAGACTGATACCATGTTGAAATATAAACTAGTAGAATATTAAAGATGAAGAGAATGATTTTCTGTGTATTTTGATTGAAGAGTTAAGTCTCAATATATGCTATATAAGATGCTAATATGCTATACACTAATAATATCTAGATTCTAGAGTATATTCTAATGCATATTCTTATAATATCTTTCACAAGGTGAATCAGAAGAATGATCCCAATAATGCCCAAGATTAAAGATCACTCCTTGAAAAAAGAACGAGAGAGACAGAGGCATGTTCCTGAACAGTTGGGTTAATGCTAGTATTAGCAACTATGGTTTTAGAGTCAAAGTCACCCATGGATGAAAATGAAAATGAGAGAAGGTTCTTGATGATAAGATGAAGAAAAATCATAGGCCAATAATTAGCGGCTCTGAAACCACATAGGAAAGTGACGAGATAGAAAGTTTATGTATTTTGTTATCTAATAAGAGGCCGCTTGTTTCCTTTTTATAGGATAAGAGCACAACTTCACATACAAAAATCATCTTATTCCTTTTGACAAAAGGCAGAATCAAAACAAATTAACTACTGTTGAAAAAAATACACAGAATCAATGAGCAAACTCAATCCCTAAAGTTAAGGAGCCTTCAAATCCTCAGATTCTTCAAAGTATATGAAAAGAAACTAATTTAAAAAACATCAAGATAACCTTTGTAGATATTAGCTGACAAAGATCAACAACCACATCCTTCCTCCTTGAAATGTTAGAAATCACTTCAGGAAGAAGAAGTTCTGCAACTTCAGATTTCACCAACACAATTTCTTGACATAATCTGGAGGAACATTGAGATTTGATATATAAACTGTAGCTCATCCTGCAAATAAATATATAAAGTAGCAATTTCTATTTAAATTAGAAGTCACCTTATGATAGTATCATTGCAATACCCAATTAAGGCATACACAAGTGGACATATCCACATCTCAAAAGTTTTCCCATCAGTCTTCCATAATGTAGAACTTTCTAGTGGAATTGCTTCAGCTGCTCATGAAAAAGAAAAGCGCTAATAAACCAACCACCGGATTGCCCAGAAAAATAAAATATAACTTGGCACAGATTTATAACCCTTGATTTCAGAAAGCATTTTATAGGTCATGAATATATTCATCGTGCAAAACATGAAGAGGAAATGCATTAAAGTGGCAACTTAACCATTATGCTTTCTTTGTAGATCATCCAGGAGTTTCTGAACCAGGTCAAAATTGATACCTTTTGAGTGAATCTGCAGACCAAATGCATATATTTAAGTACCACTTATGTCCACGACTGATTTCACATCATAAATCATAGTATAAGAATGGTTTTAACGATGTTCTGCCAAATGAAAACAAAATGTTCACACGAAAGAAAATAATATGTACTGCCAGTATTATCACCCCCCCTTTCCCTTCCAATCCCCTAAAAGAGTAAAGTCATGTCAAGAAAATTCAGAAGAGATCCTTCCAGCAAGATTATGAGATTGGCTACATGAACCAAGAGATAAATCTTGAGGCCTACACGATTTTCTATTATGCTTCATGCTTTGCCGGTTGAAGGTTCATTACATACTCAGTTTTTTTTTTTTCATTTACCCCAGTGCCGCAAAGGCTCCCACCTACGGTGGGGTAAGGGGGAGTCGGATGGACGCAGTCTTACCCCTGTACTAAAGTGCAGAGAGACTGTTTCTGGATGACCCATAGTGAAAATCACGTTCAAAATTGCATGGACTGACTGCTGCTTCATAAAAAAGAAGCGCAGACAGTTTAGTGAGCCATTTTGCTTTATTCCATCATATTCTCAAGCCTAAATATAATGAATCTTTGCAAATGTTCATTACATACTCAGTCCATGTCATTTTTAGATCTCCATGGTTCAAACAGTCCGACCTCCCAACAAAAAATGTGTTCAAACAAATGTAGTCGATTCTCCTCTCATATGTCCCCATATTATGTGCAAATGTTTTTCCCACTTATGTGCAAATGTCCCCATAACAAATTAAGTTTTTCGAGTATTATCTTCCATCAATTTTAACATACGCATATATACTGTATTCATTTTCCTTATAAGATCTTTCTTGATGGTCTAAAAAAATAAAACTTAATCATCAAAAGTCATTTAGTGTCATTAAAACCATACTTGTTGCACAATGTATAATATAATATATATAACATATAATAATTAACTATATTTAATTTTTAACTTATTATGTATTATATATAATATTTTACTAATGAAATTGTATATTACCTAGAATGAAACCAACAATTAATAATGGAAAGCAAGGTTTATTAATGGGAATTAAGAATAAAAATGTCTATCTCAAAAAGTTAAACTACATAAACTATGTATATCATATATTTGTATATGTAATTATACATATAATAATACGGAGTAGTTTTTATTTATAGTTTAATAGTTTATCAAATTAATACATACAATCCTACTGTACATTTTTCCGAGCATATCAGCAGATGTTCTGAAGGGTAGAGATGAGTGTGGCAGATATGCGGATGTTACGATGGATGTGTGGACATACCAGAAAAGACCGCTTGAGGAATGAGAAAATCAGACAAAAGGTGAGAGTAACACCTATAGAACATAAGATGCAGAAGTCTCGATTGTGGTGGTTTGGTCATGTGCGTAGAAGACCGAGTGATGCGCGTGTTAGACAAAGTGAAGGGATGACCCAAACAGACTTGGATTAGAGGAATCGGAACTAATATGCGTCTTTTTGGGTTGGATGAGAGTATGGCTTTGGAGAGAGCAAAGTGAATGGCGCATATTCCTATAGACGAGTATGCGTCTTCTTATGTTATTGTTATCTTACACTATCTTTATCTTATCCGATTTATCTTACTTTATTTTTTTATTTTTCTATGTTTTATTTATATTCTTCTTTCTTCTCTTTTGGCTCTGATATCATGACTCGATTCATGTTAGCCGACCCCAAAATCATTTGGGACTAAGGCTTAGATGTTGTTGTGCGAGGAAAGATGGTTTTATTGAGTTTCAGGAACATTCCTCAGCTTGGAATGTAGGAGGAGGAATCGTCCACGAGAAAGTGATAGTCGATGACTAGGTGTTTCATTTGAGAGTGGAAGGTGGGGTTTGCAGCGGTGTATGTTGCATTAACAATGTCACGGGACAAAGTCGGAGGGTCGAGAATGGAAATTCCTAGAGAGATGGATTGAACCTGGACAACCTCGGATGCGGCAGAAATTAGTGCTTGATACCCAGCCTCAATGGAAGATCGAACAATTGTCCTTTGTCTAGTCCTGTTTAAATGAGTTTGAGGAAAGCAAGCATGGCCCGACATACAGCAGAAGCAATTTTTTTAAAGGGTGAGCCTAGGCCATACCTAGCCTAAGGGAAAAACCGTCCTTGGGTGTATTTAGATAATATTATTGTTACTGGCTCAACACCCGCATTGGTTCATCGGACTATTAACTTGTTGGCACAAAAATTATGTATTAAGGATTTAAGATCCTTATATTACATGATGTAATTTACATCTTAGGCATGCAGGTCACTCATACACCAGATGTACTCTTTCTTGATCAACCGAAGTACATTACAAATTTATTACAGGTGTTGAAAATGAACAGACCTAGTCTAGTATCCACGCCATTGGCTCCCTCCAATTCTTTAACTTTATTTGACAGTTCAGGCTCTTGTGATATTACTGTCATAAAGTCACTGGATCACTTCAATATTTTAATCTCACCCGACCAAACACTGCCTTTGTCATTAACAAACTAGCCCTATTTTTGCACAAACCAACGGTCAATCATTGGCAGCTAGTGAAATGCCTCTTGTAATATCTTCAAGGCACTAACTCTCATGGTCTCTACCTTCATCGCAGCTCAACTCTTTCCTTGAATGCTTATGCTGATGCGGACTGGGCAACGAAACCAGATGACCGCTCCACCACAAGTGCTTCTTCAATTTTTCTAGGGCAATCACTAATTTCTTGGAAATCACCCAAACAACGCACCATTGCAAAATCCTCAACAAAAGTGGAGTATCCGGCTCTTTCTACTGCTGCGTTTGAAATTCAGTGTATTTAATCCCCTCTTCATGAGTTACAGCATCCGCCACCTTCTACTCTGGTCCTCCTTTGCGATAACAAAAACACTACTACCTCTTCCACAAATCATGTCTTCCATTCCCGGATGAAACTTGTTGCAATTACTTTCCACTTTTTCCGGCAACATGTCTAGCATAGAATCTTTTGTGTACCTCATATCCCTACTTATGATCAGAGGGCTAACATTCTCACCAAGCCACTTCCCTGGAACCGTTTTACCCTTCTTAGAGACAAGCTTGAGGTTTTTGGATGTGATCAAATACCTGGCTTGTGGGGGGGCGCATAGCAGAATCCAGAGCATAAACTATCAATTATAATTGACTATTAGAATCAGTTGCAAATCTGTGTAATTAATATTGCACTTGATAGCTCTCACCTTATACACTCCCTACGTCAATGTACAAACACCAGAACATACTACGGAATAAAGCATGGAATTCAGCGTAAACATCCTATCTTTTCTAAACCTGTTTAGATAACTGATACAACATGGTGACCAAGGCAACAATGCCAAACAAAATAGAAGATTTAATGCTAGAATTTAATTCTGACGACTCTAAAAAAGGAAGGCAATAAACATCTCCTTTATTCAAACATCGGGACAAAACTCTGCAATCCTTCACTTCACCAAATCAAAAGAAGGGTAAAGTTCAACGAGTACATTATTGCCAAGGCAAAGTTTGGCTACTAAAATTAAAGTAGAATGAACATGAGAAACGAGTAATGTGTTAGGCAAGGATAAAGTCGTTGGACAAGGTAAAGTCAAATTCCTAACTATGTGCAATTTTCATATGTCGACTGTTACCTATAACCAAGGAGTCGTTGGCATAATGCCATTATAATCAGAGACAAGGCTCAATTTACTCAAATCATTGGCCACATGATTTGGTGCACTGGAGTCAAGAAGTGCCTCATGTGTGCTGGAGTTGGCCACGTTTGCTTGTTGCAAAATTGGCACTCAACAGAACCCCTATTAGATTTGTTGTCTGTTTCTATGCTCTTTCTCTCGAAAATAGCCAAAGTTATAATTTTTTGTTTGATTGTTAGCTTGAGCAGTACTAGGACCAGAGGGAGTGTGATTAGACGGAACTCTTGATGGGCGCGGGCCTAAGAGAGAGTTGATAGCCACCAGGCCCATATCACAGGCACCCGTTGGCACCGATTGAGGCAACGTCAAGAACTGCTATTGAGCAAAATTGGCCAGCGATACTCAGATTGGAGGTGGAGTAGACCAAGACGCTGCAGGATGATGGAGGGCAGTGTTCGTTGTAACCGGACCAAGGATCGGTTGCTGATAGAGCCCTTCTTTGCAAGACACCAGATATTCATGAACGTCTTAGCAAGTCCACTTATCTCGGCCAGCACGCAGAAA
The DNA here is from genome assembly GCA_945859915.1 of Cuscuta epithymum. Classification (NCBI taxonomy): domain Eukaryota; kingdom Viridiplantae; phylum Streptophyta; class Magnoliopsida; order Solanales; family Convolvulaceae; genus Cuscuta; species Cuscuta epithymum. The sequence continues at coordinate 143,477 of CAMAPF010000183.1, read as the reverse complement.
TCCAGCACATTCGGGAAATTCGACCTGAAACATACAACTCCAAGTTGGTTAGAGAAACCTCCAGGTCAAGATTGCTCAATTTGTTGGGCAGAGAACTGTGATGATGCATAAACTCAACATCGATTGCTCTGATTTCTTTCGAGCATGTTGGAGCCGTTCAGTAAGGTTGAGAAATCCAGTTGGAGAAGAATCGGCATTGATGTTCTCTAAGGTGACCCAAATATCAAAGCAAGTTAGGGCAGTAGAAACAAAGGAGAGAACTGCCGAAATAAATGATGCAATCATCGTCTACTAGGGAAGAGCATCTTGATCGTACCAACATAGAGTGGTGGGATCGGTAGCAGAAAGATCAATGGATCCATCAAGAAGGTCCTCAAGAGACAATTGACTTGTCTCTGCCAGACAAGGTAGTTTCCCATCAAATTTCACATGAAAATTCGCGACAGTAGGGATGAAGGGATTGTCCTTGAGAAAGTCAGGGAAAGCAGGATCTTGTCTTTTTGTTTGTTGTTGGCCATAGAGAATGGAAATTGGTTAAAGCTCAAAGAACTCTGATACCACATAAGAGTGTAAAGAGAGATGAATTTATTGATTGTCTAAATGATTCCAAATATACTATTTGTGAGCATGTAATTATGGTGACTGATAATTAAAAGAGTACAAAATATTAAATGATAGCTGGAATATAATCTGATTGATTTGTAGAAGAATTGATAACAGGTAAAGATCTACTTTCCTTAGACAAATGTGCAGAATAATTGGTAACAAGGAAAGATAGTTTCTTTCTACACGCACCGCTCTGCATGGCAAGATAATAGTACTCCGATTAACAGGTAAAGACCTACTTTCCTTTGTTCACAGTCTTATTGACATCGTACTCCGATTGACCAAGGGATTAATAGTACTACAATTGAACATGAGGGATACATCTCAGCCTGGAAGGACGCGATCCCCAGCGATACATCTGAACCCCGAATTCTCAATCTCAACACGATTCAGCATGGATGAGAAGGCACAGATCGTAGAATCATGTGATTCCACAATGTTATCACAATTTTAACAAGAGAGACAACAACAAGAACAAAGACATTTAATAAAAATCTCTCTCGCCCTCTCAAGTTGAATACGTTATAAATTTGCTTGTGCACTAATAACTCAACACTTCATGATGCTATTATAGCTTCCACATAAGGTAATAAGTGAATCTCACTAGATTGTTATTCCACTAAAATGACCTCAAGAGATATCATCATGTCAATATCTCAACATTCAAAGAGCATATCTGCTGAAATGTTAGCGGGAACAATGTTTAGTATTCATAAACTGTACCTCCATAAGAGACCTATGATAGGAACCAAAAGACAATAAACATTTCTGACCATTTTCTGTTGAAAGTATCCCCTGTTCAGTAGAAAAGATAAGGTTATGTCAGTTTCATACAAGTAATTGCCAATACAAGTTTCATTAGTCATCTGCCAATACAGAACGGCAGACTAAAAAAGAGTAAATGAACCTATCCATGGAGAAAAAAATCTAATGGAATGACTAATATGAATATATGGTATAATTAAGTGCTTGTATAGAAGATTCACCAAGATGCTTTAAAAGCATGATACGTTCACGATGTAAGAACCATTAATCGTGAGGCAACAATATAGAGCAACAGGCTAGCATAGTATAAATGAAAATCCCCATAGGGAACACTATAGCGTGTGACTAAATTAAATATATGGTGTAACAAAATGCTCATAAATAGGACTGAGGGTGAAAATAAGAAATCTAAATGCATAATTACCCAGAGCTTAGCTTTAGAAATGATGGAATCCCCCTAAGCTTCACTGGCATCATGGCTGGAATTCCCCAAATTTCTTCACTGGCACCCCCTTTTTCAGTTGGATTAGAAGGAAAACGAGGGGAAGGAGACTTCTTCACCGCCATCCCTCAAATTTTATAGAAGATGAAGAAGAAGGGACACAGCCGCACAGTACAATCGGGAAGGAGAAGGTCGGACTTGAACCAGGGGAACCATACGAGCTAATCGGCGGCGATGTAGATAATAGGAAGTACCCAAGGGTCGAAACAAATGAGCGGTGGCGAACAGGCTTGGAGCGACAATGACAACAGAGGCAGACTGCTATGGATAAAAGGAGAGCAAAGGCCCCAAAGAACAAAGAAAACACAGAGAGAGGAGGAAGGAGGAAGGAGGAAGGTGGACAACCTTACAGGATGTCGGCAGTGAGATGGTGTCCGGAGGTTGAGCGCAAAGAACAAGAAGTTGTGGGCCTGGAAGATGCAGGAGGATGCTATACCAGAAATAAAAGGGAAATAAAAAAGAAATTGGTAAAGACCTAGACAAAAAAAACTTAAAAAAAATAGAATGCCACATGGACAGGAACCACAGGACACATGGACTAAAAACATCCGCATATGCTTCCACATCACCAACTAACCTGTTTATCGACCGGTGACCGCCTAAAATGATGATTTGAATGATTTTAGAACTACGTACACTTAATTGGGTGATTTACAAGTGCGAGGGCTTAATCGAAGGATGGGTGATGGTATGACAGTTTATTTGAAATTATTCCCTAAAGATAAAGATAAGATAAAAGGATTTAAAAAATAAGACAAGAAGGATAAAAGGGTAAAGAACATAAGAAAGATAAAGAAAATAAAAAAGATAAAAGGTTTTTTCTCCTCTATGTTCTTTCCAAAGCCATAATCTCATCCAACCAACAAAAAGCATATCACTCCTAACTCCTCCAATCCACGTCTGTTTGGGTCAACTATGTTCTCATCACTCCAACTGGGAATCCCAACTTTTTGTAGCATTTCCTTTTCCTCTTTATGGCTTGTTTCACCTCATCACTCCACCAAGATATGTCTTTTTTTGTGGCGGACATCCTTTAGATTTCAAAGTATCCGTTTTACCACTTCGTTAATGTCCCCTCCATGGCTCCATTGATAACCTCACATCCTCCACATGTATGTCATTATCAATACACCATACATCTTCACCAAACATTTTGTGTGCAAAGCTTTGTTAAAGAACCCCCTCAAGCCTCCAACACTTTATCTTTGGCTCCACTTGTTGTTTAACTTGCCTTCTATGTTTCTTATCTAAAAAAACAAACACCACCATCTTATAGAGTGACAACAATCTCACATGGGATAACTTTATATTTTCTATAGCTAGTTCTCCCAATAGTCTCTATTAAGTAGTCAATTTGGGTACTATTAGTTACACTTTTATAGGTCACAAGATGAAAGTCTATTTTTCTGAATCAAGTGTTCACTGTAGTTGACTTATATGTCAAGACAAAATCCAAAATGTTCTTCTCTGCTTCATTGATAGTGCCAACTCATACGTCGAGCCCACATACCCATTGAAATTGCCTCCTATGACCAACATATCTTCCCTTGGCACTAGTCACACCTCTTCCTCAAGATCTTCCAGAACTGTTGAGTGATAGATTCATTCAATTTCACTTGTGGTGTATAGGCACTACCATGGACATGATTACATACTCTATCACCAATTTAATGCTTATAATGTGATCATTCTTTCCAAAGACTTCCACAATTATACCTACTCAGATTCTGGTTTTCTCTCCTCAAATACCACAACGTAAAACCTCCGGGATTAATCTTTCATGCCTTCTCTCCAACCCACTTAGTTTCTTGCACGCACATGATGCTATTTTTGTCCTCTTCATTACCTCGACTACCTCATATGATTTTCTCGTAAGAAACCCAGTGTTCCATGCCCAAAAGCGCAATCTACAACTCCATATCCTATTCTTAATACCACCTCGACCCCCACCTTGCCCTCGTATGTTAGAGATCATACCCGGTCATTGGGTGGTGTGCCGCTTCGGAGCGATGACATGGCAACATTACATTCTTATCATCAAATGGAAGACGACATGCAGAGTAATTTGTTTGTCATCAGGCACAAGAAGTAATCCATATTGAAAAGCCACATGAGTCTAAAGACATGGTTGCAAATGTTTCATTACAACATAAGAGTTTTTTCCTTTCTACATTTATTTTATTTTTTCTCATTCTTGGAGAAGGCAGGAGGACGTGAAACGTGGCAGCAGCACAGATACAACTTGTCTCTGCTATCATCATCTCTCCACCCTTTAATATGCATTTATTTCACACCAATCTGATGTGCATATTCCATACCTCAACATGAAACCAAGTTGTAATTTACATCGCATCAAACCTAGCATTTCATGAGAGGGCAAAGCATATTGACGTTGATTGTCACTTCATTCAAGAGAAGATTTTAAATGGACAAATTATCACGAGTCAAGTCAACACGACAGATCAGCTTGCAGATGTTTTTATTAAAATCTCTTCAAGGTCCTAGAATAGATTACATTTCTAACAAGCTTGGTGCATATTATTTATACGCTCTAGCTTGAGGGGAGTGTTGAAACCCTAACCCTAATTGTATCGGGCTTAGCCCACTTTGTGTAGTTAGCCCTAATTTTAGCTATAAATTTAGCTATTGTTGTAATGTTTTGATTATCAAATAACAAGAACGAGAGTTATATTTCACATATTCCTACATTTATTCTAATAAATTTCACAATAGTGATGGCAAATTGCAAACTATTGAAATACAGCTTGGCAAAATAGACAAATGTTCTTACCTGTAGAGCTTGAGAGGCAATATCAATTATGTTGACAGATTCATCCATAAGATATTTCTTGAGGTGTTTCAAAAGTGCAATTACAAACGCTTCAGATATGCCTCTGTCCAAATAAAACTTGTCTTCAGTTGGACCGTCGGCATTATTATTTACATAGAAATGAATGCGCCTAGATTCTCCTGGAAGATGGAACACAACACTATGTGGATCACCAATTCCAACCTACATGCATGCACACACACAAGTACATACAAGATGTTAGGAAGGGGAAAATCAGAGAAAGTTTTTCTACTGATTTTATTATAAACTATCATGAGATGCCAGAGATATTAATCAGCGTACCCTGGACAAAAAGTCAGACACGAATGCACTGAAATTGTTTGTATCATCCGAACTGCACGTCTGAAACAGATCCCAAACTGCACAGACAATTTCATTGTTTGGATGCAAACCCCCATCTTCAAATATATTCTTATCATTGTTCAGCCCTTCAAGAGTGTCACTTGCAAACAATTTCGCGTGCAATGCTTTAAGACTGCCCAAACAAATAAAAATAATAATTACCAACTTTCTACCAGATAAACAAAACCAATACATGCAGGAATTCTGATGCTGCTATTTAAAGTTTAAACTGAAGTGTCCCATTTTTTACAAGAACACAAGATGAAGCTAGCAGAAGACCGTCTGTGTTTTTGAACAAATTCTACTCCATTATACTACATTTTTTCATATAGTACCATAAACCCTGAGCATTTCGTGATCTACTCTTTATTATACAGATCATAATGTGGCTACAAGAAACCAAATGGGTTCAATAGTCAACACACCAAGTAAAAATACAAAATGAGAAGATAGAAGGTGAAAGAACTCAACACCTCATTAAAAGAAACCTTGGAGGAAGCCAATGAGATCTCTTTGCTAACTGAAATGCCAATATAAAATAAATCAAAACGGACAGTCCAAATTAACAATTAATAAACAAATTTTAAATGGACACCACATAGTTTAGTAAGTGTTACATTTAGTAAGTGTTCCCTAGGTGAGTAATCACCACATAGTTTCTTATGGAATCTCCGTATCCCTTCAAACATCTCCAGACATGGAAATGGTTCAAGCTCCTGCAGTAGCTCTAAAGAAATTATTTGACAAAACTAACATAGTATAAAGCAGTCTTAATAGATCTGAGAGGATGTTCTGCAATAAGAACATAACAAACAGCAAGGAAAATATGTTGGAAACATACTTTGATGTAACCATAGAGAGATGGATGAGCATCCAAGGTTAGCTGATCAAGCAATGGAAGAACTTTGGATGTTGAACCAAAAGTGTGTTTACCACCAAAATCAGATGAAATGCAACACTTCACTAACTTAGATACCAACATCTGTAAAGCCATTATGGGCAAGCAATTAAATAAGATCAATATATTTTTGTATAAATTTGATAATGATACTTCGACTCTTTAGAGAGACTAACCTGAAGATGTTCACCCAGAGCACCAATGGCCCCTTCCGATGGATTCACTTTGAAAATTTGGAGCAATGAAAATATTATACTACAGCACTGATCCAAATATGCATCAGGGCCAATGCAAAGGTCAACCAAGTTGAGAAGGTAACTGTCAACAATCAGTGTTAGATGGCATAAAAAATATATGTCATTTCATCTTCATGTTCAACAAATAAGAATTAAGAACCTTGTGGGTGACAACCATCCATTAGGAATATGGAATGTTATACTAAATTACTAAGTAGTTCACAGCTTTTCCAAAAAATAAGAGTTTGACAATAATCTGTTAAGAGCATGTGTACAAGCTTTTGTTCAAGGCCTTAGGTAGACAGGCAGAAAAGAAAACCTCCACGATAAGGAGCTATGGTGGAATATATAAGAACAGCTTTGCTCGCCCATGGCAGAGAAAAGTTCGGACAAAGGATATGAGGCTTGGACTTGCCAAAACACATGTTAGCTAATTCCAAATATTCAACACAATTATTGAAATAAGAACTCCTGTAAATACTACTTAGCCACATCGCCTATATTATTCAGCTGAAGCATTACAGCTGTATCATAATCACAATGTTTCGCTAGATAATTGTCGTTGTAGTCTGGCAATCAAACAGCTCTGCACATCCCATCAAAATGTTTTCCATTAACAAGCCAAAAGAATTGAAGTGTACTAGCCCAAAAACTTCATTTATATATAGATAAGTTGTAACTAATTTTCACATGCAAGTGAAATTTACATGTAAAATATATTAGCATTCGCAAACTAGATTCGCAATTTCAATAAAACCTAACCTCAAGGTACTTGAAATAGCAACTCTATGCTCTAAAACATCAATGAGCACCTCTATCCCAGCAAGCCAGTTACACTTATGCCGGTAATGAGCTGCTGTGGCAATTTTGTAGTGCATCTCAACTATAAACTGAACAACCACAATAAAGTTAATTACTTGTATAGTTACAACCGAAAAGTCAAAAAGAGTGGTTAGATTGAGTAAAGACATTCTTCACATTAAGAAATGTTCAGCATAAAATGACCAGAAGTACCATGAAAACACGATCAGGTCGGAAAATGTTGATCTTGTCAATGACACCCAAGCTTCCAGAAGGATCATTCCTAAATGACCCCAATAAAATTAAGTTAGATTGAAAAAAAACATTAAGAAACAGGGAAATTGCAAAAAGCTTAGAGGGGGTCATGCACATCTCCAAGAATCCATCAACAACAGTCACTATAGCTCTAGCAATTGTATCTTTGGAAAAGAAAGGAAGCACAGGATCTGAAGCACAAGAAGCAAGCGAAAATATAGTGTTGACAATGGCAACCTGCAAGTTAAATGTTGAAACTACTAGTTAATACTAATGATTTTCTTATTAAAATATGACAAGGGTAGAATAGAAAGAGGAGTGTTAATTACTTCTATTTTAGGAGTTTGAAACTCTTACTACTACTCTTGCAATTTAACTTTCATTTACTTTTATTTAAGTAATATTTCAAGATTAACCAATGAGGACAGAGACCAATGGAAGAAACGAAATAGATATACATACAACAAATGCACTTTGCAGTGTATAAGATCCGACTCAAAGTGATTAATAAATACACTAAGAAAATCATCTGGCAAAGTTTTTACAATAACAGGATAAAGGACCATACCATTTGTTTCTTTATGAGTTTATCCCTTTCATTCTCAGACATTTCACCCATTTTCAATATTGAGCTCTCCAGAACTGCTGTTCCCTTCTCCCTCCCAGCGTTCTTACTGCAGTGTAGTGCCATACAAACAGAGAAGATTTGCACAAAATGATTCCTAACTATGGAAAATTGTGGGAGGTTAACGATCTGCAGAAGACAGAAAGTAACAGCACATAGTATGCATCAGACACGTAAAAAGCTGAATAACACGCATTAATAGAAGTCATCAGCTATGTCAAGTCATATTATGGTCACCAAATAGCACTACCAATACAGAGATAAATTATTGAGTTCAAATTCAAGAGTTATTAAGACCATCAAATCCATCTTTGCATCAATTACTTGAAAATAAGAATCTCACCAGCTTTGCTGTTCAACCCATCCCACAATCCCACTCGGACAATCCCTAAAAAATTGATGTAGTTCCAGAGAAAAAAAAATTAGAGTAATGCTGCTCATACCTGTGCAATCCAATTCAAGTTGCACACATCCCCATGTAAAATCAAAGCTGGAAGAAGCCAGTTGCAGCAATAATGAATGAAAGTGGTGGGCTCTGAGTCCAAAACAAAGAGATCCCTTGCCTAAAGTAAAAGTTAGTTACTCACAGATCAACTACAAGCATTTATTGGCAAAAAATATACTACTATGGGTATAAAAAAGACACAGTACCTCTAAAAGTGCAGCTAAGCTTACACCACAAGCAACCCAGCAGAAGAGAATTGGCCCCATTAGTTCATCCAAATACTGCAGAATGCCAATTAAACTTCATCAATAAAATATTTAGAAACATTGTAAACATACCACAAACATTATTCTCTCTCACCTTTGCCCTGGAAGTATATCGTAACTGCTTCGACAAATTATCCAGCACACAACTGACAAGTTCCCTGAAACAAGAGCACATTGCTTACAAAAAAAAAAAAAAAAAAAAAAGGAAACACCAACAAAATAAGAAACACGGTACTGTTGAGAAGGGTTTGTGGCAGCAATCACACATATCGCAAAAACAGCCTGCAACGTACATATTAGACAGCAGGAGTCAGTACAACTGAAACAAAACAAAACAAAAAACAAAAGTATAAAGAGGGGAGAGGAGGGGATGTAAAAAGTATATCCTACCCCACTACTTTCTTCATCTACGGAGTATTTAGTTAATCATTTCATTAAATGCATCATTAATACCACCTTCCTCCCTACCAACTATTTACACCCCTCGTTACCCTCCCCAGTTCGCCACTTCGGTCATCTCCATTATCTAGATTCTTCGACCTTCCCATTTCTCCATTTATTCATCTTTCTCCCTAGCCCTTTAACTTCTAAAACTTCTCTTCGTCATGTATTTATAGAATCAGCCAATCTAGCCACATCAGCCATAACTTCATAAGTTTCAGCAAAATCAGCTGTATCGGCCGATTCTGCTGAAACTTATGAAGTTATGGCTGAAGTGGCTAGATTGGTTGATTCTGCTGATTTAGGAATAAATTAAAGTTAAAATATATTATATTAACAAAATAAAGAAAAAATTATATGAAAAAAAGTTAAATGATCCTCTGCAGTAACTTCAGCCAATACAGCCAGAAAAGTAACTCTAACCTTACTTTTTCTTATTATTACACAATTCAACAAGCGAAATCAAAAGTTACGTGTTTGGTGAAAAAGTTGGCTGATAAGCCTAATAAGCTGAAAAACAGGATTACCAAACGGGCTCATAATCTACCTCCATTGTAATTCATCTTTCTCCATCCCTGTAAATATGCAAGTGCAGGTGGATAGTTTTAAGCATTTCATGGATTATTACAAGAAAATCCAATGTGCCGTTCTCGTCTCAACCCAATCTAATCCACACTCTCGCCAATGATGATTGGCGAGAACCTCACTGGCTTTCCCTTGAATGTTAATCAATTCTATCAACGCCAGCAAAATACCCTTTCAAACAAACGACCCTATCCATTCGTGGTTGGAGACCAGGGTATTTCAGACGAGCTATGTGATGTCGGTCGTACTCTTCCAAAGGAGATATGTGATGCCAGACTGGGTTTGAAAGACAAGATTTCAGTAGATGGCGGAAACCATGGACTCTATTCCCTCATACATTCTCTTTGTTTTTGATGGATCGTCGACCCTCGGGGTAGCCGGAATCCGGAATATAGGAGAGATCGGAAGTGACAAGTAAAATCAAGTAGAAAATTGGACAGAGTAACAACAAGTTTGCACACAGAATTTTGGATCCCTTTCCACAAGGTGATATTTATACTAAGGGACAAATACTTGGCCAACAAGTAAAAAGATGTTACTCTATTGTGGTGAAGACACGTGTCACACCTGTCTTACAGAACAGATATACTAGAGATAACTGGGACAGCTGGCTGATTGGTTTGGCGCCTAACAGAACTTGTCTCTTATGTACCAGAACATGCGTGTGTGCTACACGTGCCTTCCAGAATATTCTCAATCCCAACTGTCGGAGTGATGTGGCCTCCTGCACTGCGTTGGTGACGTGGCAATGACTTGCGCGATACTTGATTGCTTAAATGTCCCAGTCTACACTTAGTTAATGAGGCCCCGAGCTCCGTGAGGTCAGAGCTCGGGTATAGTGAGTTCTTCAAAAGGATCTAATCTTGGTCTTCAGTTTGTCGGGTGGCGGTCATTTCTTCACATCTGTTGACTCCCGTTGACCCGTGTTTGTGTCTGAGGTCTGACCTGGTACCGAGCTCGGTGTGTTCGAGGTCAACCTCAGATTTGGCCGTATCTTGGTTATCTGGGAGCCCGATGTTGCGCCGACCTCGGGGGGTCGAGGTCGGCCTCGGCCGTGGTTCCATACTTTGTCGATTTGTGGACTTGTGTTGTGACCCGACCTTGTGCGTCAAGGTCGGCCTCGACTGGAGCTTCGTACTGAATGTTGATACAACTGAACTCTTTGTCGGTTGATTATGGTACCCCTAGGGTATATGGGAATATACTCCATCAGTTTTAATTTTCCGAATTACATTCTCTCACCTATTTTATCATTTATCTTCTCTTTCTTACTTTATCACTTTGTCATTTTACTCTACTCCTATTTCCTGCTAAAATAATGTGTGAAAGCCTATTGTAACAATCTTTCCAATTTGGAGGGAGGGGTATACAGGTGATAGTTGTTATTATTTAAAGTTACTTTCCCTAAATTAAATATGTATATAACATTTTATGGATGTATACTCCACATTATTAATACTAATAGTAATTTATAGGGAATATGATTAGTTAAAAAATTTGTTATTAGGGAACTACACAAGTCCTTGATATTACTAAATAGAAAATCGCTACTGATTTCATATCATTAGTATTTGCAATAGTTTCATATTAAAATTGTATTATTGTAAATGTATTTTAGTTGATAATCTTATTAGCAATATTGTAATAGATTTATGGCCCTGTTTATTTGCTCACCAAGCCTGTGTTCGTAGTAGAAATGGAGGCTTAACTTTGCCGGTAAGAGGAGGCTTGTCCTCTACTCTAGGGAGGATGTGAGACTTACATCTTTAGGCCTGTATTGATAGGCCACAAGAATGAGACACGAGAGTAATCTAAAAGAGAACGAGGGAGCATGTATTGATTATTGAAGATATAAAAATCTGTCTCGGTAAAACATTGTTCTCCCTACATAACCCATGTTGAAACTCTAAACCATAACTTATTGGGCTGAACCCACGTTATGTAGTTAGACCTAATTGTACCCTAATTAGGGCTATAAATATAGCTATCGTTGTAATTTTTCATAAGATGAATAAGTATGAGAATCATATACTTCACATGGTATCAGAGCCATATAATAGGTGGTGTTCAGTTTATTCTTTAGTTTTTCCGGCGTGAAGATTTCCGATGGGGAGTTTTCCGGCGGGAGTGTGACTGTTTATTTTCTAAGGCTTTCTCGGTAGTGTGTTTTCAAGGGCAATCCTTCACCCCACCTCGGAATATCAGCACGACCCACCAGCAGAAATCTCGCCACCGGAGACCCAGCTATACACCGCCATGAGCCGCCTCAAGTTACATAACCTACACTGCTCATCTCATCTACTGTTCTCCGCTGCTCCGTTTTTGTCGCAACCTATACCAGAAGAATGACAACCCTTCGGAAACCCTCCCTAGAAATGTTGGAGTCTGTCCGATGTTGCCGGAAACCCCACGCGCCGCTGCTGGATATCCAATGCCGGACCCGTCTACCCGAAATTCCAATCCCTATATTCTGTCCTTCATCACCATGCCCGCTTTCATTACTACATCAGTCAGTACTTTGTCATCTCCGGTTGGGCTTCCACACGAAGAATTTGAGGATTACATAATATTTGTCTAAGCCACTTTCACTAGAAGTGTTTGAAACACAAGCAATAGATAGACTGGTAGGAAAAAACAATGTTGATGACATTGCCCATTACAAGTAATGATGAACAGGGAATCACTCAGCTCAAGGAATATCTCTTTAGCAAATTCCAAACAAAAGATTTGAAGAAGTCACAATACTTTCTTGGTATTGAGGTTGCACAATGTCGCACCGGTATTGTCCTTTCATAGAGGAAATATGCATTGGATACTCTTGAGGAAATAGGTATGCTGGAGTGTACACAAGTAGATACACCGATGATCGATGGATCTAGATGTCAAACTCTTACATGGACAAGGAGAGCTCTTACCAGATCAAGAGAGATACGGTAGACTCATTGGGAAGCTACACTATCTCACAATTACGAGACCAGATATTTCCTTCGTTGTAAGTGTTGTTTAGCTAATTTTTGGATAAGCTATGTGATGGTGTGATGGCCATTGGGATGAAACTACCCAAGTCTTGGGATACATAAAGAAAACACCGAGTCACTGAGTCAAAGGGTACTCTACAAAGACCGAGGCTACAATAACATAGCGTGATAATGTGATACAGAGCTTTGTTAGTAATATACGGTTCATGAATAATACAATAATATGTACGTTCATGTATAATACGATACAATTATATAAAATACGGCTTAATATATGTTTCATACGTTCGTGAAATATATAAAGATACGGACGTGTTTTAAACGTTTCACTTTTTTAAAATACGGCATATAATATGTGTCTTATATACTAATTTAAAGAAAGAAATAAATAATTATCAGTACAAATTTGAATGCATAGGTACAAATAAGTAATAAAAATGACATTGCCTATTTGAGTAGAAGTACGGAGATATTACCAAAGAATAGTTGATATTACTGTGATCGTGAGTTTGGTGAGCCACCACAACATTTTTCGATCTCTTTGGAGTCTTGGTATGGGTGGAGAACAAAAGTAATACAATAGTAGTACAATAGTAATGTCGAAACAGATTAAGAATTTAAGAAGCTAATTTATTAAATGTAATGACTATTAAACAATTAACAAAATATAAGGCATAAAGTTTTTTAAGCAATATAAATAATATTGAGCAGCTAGAGTGCTAGACATTTCGTTTCAGTTGTATCACTCCATTAGGCTTCCGTTTAATGGTGTGTTTAGGAATAAAATACGTATCAATACATACAGTACGTGTGTTATACATTTTATCCTTAAAGTACGTGAGTTTTTCAGAATTTTCTGAAAAATTCATAAACGGGAGTATTATTCGTGAATAAAATACGTATCAATACGTACAGTACGTGTATCATACATTTTATCCTTAAAGTAGGTGAATTTTTCATAATTTTTTGAAAAATTCATAAACGGGAGTATTATATGCGAATTATACGTTTGAGTGTATCATACGCGAATTATACGCGAATAAACTAACCGAGATACAGAGTACAGACTAGGTTGGATGTCCGACCGAGAGATGTTCTACTTCTACATATTGTATCTTGATTGGTGGAAACTTGATTTCATGGAAGAGTAAGAAACAAGATGTTCTTACATTAAGTGCTGAAGCAGAGTTCCGTGCAATGGCCCTTGCTGCATGTGAGGTTTTATGGTTACAGCACCTCTTTATACGGAAGCATAAAACCGTTGTAACTAATGTGTGAGAATCAAGTTGCAATGCCTATCGCATCTAACCCAGTGTTTCATAAGAGGACTAAGCATAATAAGGTTGATTGTCACTTCATCCAAGAGAAGATTTTAAAAGGACAAATAATCACAAGTTATGTCATGTCAGCACAATAGATCAGCTTGAAGATGTTTTAACAAAATCTCTTCGAGGGCCTAGAATAGAATACATTTGTAACAAGTTTGGTGCATATGTTTTATATGCTCCAGCTTGAGGGGGAGTGTTGAAACCCTAAACCATGCCTTATTGGGCTGAGACCACCTTATGTAGTCAGCCCTAACTTTACCCTAGTTATAGCTATAAATATATTAATTGTTGTAATCTTTCATAAGATGAATAAGTATGAGAACCGTATATTTCAAAACCCAATAGAGTGAAATTAATCCATGCATGTAGCAATTTGTTGGTCTTTATATCCTTCTGCAAAGCTAAAACATTTTTTAAGAATACATGATAGTGGGCCACAATTTCACAAACCATGTAACAAAACATTACGGATGGATGGCAAGTGGAGAACTTACCGCCAGCTCTATTGTCTCACTCCACAGAGCAAGATGCATCAGAGTAATAATTGTTGTTTCTAGGGTTTGGCAAGGCTGAGTACCTTCAGCTAAGACCTCACTGGCAGTCACTAGTCTTTCTCTGGTGCAAATGACAAACTTCAAGCCAATGTTTGAACTACAACAGGAAATTGATTGTGGAAAGAAATCATAAGATGGAACACTTAGAAGATTTAAGATGTTAAACAAGAAAGTGAAAAAAAAAATTATTTATCAGCAGAGGATCACAATAAGTAACAATAGATATTAAAACGGAACCATTTATCAGAACACGATTTCATACTTATGGTACTAGACTAGGTTAGAGTACGGAGTGGTCTATACTAAAGCATATCAATGCGCAACCAAAAGTTAAAATAAAAAACATCATTCAAATGAAGAGAACATATCACACAGAAATGAGAAAGAACCAAATGACATATTTTTTAAGTCTTGGATTCATAGTTTCAATCATTTAGGTCCTACATGGCTACATTGTTTTCATCTGTCTAAATAGCATATCTAGAAAGATCACAAACCAATCAAACTGCCTCTTTGTACATTGTTTGTGTTTTAGTGATCCAGAACCTGAAAGACATTAGCTTTTGTTGAATAAAAAACTACTCCCTTTGTCTCTTCTTCATTTTCCTTCTTTCTTTATTTGTCCGTCCCAAACTAATTTCAGTTTCACCATTGTTCTCTCCATAAATTTAGAAAGGTAAATATCTATAAGCACACCTTTCAGTGTTGTTGTGTTGTATCATGCACCTTTTAAAAATCCATGTATGCATAGCAAAGATAAGATTCCGAAGAATAATAAATCAGCATCATACACTGATGTACTAACCAAGACTGGCGAAGATTAAAAAAGGATTAAAAAACACATTGCAGGAACAAATCAGCTAATATGCAGGCATAAATACAAGTTTTAGAGTTGCCAATAGAAAAGCTATCAACCAGAAAAGACTAATTCCTGAACATCCAACAGTGATAAGGAAGCAACAAAGTACAACAATCAAGCACCAACACATTGAGAAAAAGCAGAGAACCCCAACACATTATCTTTGCAACTCATTGTGTAACTTGGAAGTAAGCTACATTTCTTAGAAAGCAGTAGACCCAGATTCAAATCCCACCACCCATCACCCATCAGATGTTTCAAAGAAATGAAAAAGTAAAATGCCAATACATAAAAAAAGACCTATAGTTAATATACAGTTTTCTGACATTTCATAAATTTTATGCCTCTTCAGACTGATGGAAATTTAATGCCCAAGTCGTAGCATAAATATGAGGATATGCTAAGAACCATGAAGAGAAACTTATCATAACTGTATTGAAAATGTATTCAGCCATAATAGAACGGGTCTAGGATTTATTTCCAAAGCTGTAGAGCTTTCGCTGGCCAAAAGCTAAAACTTGAAAAGGAATATAAAATATCACATCGAGTAGAACCCTACCAAATGTCCTGGAAAAGCTCAAAATGGCCATCCCACATTTGGAAAAGGATGCCAATTCGTTGGGCAAGGAAGAACCGAACACGATAATCAATATCTTTAAGCATTAGCATCAGCTTCTCAATCAAAGACTGCACAAGTATACAACAAATATCATCTAACAGAATTGCTAAATATATGTGTCTAATTTGAGGATCTAACAATATGAAATGAAGAATGACACAAATATTACTCATGGAGATTCAATGAACAAAAATACAACTACCTTTAACTGTTTTTTAAAAAGTGATTAAATCTTCCCAAACCCTAAATCTATACCATCTATTCCCTTGCTCCCATCAACTTCTCATCTACCGCTGACGCCGGAAATTTTCTGGAAAACAATGCCTTTTCCTACCACCGCAAAAAGTCACTGGAAGCAGCCTTCAATGGTGATGGTGACATGTGGGGCGGTATCAATCACGATGCTGGACTGGCTGTTATGTTGCCCCTAGCGGTGACATATTTACTAACTTTTATTAGTATATAAAAAAATGTCATATTTTTTTCTTTGGCATTTCTTTTAGAAGTAAAGTAATTACCCCAAATAAGAGTAACACAATGCTTTAATTCCAAAATAGGAACATATTTACACTTCTACAAAAACAGCTCAGGCCGCGCTTTTCTCAATTTTTCAGTCATTAAGTGTGGTCACGTCCGGCCCGCAACGAATGGACCACCAAATATGTAAATATGGTGGCTAGTCTTCAGGTTTACAAAAACATCACCCATAAGTCCATAACAATGACTAAGATGTAAATACGTTGCTAGTCTTCTTTGTTGTTTTGGTTTTTTACTCGCAATTAATCAATAGTTAGTTAGTTAGTTAGTTAGTTAGTTAGTTAGTTAGTTAGTTAGTTAGTTAGTTAGTTACGAAGTAATATCCTTAAGTGCAAAAATATTTGTCATGTTGAGTTAGGCTATTGGTCTAGGAGTTAAATTATAAAAACAAAGTTGAACATAGTGGGTGTGTCAAGTGTACCGCATCAGGCTTATTTGCTTGAACCGGCCTACACCTCATACCAAATATGCCCATATATTTTACAGGCACAACCTAATGAGTCATATATATATGTCCGAACCCACGCATTTCTAAATGGATGGGCTGCACAGTCCGGCCCATATTTGTACAGGTCTAGCATTCTTTTTCACAATATAAGAGTTTGAATGACCTTTTTATCGCTCATTATAATATTTATCTCATCTCCCTTTGTATCCTTTTTCCCTTCTTTCCTGACGATCTCTCTCCCTCACCTCTCCCATCTTCTCTTCCATCTGCAATTGCATACCTCACCTGCCTAGGCGATGAGGATTTCACCGGCGAATTTGCGGCGGCGACGTGAAATCTCACTGTACGTATTACTCCCAATTTCTCATCCTCCCTTTCATTCTCGCCTTTCCTTATTTTGAGGCACTTATTTTGATTTTCTTCTTTTTCTTTTGTAATTGAAAATAACCTTATCATTATTTATTTTACTTTCATTTTTTTACATTTCGATATGTAAATGCTATAATATGATTTGAAAATGTCATGTTTGATCTTAAAAAGTCATAATTAAATCTTCAAATGCCCTAGTTTGATATAAAAAGACCATAACTTGATCTGAGTTTTTTTAAAATGTCATAAACATGGATATGGGAATACCATGATTTTTAATTTGAAATACACATATTATGTCATTATTTTTATGAACATAGCAATATTATTTTAAAGGAATTTTATTAATCCATAACCTGAAAGATAGATGAATTATCAATCCGGAACCTGAAAGATGAAATGTGTCAGCATAGGACCCAAATGATTGAAAACTATCAATCTAGGAATTTCATAGGTTTTGATTTAATTAAATTTTTTAATAATTCCATTTCTAATTGTTGATGAATTTTTCTTCACAAAAGTTTATTAGTTTAATAAAATTGAATAACATTTAAAATTTTTAAAAATAAACAAAGAATAAAATTCATGACAACTTAGCTCCTAGATAGATAACTTTCAATCATTTGGACCCTATATCAACACATTTCATCTTTCAGGTCCCAGATGGATAGCTCATCTATCTTTCCGGCTCTGTATTGATAAAAATTCCTTTTTTGAAAGTATAGGTTTTTATTTTAGCATTCTAGTTGTATTTTAATATTTGTTGTTAGTATGAATATACAACTTGGAAGGGGAGTTTTGGCGCACCAGTTACACTGTTCTTGTGTGAGTGTGTGACTGAGAGATCAAAGGTTCAAGCTTTGGGAGCACCCTTTTGCCAAAATGACAAGGAAAGGCTAGCCCCTACACACCCTTGCGATGGGACACTTCCCTATGGCTGCACCTTTACAGGAACATTGGAAAGCTCTGAAACAAATCTTAAGATATCTATCTGGCACTACTACCCATGGCCTGATCATTAAACCTCTTCCTTTATCAACTATGCCTATACCAACTTCAGCCTTCTGTGATGCTGATTGGGCATCTGATCCCACAGACAAGAAATCCACATCTGGATCATGCATCTTTCTAGGTCCTAATTTCATTTCTTGGTGGTCTAGAAAACAATTAAGAGTTTCCAAATCTTTAGAAGCTGAATATTGAAGCCTTGTAGACACCACTTCAGAAATTCTATTGATTCAATTTCTGGCACTCCTTTTATCACTCCCAAAGTTTACCGTGACAATCATAACACAGTTCAACTTGCTCACAATTCTGTCCTACACTCTCGTATCAAACACATGAAACTTGACCTCTTCTTTGTACAAGAGAAAGTTAAACTCCAACAACTTGAAGTCTTCCACATTCCTGCTCCTCAACAACTGGATGTGCTGACCAAGTCCCTATCTGCCTCCACATTTTTGGATGTGAGAAGAAAACTTAGTGGGATTGACTTTCCAAAGCAATCACCCTAAGTTTGAGGCGGGAATGTTAGGAATAGTATATGAATACTACACGAGCTACCTTTGTAATATAATTACAGCTAATAGTGATCTGTTGTTGTAATCCTACAATATGCTACCTTAACCAGACTTGAACTCAACTATGCTGTGAATATCCTACAACTTGTAATCCTATTTTTCACTTTTACATTGTTTTACTACTACCTTGAAAATTGTTTCTCAAAAATATTTATGTTAAAACCGCAAAAAAAAAAACTTATATCAACAGATATATTGTAAAAGATTAAAAGAAAAAAGTAATACTTCCACTACTTTATTAACATAAACTTGATAGCAAATAACCTGACCAACTTGAGGATCTAACAATATCAAATTGCAAATGCAGTCAATTTGCTTAGTACGGCCACTCCAGTTGAAGGCATTGTTTTCCGTCACTTTGCTAATCAGTTCTTGAAGAGAGATGATGCCCTGCAAGCCCAATAGGGGACATTATGTACATTCATATGGACTTTGTATACCACTCACTCCTTGCATTACACAAAAACAATCATCTATAGTAGTGTTTTTATGAAGTGTCAACTAGTCCAATCAATTCAAAAGAATATAATCCCTCCGTCCCAGGCCAAATATGAATTGCAAGTAGAATAATAAAGTGAAAAATGTGTGGTAGAAATTTGTGCAGAGAAGAGAGAATAACTTTAACCACATATATATTACTTCAAATGGAAATGGCAAAGTTATTTGGGATGGAGGGAGTACGAAAAGTTCTTGTTGCGGATGCATTTCTTCACTTTTCTCAAGTTTTTGTTAGCAATCATGTATTCCCTTGTGAATCGGTTTTGTCCATTTCGTTTCACACTTTTTCCTTTTATAGTGGCTCTTTCACACTTTTGATAAATTCCAATTTTTCTTTTTCTGTGCTAACCCATTGGTTCACAGTTGAACCAGTAGACCCAGTTACATTTCTTATTCAATGCTAGAAATATAATAAAAAATTGCATTTTAGAGAATAGTTGGGGATACAAAATAGGTTTAGGCAACGGGGTACTTGCATTGTTTGTAATTGCGCAATGCAATTGCGCCTCATGGCGCGCCTCAGCTAATTCTCGAACTATGGCATAAAAGGCATTGCATATTGCGTTGGGAGTGTGGCGTACGCAATATTGTGGTGAAACTTACGCAATATCACATACGCAATAAGGCGTACACAATGGTAGGTTAGGGTGTAAGGGTATTATTTGGGCTCAATCGACCCACTTCTTAACTTTTATAATAAGCATATTCTGCGATTGTGATCCCTATTTAAAACTACTAGATAATGATGATTTGATTTTGCCGCCATCAATCTAATAAACTTAAAATTTTAGTATGTTAGGGATTTTGTTATGATAACAGTTCAAGAATGTTTCCTATCTTGTGGTACTTTAAACATTTTTCTTTGCTAGGATTATGGCCTCATTATAATTTGTTTTAATATGACATTTGATAACTTATGGTGAGAAAGTTATTTTATTTTATTTTGTGTTTGCACACACACATATGTATATATATTTGTGTGTGTATATTACACCTCTGGCATACGCCTCATTGCGCAATGAGGCTTACGCAATATGCAATTCTGAAAAAACGCCATGACAACGCAATACGCAATTTCAAACCTTGGGTACTTGTACATATTTACCCCACATCATTAAGAGTAAATATGTACAATTACCTCCATTACCCCCAATAAATAAAGGATACCTCTCATCATTAAGAGTATATTTATGAAATTGATGCTTTTGATGAATACTTATTTTTACTCCGCAATATTTATAGCTTTTTATATGTATAATTGTATATAATAAGTATTACACCTCAGTCAAAAAACACCTCAAATACAAAATTTTGAACCTTGTGTAATACTACTAGGGGGTGGTAGGGGTCGTGTTGGGGTAGGAGGTTAAGGCAATTGAGGAGACAGGGTTGGTCAGTTGGTGGTGGCAAGGCGCAGGGGCAGCGGCCGGTGGCAGGGATTGAAGGGAGGGCGGCCATTGCACTGATGTGGTAGGGAGGCAGCGGCTAGGGCTTATGGGCGAGGCTACGGTGGTGGCAGGGCGGGGGAGGTTAAGGAGGGGGGTAGCGATTGGGCTGGGGAGGGGGCAGGGCGGCTAGGGATGAGCTGGTGGGTCAGTGACTAGTTGGGTCAGGGCGGTGCTGGTCACTAGGTGAAGATGGTTGAAAGTTAGGTCAGTGAAGCAATTGTAACTGAACGGCGGTGGTTTCCCGGGTGGTCACTGGCCGGTGGTGGTGGTCATTGTGATCGGCATTGGTAGTGTGGCTGGCGGCATTGGTAGTGTGGCTGGCGGCATTGGTAGTGTGGCTGGCGGCATTGGTCAATGTGGCCAGCAGCGGTGGTCACTGCCAGAGGTGGTCACTGACCAGTAGTCACTATGGTCGGCGGTGGTCATTGGGTATTAGGAAGTCTAATTAAGTAAAATGCATTCAAGAGTTTCCAAATTTAGTGCTTAATTAGTCTCAATTTTGGAAACTCAAGAAAATGTCTCTTTTTTGTCCATAACCAACTTTTTAGTAATAATGTAATATTGTCCTAACCCTAATGTTTACTATTACCCAAGTAAATATATTAATGGTCAAATTCATGTATTGGCAAACGTGATATTCAAGTATTGCGGCTAGATAAGAATGGGGGTAGTAAAGTTCATTATTCATATGTATATTATATAATATATACATATACATACATGAAAATAAGTTGTTACTAATGTTTTATGAGAAAGCATTTATAATTTATAATACATATATATATATATATATGTAATAATAATAAATTAATAATACCTCCATGCCCCTAAGATTGGGAGAAAACGGAGTGGTGTGTTTATTAAGAAAAGTGGAATTGTGTGATTTATATTGAATTGGTAAAAAGTGAATAAAGTAAAAAATGAATTGCAACCATCTTATCATCCAAAATCCAAATATTACTAATGAAACAAACTTAGTGGGACGGACGGAAAAGGTAATATGGACAAATTAGGGGGGCGGAGGGAGTAATTTTTTTGAAGTGTCAGTAGGCAACCGTCTAATCACCTAGGTGCTAGGCGGTAGTTTGAACGGCGACTTGAGCCAAGCACGATTTAGAACACTGTGAGTAATACAAAAGATACTAACTGCCATTGTAGAAAATAGCTATACGGCTCAGCCAATTTTTCAAGGTGCAAAATAAAAAAAAGCCAGACTAGTGTCAGAAATTTAGTAGGCATGCCTGTTCTGATAATTTATTCCTTAATCTTGAAGCATCTTTGTTATCTTTTGCAACAGTGTCCAATGATAACAGACTCTGCAACAAGGTGCAGGTGGAAGCTAGTATATTTAAGCTTGGCAGTTTAAGACCTGCTTGTATGTCTACAACAACATTTATTGATGAAACCTGTGAGGGTAAGAAGCAAAAAAGTGCTTAAGTACTGTGTAAAGGAGCTGTTCATCTATTATTAACAAACGGCAACAACTACTAAAGAACTGCATTACCAAATCTAAAAACATCCTGGGTGAAGACCAATGAGCATGCACACAGAGACTGTGGATAATCTTCTCCTGAACCTAAGTATCTCGAACATTATTACACTATATTTTTCTGAAAACGCAAAGAACCTTAGCTGAGGACGAATGTACCTTTAGATCACTTTCTTTCTGCAATAGATTATATATGATATCCCACGTAGGAACAGGTAAAATCGAGAAAAACTTTGAAAGAATTGATATGATTTCCATCCTCCGATATTCTAATGAAACAACCATTCCAGTAGAAGCTTTTGCATCAACAGGTGCAGTATCTTCATCCTTAGAACTGGTATCCATATCCAACTCCAAGTCAATGATTGAACTTTTCCTACTAATCATTGGGTAAGAATCATGTTGAGAACCAGAGGCAGTAACACCAGGACTGTCTGGGTCAGGAGAAAAGTTCCTTTCTCTTTTCGAACATCCATCATATAGTTTAACCACAGTCTTCAGAAGTCTCTCAACAGATTGAAAGATCAAAGTTTGTATACCATTGAAGCCGTTGATGTCATCTTGCTCACCGAACAGTGGAGAGTGAAAAAAACAACTCAACGATGCTATAATGGTTTGTGTGCTATTGAAAAAGGTGTTTGATCTCAAACCAAAACAAATAATGTCATCATATGTTTTCTCCATGATAAAAATGGCATGATCCAAAAACTTCAACAAGTATGTGCTTAGATTGGAGAAGAATGTGACATTTTCTCTAAACCTGCAAGAGAAAGGAGCACATTATTACAACGGGGCTGGAAATGCTATTATACCATAGACCATGGAAATAAAACAAGAATCATCACTAAAGTAAAAGATTTCAAAGGTCCAACTAACTTAAAATATGCCACTTAGGCCTGCAAACATTAACTCGTAAGTCACTAGGAGAAGCACACTTTTATGTGATGGTTGAAGTTTCAAAACGAGCACAACATTTTAGTGGATGTGGGAAGAGATAGAAACAAAATTTCCCTCAAAGTTGCGACTAACTTTCGACATACCAATAAGGCATACGAACATCAAACCATAAGTCACAATGAGAAGCACACTTCTATGTGACTGTGTGAGATGCACAATGCGCTCAATAGTTTAGGGAAAAAGAAAGCGGGAAAAATAATGTATCTAAATGTAACCAAAAAGTTGCAACAATATTTTAGTGGAAGCAGGAAAAAGAAAGAAACAAAATATCCCTCCAAGATGCAACTACCTTTAAACATGCCAATTACGCATCACAAACATTAACTCACAAGTCACAAGGAGAAGCGCGCACAAATTGTGACAATAGAAGATGCAAAATATGCACAACATCTTAGGGGAAGCGGGAGAGAAAATGTGTTTAAAGAAACCGAGAACTTTGCAACTGTCTTTTAATCTGACGCTTAAGTCTACCAACAATACCTCGCAAATCACAAGGAGCACAGTATTATGCAACTGTGGAAATATAAAAATGAAAATAAATGATAAATCAAACAGAATATAAGAGTTAAATGGAATGTAGGGGAATCAGCACAGAAGCTATAGCAGTTATGCTTTGGAAAAAAGAGATAATTAGGTTAGGCAAAGAGAAAGGACAAAGAATGGTAAGCAAGTGCACATTAGACTACACAAGGTGCACATTGGACTCCAAGATCTACTAATGAGCAAGCGCATAATTTAAATTGTACAAAAAAACAGATAAAAGAACTTAGATATACATCAAAATAGTGGACTATTGTTAACCTTGATGAACCACGCATAATTTTAAGATTCAGATATAGAACAGACCCTGTAATATATGTGTTGTACATGAAATTAGATAGAAGAGCACAAAATAAGATGACATCTGATAAAGGCATCCCCTCCATCTCATTTTTCTTGATAGCTTCCAAGATATGGTTTTGCATTTCATGACAGAGTGGATCTCTAACTTGTCGTGGAAGGCGTATACTTGGGTAGCAGGGGTGTTGAAAGTCCTGAATTTTTTTTACAGAATAACAGTAGCACAGCTAAAAACAATAGAAAGTGTTTTTATCAATAGAAGGGAATGACAAAAGTAAATTGTATGTTTTCACCTTGAAAGCAGGTTCCTCACCAATCTTTGCAAGGACTTCAACAGAGAACTCAAAAAACTCATGTGGACTGCCATCCTCATGTTCTTGAACCTGTGACTTTCAGAGGTCAGCACCAAACCACATTATCAAACATCAACGCTGTATTCATGAAAAAGTGCAACCTGAAGTTCTGAACTGAAAAAAGAACAACCTTTTTCATATCATCCGCAGCCTCGGGAATATAATGTAATGGAGAAAAACAACAATTCCCTGTCAAAGCAGAATAACCTGTACAAAGTGCACATACAGCAGCAGGCAACATGGCAACCAACTGTTCGTTCAGCATTAGAGAATCCTACGTTAAGAAAGAGTGGGGAAAATCATTTAGCAAATTCAAATTCACTAATTAATGTTCTTCGGTTGACATAGTATTCAAACAGTAATAAGTAAAATTTGGAAGGCTTTCAAACAGTAATAACAAAAAAACTGTTTATAATGGAGTAACTGAATGATGGCTTCTTTCGCAAAAACATAGAGAATGAGCTGGTTTAGCCGTGAATAAAGTGGAGAGATCCTCAAAACGATGCATAGAATGAGTTGCACATCATAGGGGAGAGTGGAAGCTTGAATTATCCATGATAAAATTAATTTCGTAGAATACTGAGGAAGAAGGGGGGGAGTTTAAGGAGGGGGGATCAATTTGTACTTGCTCCAAAACCTCTTAAGACATAGCATACACATATACACCAGAGAACGGGGAAACGAAATTTAGATGAAGCGTGTGTTATGAATGCAATAGTGTCTAGAGAGTGTAATAGTAAATAGTGCCAACTTAAACAAAATCAAACCTTAGAGTAGAGCAACGCCAAAACAGCTCTTAGAAGAGTCTGTCTGAGATAGAAAACATCCTTAAGGTCACTCTGCACAGTTTCATGAGGGAAAAAAACATCAAAAATCAAACACATCAGATATACATTTACCTCCAAAAATATAAATTTTGCAAAAGCTGCTTGTTTGCAGAAAATGGAGTTTTGCAACTGTGCAAAAGTATTGATTTTGTTGATAAAATGAAGAGACATCTTTAATCTAAGATTTTATTACTGTAATTATGAGTCTTTAGTGTTTCAGGTTGTAATTAATAGCTGTTCTCTTTTCAGTTCATAATCATTTATGTTTAGTATTCAGACAGTCACCTAGGGTACTAAATGGACTCTCTCAGGCTCCTATCTGTATAAATAGCTTATGTACTTCTTGTAAATGATTCATTGAAGAAGAAGAATATACAGAAAACTTCATGGTATCAGAGAACGATCTCGTACCAGCCTCTTTACTCTTAATCATCTTTCCAACAGTCTACTAGGGTGTCTCTACCCGCCTCTCTGTTTAATCCTCTGGTGCGAATCTCTTCACCAACGGTTCTATCATGTCTAAGGAAACTGAATCAACCTCAAGTAACCTCGACCACTCAACCATCGTTTCAGCTGCTACTGCTGCCGCGTTTGCTCTTCGAAACCAGAAATTTGATCTCCATTCTATCCCGCCATCTTACCGTCTCAATGGCAGGAACTATCTTGGATGGTCAAAGCTGGTTTATACTCTCTTGCGTTGCAAAGATCTTGAAGACTATCTCACTGTCTCTATCCCAGAAGAAGGAGATATTGATGCTGCTATTTGGGAGAAAACTAATGCCAACATACGGGTCTGGTTATGGGACTCTATGGATCCCAACATCAGCAGTACATGTTTATACATGGACTCGGCTAAAGAAATCTGGGATTTCATACAGCAGTCCTACTCCGTTGCTAAAGATGGCGCTTTTGTCTATGACTTATGGCTCCAAACAACGAACCTTAAGCAAGATTCACAATCTGTCACAGATTATGCAACTGACCTCCAACGACGATGGTCTGAACTTGACCAGTATCAAACAATGAAGTGGTCGAATGCTGCAGATGCAGCTCTTCACAAGAGCTATATAAATCAGCAACGTCTATGTTGCTTCTTGTCTGGTTTAAATCCCGAATATGATCAGACTCGGGGTCAAATTCTTGGCATTACTCCTCTGCCTTCCCTATCTTCTGCCATTGCCACTATCAAACATGAAGAGAGTAGACGCAATATAATGATGAATACAAAGCTGATTGACAGTACAGCTCTTGCTGCCAAATCTACTCCTTCAGATGTTGAGGAAACTAAGGGTAGTAAGGGAGGAAGATGGTGTGATCATTGCAAGCGGTCCAACCATAATGTGGATACATGCTGGAAACTATATCCTCATCTACAGAAAGAAAGAAAAGGCCAGGACATACGTGGAACTAGTGCTGGACGTGCCAACTCAGTCACTCCCACGATTGTTGAGAGCTCTACTAATCTTTCGCCCATTTCCCAGGAGGAATTACAACAACTTCGTATGATGCTACAGTCTCTTAATAACTCAAATGGTTCTGGTCATAGCTCTTTGGCCCTGCAAGGTAAAACCTCTACTATTTTTTGTCTTAATGCTTCGGAACAGAGTTCACAATCCCAATGGATATTAGACTCAGGTGCCACATCTCATATGACTGTCATACCCTCTTTACTCTCTAATTATCATCCATTTTACATCCACACACATTACTACTGCTGATGGGACACCTACAAAGGTTGCAGGACTTGGTACGGTTGTTTTTTCTGAAAAATTAAATCTGAAAAACACCCTACATGTCCCAAACCTGGCTATGAACCTTGCTTCTATTTACAAACTCACTGTTGATCTTAATTGTGCTGCCATTTTTTCCCTTCCCACTGTTTATTACAGGATCTACGCACGGGGAGGACGATTGGAATTGCTAAACAAAGAGATGGCCTGTACTACCTTGATGCACTGTTTGTCTCCAAACCTCCACAAAAAGCTCTTCCCTCAATCATAGCCAATACCAACACTATTTGGCTTCACCACAAGCAGCTTGGTCATCCCTCTTTTCATGTCCTAAAAACCATATTTCCTAGTCTTTTTGGTAGTGTTGATGTTTCTACATTTCAATGTGATGTCTGTGAACTTGCTAAACAGTCTCGTGTATCTTTTTCTAGAAGTAATACAATCAGTTGTTCTCTTTTTGATATTATACATAGTGATGTCTGGGGCCCTGCTCCAATTGCTAATATATCCGGTGCCCGGTGGTATGTTACATTTATTGATGATTGTACACGTTTTATGTGGGTTTTTCTGCTAAAAAACAAGAGTGAGGTGAGTTCCATCATTCCCATCTTTTGCAATATGATTCATAATCAGTTCTCCACCACTATAAAACGTTTCTGCACTGATAATGCTCTTGAATACTTCAATCAAACTGTTTCCTCTTATTTTCTCTCAAAAGGCATTGTTCATGAGTCCTCTTGTCCATACACACCACAACAAAATGGCACAGCAGAAAGAAAAAATCGCCATCTCCTTGAAGTCAGTCGGGCTTTATTGTTTCAATCAAATATGCCTAAACACTACTGGGGGGAAGCCACACTCACAGCATGTCATCTCATCAATAAAATTCCCAGTCGTGTACTCCAAAATAAGTCACCCCTTGAATCTCTCCGTCGCTTCTTTCCTCAAACCAGAATTTCTTCTGATCTTGATCTAAGGGTGTTTGGATGTACTGCATTTGTTCATATTCCTCCACCTCATAGGGGAAAATTGGACCCACGATCTATTAAGTGTATCTTTCTAAGTTATTCTCCAACTCAGAAAGGATATAAGTGCTATAATCCTACAGGGGTGCAGATGTGACCTTTCACGAAGACACACCTTTTTACACTCCTACTTCTCTCCATGTATCCCAAGATACTCCACATCCTTCACCTCTTCCCACATCTCCTCCAACACATACAATCTCCTACTCTCCTAAGCCTTTATCACCAGACATCCCATTATTACCACCGCCACATGATCATCCATCACCTTCTATAGATGAGTCAGCAACCTCACCTACTTCCCAACAGTCTTCAACATTACCTGAACCTCAATCAAATCCACCACCAGAATATCCCATTCCTACACCTACTAAATCCACCACTCATGACCCACCTTCTCCTCTACCAGTGACAAAAGTGTACCCAAGAAAAAATAGGTTCAACCCGTTGTTGACGCATGACCAATCGGCTGACCCAGGTAATGTCTCTTCTTCTCCTCCACCATCTCCGCCAATTGCTTTACGCAAGGGTGTACGTCAATGTACCAAAACACCTCTATACCCTCTTGCTAATTTTGTTACCATTGATAATTTCTCTCCTTCACATGCCTTGTTTGTTCAGAGACTTAATGAAATTCCCATACCCAACTCTGTTTCTGAGGCATTAGGAAAGAAAGAATGGAGGGATGCTATGCAAGAGGAAATTAGAGCTCTTGAAAAGAACCATACTTGGGATATTGTGACTAAACCTCCTGGGAGGCATGTTGTTGGTTGCAGGTGGATCTTTACTGTCAAATACAATGCTAATGGATCTCTTGAGCGGTACAAAGCTCATCTTGTGGCTAAAGGATACACTCAGACGTATGGGATTGACTATCAAGAGACCTTTGCTCCTGTAGCTAAGCTCAATACTGTTCGTATTCTACTGTCATTAGCATCTCACTTTGATTGGCCTTTACTGCAATTTGATGTCAAGAATGCTTTTCTCCACGGTGACTTGCATGACGAGATCTACATGCACATTCCCCCAGGCTTCAATAAAACATCAATAAGTGCCTCTACACATGTATGCCGACTTAAAAAACCCCTTTATGGTCTCAAGCAATCCCCCCGTGCTTGGTTTAACCGATTCACACAGGTTGTTCTTGCTGTCGGGTATAGTCAAAGCCAAGGGGATCATACTCTTTTTTACAAACACTCTCAACCAAATGGAATCACTATTCTTTTAGTATATGTGGATGACATCATTGTGACTGGTAGTGATCCAGTTGAGAAACAACGTCTTGAGGGGCAGCTGAAATCCCAATTCGAGATGAAGTCTCTTAGCCCTCTAAAATACTTTCTTGGAAGTGAAGTTGCTCGCTCATCTGAAGGCATCTTTATCAGCCAACAAAAGTACATTACAGATTTGCTAAATGAGACTGGTAAGAGTGCTTGTCGACCCGTTACTGCACCTATGGATCCTAATCATAAGCTTGGACTTGCTACTGATGAACCCAAGGTTGATTCATCAATGTATCAGCGTTTGTGTGGCAAACTTATCTATCTATCTCATACCAGACCTGACATTGCCTATGCGGTTAGTGTCCTCAGTCAGTTCATGCATGATCCAAGGAAACCGCACCTCGAAGCAGCCTATAGAGTTCTACACTACTTAAAAGGAAGTCATGGACAAGGAATAGTATTCAGGAAGGGTGGGCAATTATCAGTCCAAGCCTTCACTGATGCAGATTATGGTGGCTCTCTCGTTGACCGCCGGTCAACTACTGGTTTCTGTGTTTTCCTGGCAGGAAATCTTGTGACATGGAGAAGCAAAAAACAAAATGTTGTGGCACGATCATCTGTTGAATCTGAGCTAAGAGCCCTTGCCCATGGCTTGTGTGAACTTCTATGGATCAGAATTATTCTCTCAGATTTACGAATCAGGTGGAAGGGACCAATGGAATTGAGGTGTGATAATAAATCAGCAATCAGCATAGCTCATAATCCAGTCCAACATGATCGGACCAAGCATATTGAGATTGATCGGCACTTCATCAAAGAAAAGGTTGAAGGAGGTCTGATTGAACTAAGTTATACTCCCTCAGAAGATCAAGTTGCAGATGTGTTTACCAAACCTTTGCAGAGTCCCAGGTTTCAGAGTCTTATTGTCAAGCTAGGCATGATGGATATCTACAAACCTAGCTTGAGGGGGAGTGTTGATAAAATGAAGAGACATCTTTATTCTTTAATCTAAGATTTTATCACTGTAATTATGAGTCTTTAGTGTTTCAGGTTGTAATTAATAGCTGTTGTCTTTTCAGTTCATAATCATTTATGTTTAGTATTCAGACAGTCACTTAGGGTACTTAATGGACTCTCTCAGGCTCCTATCTGTATAAATAGCTTATGTACTTCTTGTAAATGATTCATTGAAGAAGAAGAATATACAGAAAACTTCAGATTTCACATTAAAAAATGCTAGTAACATAGCCAATTCAAATCAATACAACCAAGTAACCAACTGGATATAGATCCACAGTAAGCATCAATGTATCAGTAAAATAATATAGCAATCCTCATATTGGTAGAGAATGTTTGTAGAGAGAATCCAACCCCCAAAACCTTCAGCAAAAGACATACAAAATGTTGTGTATGCATTGAAGAAATAACTGCTTTTTGAATGAACTTTTGTATTCCAATTGTTGAAATATAGAATATAAACTGGTATAGGAAGAGAGAAGGATTCTGTGTGTATTTCATTGGAGGGTTAAGTCTCTATAAATATACATTACAAAGATAGAATGATCCTATAAGATTCTATACAATAATAATATCCTAGAGTATATTCCTAAATTATTCTAAAGCAGTCTTAAGTATATTCTAACATCTTTCACCCTCCCCCTCAAGTTGGAGCATAGATATTTACCATACCCAACTTGTTGTTACATAAATAACCAACTCAAATTCCATTTAGTTCTTTAGTGAACAAATCTCCAAGTTGTTATCTAGTCTTCACATATTCTATGGAGATCAATCCTTTTTGTATATTCTCTCGAATAAAATGGCAATCGACTTCAATATGTTTTGTCTCTCATGAGACACCGGTTTGTTGGCAATGTGTGTATTGCAGCTTGGTTATCACACCAAAATTTAACAGGCATTGGTGTCTTCAATCCTATCTCACTCAATAAATGATTTATCCAGATTATCTCACATGTCGATTGTGCCGTAGCACGATATTCTAATTCAGAACTAGAACGAGAAACCACATTTTGCTTCTTACTTTTCCAAGAGACGAGATTACCACCAACAAATACGCAATACCCAAATGTAGTTCTTCTATGATCTTTAGATCCAGCTCAATCAGCATATGCAAAGCATTCTATTCTCATGTGATCATGATTTTGATAAACAATATCTCGTCCCGGTTCCCGTTCAAATAGCATAAATATGCTCTACAGCATTCCAATGACAACTGTGGGAAATGATATATTTTGACTCACTACACTCACTGAGTACACAATATCTAGATCGGTAACTGCGAGATAGTTACGCTTTCCGACCAATCTTCTAGATCTTTTTGGATCTTCGAATGGCATGCCTTTGTGAGTGAGTTGCCATTGGGAATCATAGGAGTATTGCTCGGTTTTGCCCATAATTTACCTGTTTCAGCTAGCAAGTCAAGTACATATTTACGTTGTGATAAAAATATGCTTTTCTTACTCAGTGTTACCTCAATACCTTAAAAGTACTTCAATGAGCCTAGATCTTTCGTCTAGAATTGGATATGAAGAAAATTCTTAAGAGCCAAAATACACGCATTATCACTCCCTGTGATCACAATATCATCGACATATACCACATGCAATGTGATGTTTGCTTTCGTTCGCCTATAAAAGAAAAAGTGATCTGATTGATCTTTTATCATTCCAAATCGTTCAATTGATTGACTAAATTTCCCAAACCATGCACGAGGACTCAGTTTCAGATCATAAAGAGACTTGCGAAGTCGACAAACATCGAATAGACTTCTTCCCTATAGGCAAGTCTACCAAATTCCAAGTACCATTAAGATCCAAAACATTCATTTCATCTCTCATGGCATGGCGCCATTCATGATGAGACAAAGCTTCTTTAACAAATTTGGGAACATAAATAGAATCAATGGAAGCAATAAAAGAACATGAAACGGGGGTGTAAATGACTATACGACACAAAGGAAGAAACAAGATGAGTAAAAGACCGTGTACCTTTACATAGTGTTATTGGAAGGTCGGGATTTGATGTAGAGACAGGATCTGAAGATGAAGGTATTGGTTCAGGCCATAAGATCGAAGCTAGACCAGGATCGGGATAAATAATCATAGGTCGGGATTTAATAGTTTATAGATGACACTATTAAACTGAGGATATATTTTCTTCATTGGTGGGAGACATGGGTGTCCTGGTCGGTAATGAGCCTCTGACAAAGTTCCAACCACGAGACAAGAGATACCTTTTGTTATTGATGTACCCAACATATATAGACCAACCTACTCATGTCCTTCACAAATAGTCGGTTTCATTAACAGATCCTGAAACACACAATATCCAGGAAAAATGATACAGAACAATTATGATAGAGACCTGGACTTATGGGTTTAATCATCATCATCCCAGTGCCGCAAAGGCTCCCACCTACAGTGGGGTAAGGGGGGTCGGATGTACGCAGTTTTACCCATGTACTAAAGCACAGAGAGACTGTTCACGGATGACCTATGGTGAAAATCGCGTCGAAAATTGCATAAGTTGACTGTTGCTTCATAGCAAAGAAGTTGCTTCATAACAAAGAAGCGCAGAAAGTTTAGTGAGCCGTTTTGCTTTACTCCATATTCACAAGCTAAAAAATAGTGAATCTTTGGCTCCAATGCAAATGATGGAAGACTTATGAGCTTAATATTTTAATTAAATGTAATAGTGGGCTGGACCAAGTAATTAGATAGGTTGAGGACAGCCTCATTTGGAAAAGAATAAATAGAAGGAATAGAAGAGGAAGAAGGTAGGATGGAATTCAGTTGGAATTAGTCTAAGAGAGTGAGGCCTCTCGAAGAGTCTCAAATCTGTTTCTTCTCTTTCTTTGTGTTTTCCGCTATTATATTTTGGTCTACTGTTGTTGTGAGGATCGGTTCCTATCATTGGTATCAGAGCGCTACGATCGCTGGTTTGGAGATTTTGGCACTAAAAACTTTTGTCGTAGATTTTGGCGCTAAAAAAATTCCGATCGAGGCTTGGAGAAGTTTGGGAGAGAGAGGCATCGAGTGGTTAACAAGTTTCTTAAACATGATTTGGAGAAACAACAAGATGTCAACGAGTTGGAGGAAGAGTACTCTTATCCCCTTATTCAAGAATAAAGGTGATGTACAAGATTGTGCCAACTATCGAGGGATTAAGCTTATGAGTCACGCCATGAAACTTTGGGAGCAAGTGATTGAGCATAGACTTCGAAGAACTGTGAAGATTTCAGAGAATCAACAACTGAGGCTATTCACCTTCTTCGACAACTTATGGAGATGTATAGAGACGCTCATAAGAATCTGCATTTGGTGTTCATTGACTTAGAAAAGGCTTATGATAGGGTACCTTGAGAAGTTCTTTGGTGGGCCTTAACTAGAAAAGGCATATCAGGGCAAGTATATCAACATCATCATGGATATGTATGAGGATTGTACTACAAGTGTCCGTACTAGTGTAGGGAGGACTGCGGAGTTCCTTATTACTATCGGAGTGCACCAAGGATCGGCTCTGAGCCCTTTCTTATTTGTCATAGTCAGGGATGAAATTACGAAGTCAATTCAATATGAAATACCGTGGTGCATAATGTTTGCTGACAATATTGTCTTGATTGATGAGACGCAATCAGGTCTTAAAGCAAAGTTGGAAGTATGGCGAGAAACTTTGGAGAACAAGGGTTTCAGACTAAGTCAGAGCAAGGTAGAGTACATGGAGTGCAAGTTTGGTGGAGGTAGAAGCAGTAGTAATAGCGGAATTACTCTAGATGGTAAGGAGATACCGGTCAGCGATATGTTCCGTTACTTGGGCTCCATAATTCAGAAGGACGGTGAGTTAGATGGAGATGTATCCCATAGAATCAGAACAGGGTGGATGAAGTGGAAGAGTGCGTCAGGATTTCTATGCGATGTCGGTATGCCGACTAGACTGAAGGGTAAGTTTTATAGGACAGCAATTAGGCATGCATTATTGTATGGCGTAGAGTGTTGGGCGGCGAAACAATGTCACATTCAAAAGATGAGTGTGGCGGAGATGCGCATGTTGTGTTGGATGTGTGGGCATACTAGGAAGGACCATGTGAGGAATGAGACAATCAGACAAAGGGTGGGAGTAGCACCTATTGAAGACAAGATCTGGGGGTCGCGCCTACGGTGCTTTGGTCATGTGCGTAGAAGACCGAGTGATGTACCTATTAGACAAGGTGAGATGTGTGGAGAAGAGGCAAGGAAGAGAGGGAGAGAAAGGCCCAAACAGACGTGGGTTAGGAGAGTCCGAAGTGACATACTTCTTCTTGGGTTAGATGAGGGGTATGGCTTTGGAGAGAGCAAAGTGGAGGGAGGGTATTCGTGTGGAGGAGTGGATCTCGTATTATCTTTTCCCCTTATTTTTTTCTTGTTTTTTTAATTTTTTTTAATCCTTGTATACTTATATATATAAACATTATTTTTATCCTTTTTATTTTATTATTTTTTAGGTATATTCATCTCTTTTTATGTTAT
Organism: Cuscuta epithymum; assembly: GCA_945859915.1. Taxonomy (NCBI): domain Eukaryota; kingdom Viridiplantae; phylum Streptophyta; class Magnoliopsida; order Solanales; family Convolvulaceae; genus Cuscuta; species Cuscuta epithymum. Next base: position 108,672 of record CAMAPF010000183.1, on the reverse strand, counting down.
CTTTTTCATAATAGCTTATCTTTTTTTATCTTTTTTTCTTTCTTTTCCTTTTGGTGGTGATATCATGTATCGATTCATGTTAGCCGACCCCAATACCTTTTGGGACTAAGGCTTGGATGTTGTTGTTGTTGTTTAGATGGAGAAGAACCAGGAAAAGGTAGAACAACCTCAACTATCGTTCAACGATTGGGTGGCGGATATGAGGAGCTGCTTAACTGAGATGCGCAACAAGTCGCATCAACAGAATAGCATCGTCTAGAAGCATCGCCGGATACCAAGAGGCCGAGCGAGGAGCCCTCCTAGACGCCGTCGGCCAATTGAAAATCAGGTAACATCGTTCATCGCTCTTACTTCGCAAACGCGAATGGCTTCTTCCAGCTCGCAATCGCGAACTTCATCTTCCCGTTCGCTGACTTCATCTCTAGCTTCGCCCAGTTCGCAGTCGCGAACCGCGTCGTCTCCCAGTTCGCAACCAGCTTCACAGCGAGCCAATTCTCAGTTCGCAGCCGTCCCCAACAGCTCTCCACTGTTTGCAATCATCGCCACAAGCAGATGTACCTGTTTAATCTGCCGCGTCACGTTCAGCTTCTACAGGGCCCAGATTTCGACGCTATCATATCCTCCCAGTTCGCAGGGTTCACACGCAGCTTTACATAGGGCGCAAACCTCGTCATTCCTACAGGAGTCATCCACTTCCAAAGCCATGGACCACGTTGAATCAGGAATGGGAGAATATTTTTACCTGTGCTGTCTTGAGGCTGACAATATTGGATAGCAAGAGGTTGGAAAAGGTAATTGTGCATAAACTGGAGGATCAAGTAAAAGTCACAGATACAACAAAGAGGAGGACTCAAGCACTGGCGTGGAAATCTGATATTGCAGTGATGACTGTTGGGCCTGATGTTTTTATACATACAACTGGGCCCAATCCCATAATGGATCAGTCACAATTTTTTCTAATAGGGAAAGAAATTGGCGCATTACCACCTGTTACTGTTTCGCTGAAACCGGGGCAAGCTGTTTCTGGAGCTCTTAAGGGTGAAGGTTCCAATCAACAAAGCACTGAAGGTACAAGAAAATCTACCCCAAGGAGTGTGGAGGTTCGGGTACTTCCCATGGGGACTTTGGTTGCTGCTGTACCTGCTTCTATTGGACGTGCAGTTCTGGATGCATCTCGAGATTTACTGGAATTCTTCAACGCGTTTTTGGGTAGAGTTCGGCATGTCACTTCTGAACATGAAATTCAGGTTTGGAATCTGGAAAACAAACACTTGTTTGTTATATTAAAAAGGGAGCCAAACATAACCGCATTCTCTGTTAGCTATGACAATCATTACATATGCATAGGGGATGAGTATAGTTATAAGTCTGAGTTGATATGTGGGGCAGAGAAAAGACATGATGTGCAATTGTCATATTGTGTTCCTCCTGACTATGTGGAATTAATTCCCAGCCCACTATCTATTATTAGTTTGCTTCCTCACTCAGGTAATTATCTGGATGTATCAAAAGGTGGGGATTGGGAGTTGAAAGTGGTTCACGGGATTGGTGGCAGAATAATATCCATGGACTATCCTGCTACTGAAACTCAGTGGCTTTACAGCAGAGTAGATATAAACGGCAATGCAGAATATAGTGGATTTGGGCACGGGGATGAAGCTGGATAGCATTGCTGCTCTTAGTCCCCACCTTGAGGACAAGGTGGTTGTCAAAGGGCGGAGTGATGATAGAGACCTGGACTTATGGGCTTAATATTTTAATAAAATGTAATAGTGGGCTGGACCAAGTAATTAGATAGACTGAGGGCAGCCTCATTTGGAAAAGAATAAATAGAAGGAATAGAAGAGGAAGAAGGTAGACTCAAAATCAATTGGAATTAGTCTGGGAGAGTGAGGCCTCTCGAAGAGTCTCAAATTTGTTTCTTCTCTTTCTTTGTGTTTTCTGATATTGTATTTTGGTTTACTGCTGTTGTGAGGATTGGTTCCTATCAAATTAAGAGTACTGATGGAAAGCAAATTAAACGCAAAATTAGGAAAACTCAGAACAGGCGGTAATGAATGTAGAAGTTGGAACAACAGTACCGGATCCAAGGACGGGTGAGGTAGACCCATCAGCCAATGTGAAACAAGAAGTAGGTAAATATGAATGAAATGAAGAAAATAAATTAGGATTACTGGTCATATGATCTGTGGCACCTGATTCAATGACCCATTTCGAAGATGATGAAACAAGACATGTGTTTGAAACGTAGCCTCTCTAAACGTGTGGTTGACGAGCGCCGATTTGGAGCTACGGACTTTCAACGCCAGGTCGGAGATGGCAGGAATGGTGTAGTCAGAAATTCGCCAAGAAGATGGTTGGACCTGGCAGAGATGGAGGTACTTTGCTTGATACCGAGATTCTGAATTCGCTTGAACTAAGGTTCTCATTTCTAAATAGAGGTTCTGGTTGATGGTGATGGTGTGTAGAGAGGTTCTGTCTTGGATTGAGTTTCTTGGAGACAGAATGCGCACAGGTTCTGAACTGAACTCAGGTTCTTGGAGAAAGAACAGAGTCTGAAAACTAAACTGGAATCTGAAAACGAAATTGAAATATGAAAACAAAACTGAAATGGATGGCTCCGACACCATGTTGAAATATAAACTGGAATAGGAAGAGAGATGGATTTTTTGTGTATTTCATTGGAGGGTTAAGTCCCTATAAATATAATATACGGAGTACAATACAAAAATAGAATATTCTTATAAGATTCTATACAATAATAATATCCTAGAGTGTATTCCAAAAATACTCTAAAGCATATTCTTAAGTATATTCTAGTATCTTTCACACCAATCATCCAAGACAATACATAAGCTGCCCGCACAAAGAATGCATTTCCAAACATGTACAAATGTTGCTACAAAACTGTTAGAAACGTCAAACTGAAAGGTATTAATATATAGCATAGGAAAACTCACTTGAGATCCTCTCCGAGAAAAATAACACGAAATGAAGTATAAAACGGATCTGGTAAAAGAAAAAAAACTTTTTAACAGTACTATGAAGTGCAAAGCAGGAATAACATTAACAATGACAAAAGCTATACCAAAATAATAAATAATAACAAAAATAATATGTACTACCTCCGTCCCATTCAAAGGTTCCTGTCCACTATTCACATGGTCAACTTAAATCATTCTTAATCTTTTGCTTTATATATCAACTTTTTATCAAATTTACTTTTTCTTTATCAGGCTTTGTAGCGGTTTTAATGTAGTTTCTGAATATGAAAATTTTATTTACTAAAAATAATCAGAGTGTGAACAGGGATTAAGTTGCTTTATCGTCAGTCAAGCATCGTAAACCATAACGGGAACCTCTCTATGGGACGGAAGGAGTGGTATTTTTTATAAATCAGACATCCAATTGGCTAGAAACTATGCCTATGGTCACTCTCTCCACTTCTCCAGCATTAACCACTTTCTAGAGCGGAACTAAATTAAAAAAATGAAAACTGCATAAGCATATAATGTTAATGTACAATATATACCAAACTAATAAGATCAGGTGCAAATACGTCCAAGAGGAAAAACACTAGGAGTTTCTTAAATTGACTCCTATATCGCTAACTTTCTGCCTTACACCTATTTTTTTGTATTCATTCAAATACACTGTTAGTTAGTAGGTCTATTTCCTTCCCCAAATAACCCAATTTTACTCAAGTTCAAACTAATGCAAGGTCACCGTCCCCTCAAGAGACCAGCATTCGCATCATATATTTCTAGATATCATTCTATTGTCTTCTAGCCAACACTTAACTAAGCCAGATTCCTAATGTAGCATAGAAGTAATGTGTTCCAAAAGTCCTTGTATAAATAAATAATGCACTGTTGACATGACAAATGAAAATTGAAACTTGTTATCAGTTATGTAAGCACAACTAAATAACTTACGTTGACGGCAAGCGTTTAAATAATTTAAGATCCCATAAATCTTGGGGCACTATGAATTCATTCATTGTATCCTAAGACATGATGCAAGAAGATGTTATAAACAAGCTACTGTGCACTCTCATAGAAGAAACCGGCATGTACTTAACAAAGTTGCAAAGGACATACAATGAGAATTATGTTACCAAGTAGCAGCAATGCAGCATCCACCTGCATACCCCACTCACCATTCAAGTGTTACAAAGAAATGGTCACCATAAGAAAAGGTACAGCAACAAGTTAAAAACAAAAGTGAATGAGGAACATAAATTTCCCAACTCAAAATAATCAATTTAGTCAACAAACACTCAAAGCTTCAACCTTTATCAACTATAAATGTATGTGTGATGCAAAAAGGCAAACATTTCACAAAGTAGAGACACTATGACTGATACACCTTATTAATAAGTAACATCCAACTCCATTACCAGCTGCGATTCATATGACAAATTTTTTTTCCTACTCTGAATTAGATAGTTAACATGAAGAGGAATACATTATATCAATGCTGGAAATGTCCTACATTCAAACTATATCATTCATGGTCATTATATATTATAAAACATTATGTAAACTAGATGTCGCATCCATGTACTTAAATGAGACAGCACTTGATAGTTTTATATTAGCTTGTAACATGTCATTTGTCTAGAGAAACGTAGATAATATCATGTATCTGGTTTAAAAATATTGCAATTTTCAACCTAGAAATAAACATTTACATATCAAATAATAACTTTTAAATCATGATCTGCAAATAACTTACAAGTGCAGTGACAGCACTGAATGTAGACAAACTATGCATTAGACAACTCCATACTGTGTGCCAGCTTTCGTCGTACTGAAAAATTAAGAAAACATAAGTCAACAAAAGTGTTACATTTTCTAAGTGGCAAAAAAAACACGACTGAAAAAGAAAAGTCAAGAAACTCAAAAGGTGTTGAGACCCAAGATTTGTGATTAAAATATTAGACTATTTGAACTATCAGTAATCTTCAATACTAAATTCCAATCATGAACATGACATAAGAGATCATATTTATAGAACTAACACATCCCAAAACATTGTTGCCAATAGGAAGTGTTGAGACCCTAACTTAACCCTAGTTGTTCTGGGCTTGGCTCACCTTGTATAGGAATCCTTAAATGTAGATATGCATAGCCCTACTTGTTTAGCCTTTTGTAAGACATCGATATAGTTGATGTCCTACAAATAACTCACATATAGTTGATACATGGCATATTGTTCATCAAATGAGGTTATGTAATAAATAACTCACATATAGTTGATGCATGACATCACGTGCTATGTTTCACCAATCTTCTTGTGTTTAGACACCTCAACAAAATGGGTTTGCGGAACATGAAAACCGACATTTGGTTGATACTCCTCGCACTCTACTACTCTCTTGAGTACTAGACAAATGTCATTCTCAATGCATGTTATCTAATCAATAGAATGCTCTCCTCAATACTTAGTAATACTATTATTCCTACACATGAGTTGCTTCCTTTACCGCCTCATGTGTATGGGTGTATTTGCTTTCGCCACGCCGTCATGCTAGACCAGGAAGATAGAAAATGTGAGATAAGTTCATCAAATGTATCTTTCTTGGATGTTCATGACTTAAATAAGGATATTGTTGATATTCTCCATTACTAACAAAGCATTTTATTTCTATTGATGTCACCTACATTGAGTGATAACTTTATTGTTTATCTTCCCCCACTGATACACCAATGTATCTCAACTTCTTTCTAGATCTCAGACCATTTCCTACCCGAAGAATGAGCCTCCGAAGGACCTAATGGTGACTTCCTTCGAAGAAACCAGGAATGAGCCTAGGAAGGCAAGAGAGCCACACAAATTTAGTACGCAAACGGGCCTCAAAGCATTTTCCTGACTTCTCTTTTATGCGTGTGTTTGGATGTGTTTGCTACCCCAATTTTCTGCCACTTCTACAAATAAGCTTTCTCCTCATTCTTCACAGTGTGTTTTTCTAGGATATGCGTCTGAATACAAGGGGTATCGTTGTCTTGATCCACAAACAAGTAGGATTTATGTTAGTCGTCATGTCAGGTTCCATGAAAATGTTTTTCCATATACTCGGTTAGTGTCTCATAAGTCTTCTGAGTCGCCAACATTGCAACCATGTCCTCTTTCTTTTTCCATGGCCTCCCCATTATCTTCCACAACTACTGGACAGCCGCTGCTCCCTGCACGTTCTTCTCCGGTCACCTGCGCTCTGTCCTCGCCACCTGTTTCCCAGCCGGCAGCTGAAGCTCCGGTGCAGCAGGATGCTTCGCCGGTGAGCTCCAGCTCACTTCCTTCCGACGCCTGGGACTGCTTCATCGGTCCCAAGTTCGCCCGTGCATTCTGCCTCATCGAAGACTTCCTCTTCTGGGAGTGACGATAAGCGTGCGGAACAGGTATCCCATCCGTCCTTAGCTCAAAATATTCATCACATGCAAACCGGCTCAAAATCAGGAACTTTTAAACCAAAAATGATTTTTAATTTAAATATTGGGGTTTTGGTTCCTGATTCTACTTGTTTTTCTGAGGCTAATAAAGATCTTAAATGGAGAGTAGAGCTGTCAAACGGGCCAACCCGACCCGACCTGTAACGGGTTATGCTTTATGTGGGTTGGGTCGGGCCAACCCATTTAATGACGGGTCAGAAATTCTACAACCCTAACCCAACCCACCTAACCCGTGGGTTAAACGGGTTGGCCCGCGGGCCAATGTAAAAAAAATATAAAACGATTTTTTTAAAAATAATAATTACCCGGAAGTATATATTTATATTAGCAAGTAGTAACAAAGGAAATATAAGAATTCAAAATACTAAAAATTCAATACTTGTTAAAATTAATTAAAAAATATTAAATACTAGTTATACGAGAATTTGAAAACTATAAGAGGCTATGTGACAAAAATAATCATTGTATAAAAATAAAGATTTACATAAAACTTTTGATTAATTATTTGCAAATAATGACTACTAATTGTTAAATATTGTATCGAACTTCACAAAAAATATATGTTTCAACATTTTATTTGAATATTTATTATAGAAATAAAAGAATAATACTTTTTTAATTGTAATTATAATAATATTGGTAGTAAAAGAACACTATTTTAGATAATAAAATTCAAAACTATATTTTTTTATTTTGGCCCGCGGGCCAACCTGTAACCCGGTGGGCTAACCCACTTAAACCCGCAACCCGCATGGGTTGACCCGCGAAACCCGTGAACTAAATGGGTCAGGAATTCTCAACCCTAACCCACCAATAAATGGGTTTAAACGGGTCAGCCCGTGGGTTTCGGCCCATTTTGACGGCTCTAATGGAGAGTTGCAATGGCTGAGGAATTTAATGCACTTAATGGTAATAAAACATGGGAGTTAGTGCCGTTTGATTATGGTAAAAACGGTTTGATGGCTCTATTGAACGGCATAAAGCACGCCTGGTTGCTCAGCGGTTTAAGCAGCAGGTTAGGGTTGATTTTTCTGAAACTTTTAGTCCTGTTGTTAAAAATGTGTTTCTTCATGGTAATTTAACAGAAGAGGTCTATATGCGTCAACCACCCGAGTTTATTCATCCACAGTTTCCTCATCACATTTTTCGTTTGCGCAAGGCCATCTATGATCTTAAAGAAGCTCCCCAAGCTTGGTTTTATCGTTTCAGTAGTTTTCTCTTGACTCATGGTTTTGTATGCAGTCGTGTTGATAATTCTCTGTTTATTTTTCGTCACGGCACTCGCATTATTTATTTGCTCTTATATGTGGATGATATCATTGTTCCTCGGAATTTCTCATCTCTCATTAGTCATTTTATTTCTCTTTAAGGGTAATACTTTGCAATGAAAGATCTAGGTGATATACATTTTCCTTGGGGGTCCAGGCTGTGCGAAATTCTTCTGGTTTATTTTTATCTCAAGCAAAATATGTGTTAGACCTCCTCACCCGTTTTCATCTTCACATTCTTAAGTTTGTTCGCACGCCACTCCCTAATAGAACTAAGTTGTCTCTCACTGATGGTGAATTACTTGTTGCTTCTACAGAGTACCGTAGCATGATAGGTGCATTGCAGTATTTGACTATGATTAGACCTAATATTACATATGGTGTTCACTTGGTGTCTCAATTTATGCATGTTCCTCGTACTTTACATATGTTGGCTATGAAGAGAATTTTCAGGTACCTGCAGGGCACTCTCACGCATGGACTTCATTTACGGCCTTCAGCACATCCCCATTATGTCCAAGCGTACTCTGATGCTGATTGGGCTGGTTGTCCTCATTCTAGGCGCGCTACTGAATTCTAATTTGGACTGGTTGTCCTCTAGCTATGCTGTTTTTCTGGATCCTAATTTGATCTCTTGGCGATCCAAGAAGCAACCCATTATCTCCAAATCGTCTACTGAAGCTGAGTATCGAGTCATTGCATATACGGTTCAGGATACCTTACACATCCGGTCTATTCTATTTGAGCTTGGCTTTCCTATTAATTGACCAGTTCGTCTCTTATGCGATAATATCTATGCCTCATATTTTTATCTGTCAATCCCATTCAGCATGCTCGCAGTAAGCACATTCATATTGATTATCACTTTGTTCGAGAGCATGTGGCTCATGGTGACCTCCTGGCATGGTTGTAAACGCATCATGATTCGAATCACGATTCGAATTCGAAAATGTGTATTCGAATTCGAATACAAATCTGTTTCTTGATTCAAATAGTTTTTGAATACGAATACAAATACTATGATATTCGATTCGAACAATATTCGAATATATTCAAATATATATTCATACAATATATACTACTCCTTTTAAATAAATAAAAATCAATGTAAAAATATCAATGACATAATAATATTTATTTACAAAAACTAGTAGGTATATTGCATGTTTTAATCTAAATGTTCTTACTTTGCTAAGTCAAAATATCTTATTTTAGAGTTAAAATTCTTCGTTGATTTAATTATATTGATATTATATTTGAAGAAGTGACTTGTATGTATATCTTGTTTGGTAAGAAATATAAACTATCAAAATGAGGTAAAAGGCCCAAATTATACATGATAGTTTTAATTATTTTCATAATTTAACTTTAATGTTTTTTAATATGAATATTCGAATAGTATTCGAACAATATTCGAACAATATTCGAATATCCAAACGAATCAAATACGAGTATAAAATAATATTCGAATATTAAACGAATACGAATATTCGATAATTATACAAATACGAATAATATTGTTAAGTATTCGGTTTGATTCGATTCGTTTACAACCCTACCTCCTGGTGCAATATGTTCCTACGAAATTTCAGTTAGCTGATATTTTTACCAGGAGTTTGGCTCCTCTAACAATTTTTATTTGTACGAGACAATCTACGCGTAGTTCCTCCTGCATAGATTGAGGGGGTGTAATAGTGTAGAATTAATTAGTATAAATTATTAGGCAGTATCCTAATTGTATTTGGAGACTTATTTCATTATAAATATTAGGAGTGTTCATCGGTTCGGTTTGGTCGGTTTTCGGTTTGGTCGGTTTTGGTTTTAGAAAAGGTGAAACCGTAAACCGAACCGCACTACTTGAGTCAATTTCGGTTCGGTTAATATCGGTCGGTTTTAGCATGTTTTTATAGGTTTTTGTCAGCCGGGTATCGGTTCGGTCGGTTTTTTAACCCCAAAGGTGAAACCGTAAACCGCACCGCCAAGGCGCCGCCAATGAGTAGCATTCCCTTTTGGTCCTTATTACTTGTTTCACACTTTCACCTCATTAATCTTCATTCCACCAATATGTGTCCTTTTTGGTAGCATACATCCTTTAGATTCATTAAGTATCTCATTAACCACTTTGTTAATGGTCGACTCTATTGATAACCACACATCATCCACTGTCCACATATGCTTATTATCAATACACCACAAATCTTTCTCCAACATTTTGTGTGCAAAACTTTGTTAGAGATCCTCATCGAGCCTCCACCACTTTATCTTTGGCTTCACTTGTACCTTAACCCGCCTTATCTTCTTACCTTGAAAATCAAGCACAAACATCCTATGTTGAGTGACAGCACTCTCATTTGGGATAATCTTTGAATCAATGTAGTTAGTTCTTCAAATCGTTTGTACTAAAAAGTAGTCAATTTGGGCACTATTAGCTCCACTTCTATAGGTCACAAGGTGATGGTCTCTTTTCTTGAAGCAAGTGTTCATTACAGCAACCTCATACGTCTAGGCAAAACCCAGAATGTTCTTTCCCGCTTCATTTCTAGTGCCAAAACAATGTCCTCCATGGATACTCTCAAACCCATCACGGCTTGGGCTCACTTGCCTAATGAGGTCACCTCCTATTACTAGTTTCTCTCCCTTTGGCACTCATCGCACACAAAATTGTTGAGTGAAAGATACATCTAATCTCACTTGTGGTGCATAGGCACTTGCCTCGGACATGATCTCATCTCCTACTGCCAATTTAACGATCATGGTTCGATTGTTCTTCCTAAAAACTTCCACCACACCCTCAATGTAATCACGCACCACAATAATGCGTACTCTATTTTTTGTCCTCTCTCTCCCCTAATACCACAAGTTAAAACCTCTGGTAATCTCACGTGTCTTTTCTCCAACCCACTTAGTTTCTTGCACACACATAATGCTGATAGTCCTCATAACCTCGACTACCTCAGATGATCTTATTCGCACCACATCAACCCCCACCATGCCATTACAAATTTGACATAATCCACAGGCATTGGAGTGGCGTGTCACTTCCGGGCAATGACTAGCAAGTAGCAACCTTAGCATTCTTATCACCACACACAAGCATGAATAACAGGTGGAGAAATGGCACGTCATTTATGGGCGACGACCTAGCAGTAACAATAATCATATTTTAATTCATGTCGTGTGATGTTATTAAGTGATACTGTTGGCTGTCACGCGCCTACCACAACAGGCTCCTCCTTTATCCTGGTTTGGGACATTTTCCAATAACTTTATATAAGGTGAATTTCATGGGCCACCTCTGGGTTCCCTAAATAAAAAAAATTTAGATGTTAAAAAATAAAACCCTTGTTAGTGACCCAAGCAAGCGATTTTACTATGTGCCTGTAGGGGTACGCCTTGAACGATTTTCAATTCCAAGCTTAATATATATTGGACACACTTAGGGAGTGTTTGCAAAAACTTAAAAAGTGTTTTTCAGCTTTTTGCTTTAAAAAAGGCTGATGAGTGACAACTTCTGCTTAATTAACACTTTAAAGCTAAAAGCTGGAGCAAGTGGAAGGGTGAGTCCAGGGGTGATTTGAACTGTTTTACACTTTCTCTATTACAGAAAAATACTTTCTTACCAAACACTGGCAACTTTTACTTTTTTCAAAATCACTTTTTTTCAAACACTACCAACTTTTACTGTTAAGCATTTTCTCTATAATCACTTTTTTAAAGAAGAAGCAACCTTAATCACTCCCTAAGACAGCAAAAGACGAATAAATGCAATGTCTTCAACAAACATGGAAAATGGCTTGTACCTTGTTCAAATTAGATTGATGTGATACCTTCTCACCGCCAGAAACAAGGAATAACAGCAAGCATGAAAGTCCTCGAAGACTCCTATGCATGCAAAAAAGTTGTCAAAGAATGGAGAACAACGCCTCAAGCATTAAGTAAATAAACAAATTACATGCAGGCCTTAACCCACCACACACACACACAAAATGGAAATGGATTTTACATAATACTGGGTAAAAATGGTAAATATGCTTCACAAAATAATTTTTATAAGCACTGCATACAAGTGCACCAAGACAGTGCCACCTGGAGTTCAAAAGCTGGCTGCAAGAAATTAATTAACTATTTATTTACTTAAGTAAATCATACAGAGTGAAAAACACTATACAAGTTTACATGTATCAAAAAAATTATGAGTGTGAATGTATGCATCCTTCCAAATAATAAACCCTTGAATGTGTTCTATTTTTTCTTCCAAATAAGCCAAATTAAGTCCAGACCAAACTGCTTAAGCACTTAAATGTAATTGCTCAGAAGATCCAAAATCAACTTACCGTACAGTCCATAGTAGACCATCATACATATGCTTGATATTGGCTTCATTGACTATCCTGGTACATAATAAAGAACCTTTACTAAAGGCCAATTTGTATACTAAAATAACTTTCACCAATCCATGCATGGCATATACAAGTATTTAAAGGTCCAGATTTAAAGCTGAATTGGCAAATGACAATGTACAGATTTGCATATATGATGCTCAAGTCATTAAACAAGATGCGTCTTACACAAACTTATCAATGCATGTCCCCGTTATACAGGTTTCTAAAACACACTCCCCTAGGACATTCGAGGACACAAAAGCAAATTACATGAAATAACTCTAAGGGGACATTTTTTATTAAAACATATTTCAGTGGCGTTCCTGTGTGTCAATAAATTTCTGGAGTTTAGCATTTAGATGGGGCTTAGCATTTTAATGACTTATGTGTGTGGTGAAGATGACATATACGAATATCATTTTTTTAAATGTCAAAAACATTCCCCGCTAGAATTACTCAAATTCATGTGTGATGATGTAAATTTGACATTCATATAGAAGACCATATTCAAGCTGCAATTGTTTCTTGAACTTCTTCTAGATATTAAAGGGTCAAATAAGGTCTTCTTACTCTTCTACTATTATGAAACCATCACATAAGGTCATGTACTCAATAAAGTGTCATATAAATACGTCTACTTATAAAAAACAATCAGATGAGTCATAACGACCTGTTGACAACCTCGTAATTCTGATTTTAGCATATGTATGGCTATCTTTTTAAAATAGATTATGAGGCTGACATGAAATATTTGGTCAAGGTTGGCTTAGATACAAGGCAAAAATAACTACATGTAAGCTAAAATCGAGATTAGGAGGTTGTCAACGGATCGTTTTGACTCATTCGATTGCTTTTTTAAGTAGACGTATTTATTTGACACATTATTAAGTACATGACCTTATGTGACGATTCTGTAATAGTAAAAGGGCTTATTTGACCATTTTCCCCTTGATATAACACACATAATAAGAAAGAAAAAAGAATGGCAACATGTTACTAGCCTAGAATGTGTGTTCCTAAAGTGTAATTTCCCCAGTCTTTTGGAAATAACATGTTTCTGTCACGTAACCATTACATGTTTATGGCGACTTCTCCTTTTTAAACTGTTTAATGCCTTTTTCCTTTCCTTCAATGCCGAGGCAATTTTTTACAACACTTTTCACATCTGGGTGTCATTTTTTCTACATCAAAACTTTTCAAAAATTTTAAGATTTTTTCAAAATTTAACATCTTCTGAAAATTGCCAAGATTTCCCACAGTCAGTGTCTTCAGGGAATTGGTATCTCCATTCTTCAAAGGTTGAGATAATTTATGCTTGCACCCCTCCCCAGACCCTACTTCCTATACGACAAACTGGTATATTAACATGGTTTATAAAACCAAAACCATGAGAGACAATAGGTGTATTAGTAGCAAGATTATACTATTACATTATCACAACACTGGCATAATGAAAACATTTACAAGTCACGCTCAACTCTAGATTGAAATCATAACAAAGACTGGTTTGGCTCTTGAGAATTTAAGTTTCAAAAAGGTATAGAAAGTAGTTGGCTTTATATTATTTTAATTGTAACATGCAACCGTGCCTGTTTTGGATTGAGAAGGATAGTGATACGAGCAAGGACACCATATATTATTATTACAATTATTATCATTATTATTATTATGTATGCTTTAGGTAGCTTCTTGGTTAGCATTTATCTCCTTTTGTAATTAACATTTATTTCCTTTTATAATTAGGACTCTTGTAATAGCTATATAAGGGTCATCAGTAGTATTCAGTAAACAGCTTGGGATGAACTAATTCTTGTGTGTCTTGACTCTTCACAAGGTCGGGCACCGATTAACTATAGGCTCTAGCTTAGGCTTATTTTATTATCTCTCTCATATCCTCTATTTCTTAGATTTGAAACGAGATTCCAACCACGCCTGTAACAATTTGGTACCAGAGCCATTATGTTCCTGCATAATTTGTCTTACTCCGACTCATTTCATTTTGTTTTCTTTGCCCAGAAATCCAAAAAAAATGTACTTTGTTCAGCATCTTTGCTGCCCTGCTTCCCAACTAATATGCAGCAGACCACCGCAGAGAAGACACTACTAAGGTCATCATCAATTTCCATAGTCCTGCAGCCCTGCCCAAATCTAAACTGCCAGGAGCAGCTCAAAACAAAATATAAATCATCTGCACTTCTCTTGCTCCATGAATACCTAGTGCGCTGCCCCTAGTAGTTTCCAAGCCGTTGCTCAAACTGATTATAACTATTCCTATTCTGATTTTTCTAATCATAACATTTGATCGTGGAAAAGACAGACATTGCAGGTTACTTCTCTTCAAGCTTGAGGACAAGCTTAATGTCCAACAGGGGAATAATGATATGGAGCAAGGAAATCTTATACTACCTTTGTTCTTTTATAGTTGCAACATTGTTGAATTTCACATTAATGACATGTTCTACTTTGATTACATTTTATTTATCAATGTATTATAAATTTATTTTTTGAAAAATATTGTTAAACTACTGTCATTTTAAATTTTCAAAATCTGAATTTTTTAGCTTTTTTTACTAATCAGAAATGAATCTATTAACGGTAAAACTTGCACGTTGTTAAACGTGAAAATTGGAATGTTGCAACTAAAAAAGAACGGAGGAAGTATTATTATTACTATTATTTTTATTATGTATGCTTTAGGCGGCTTCTTAATTAGCATTTATCTCCTTTTTATAAGTATTCCTTTTCTGTTTTAGGCAACTTCTTAATTAGCATTTGCTTCCTTTTATAATTAGGACTCTTGTAATAACCATGCAAGGGTCATCGGTATTATTCAATAAACAGCTTGGAAAAATTATTTTGTGTGTGTCTTAACAAGGTTAGGCACCAATTAATTCTAACTTAGGCTTGTTTTATTATTCCTCTCTCATATTCTCCATTTCCTAAATTTGAAACGAGATCTCAACCACGCCCGTAACAGATAGATGGCTCTTCCATAGCCATGCCGATATAGTAGCATGTGCAGATGCAGAAGTATAACATTTTATGGCATTCCAAGGCAAAACATGTCATAAAATATAAAACAGAATCATGCGGTACATTTCTATAACATGTGGAAGTATAAGATTTTAAAATAATGAGAACATTTACAAGTACAGAAATATACTTGTATAACTATATGACATGGCCATAGAAATATCAAATACTATGTTTCAATCAGTAGGATATATTTGACTAACCTATACATATTATAAAACTTACCTCTCAAAATTTTCACAGATACTCTCAAGCCAATAGATGTACAGATCCTGATTGATGCAGGTACTATGGTTATGTATGATATAGCAAAAAGCAGCATGCCTGTTGAAGCATAACAAGTTCATCCATATATCAAGGTTCATGTATACGACCATTTCAATAAATAATCACTTAGTTTTATAAATTATCAAGAATAAAATGACGATATTAAACTTAGATTTTTTTTAAATAAAAGTTCAGAATTAAGTATATTTAGGCGATTATTTATCTTGGAAGTTAGAATGTTTGTGATTGTTTGGATATTTTGCTGCTTCATTATAAGGATTTTTATTAATTTATTCGTATTATATAATTATAAGATTAATATATTACTAGAATTTTGGGGCATTTATGTTTTTAAATTTAATTAATACAGGGCCGAGTTGCCACCGAGTAGATATCAACTGGGTGCTGGTAATACACTGTCACTTCAGGATACCAAGTGATGTTGAATATACAAGTAAGTAGCCCCGTTTGTAAAAAATCATGAATATTGGCACGTGATCCTGCCAAAAACACTACATAATGTCTGCTGCATTATTCTGAGCTGTTCTTACATCTATTAATTTTAATTTTTACTTGATGTAATGCATAGGTTAGTCAACTTAATCAGAGTTTAGTGAACATAAGGGTTCCTTAAGTGTTAAATATGTAGTGATAAATATGTGCTACCTCCATCCCAAAATGAAAGTTATACTTCAACTATACACTGGTCATCTGGTCAACACAGATAGGTTTTGATCTCTAATATTATGTATCAAAATTTTATTATATTTAAATTCAAGTTTCGCGACTTTATAGAACTTTTAATGTAGTTTATAAATATGTAAATTGTAATTTCTTATTTTGATTTAACAATTGCCAGGAATAAGTTTGTTTTATCGTCAGTCAAACCTTAAAACCCGCAACGTAACTGTTATTTTGGGACAGAGAGAGTTGTAGTTTTAGCGTGTGTAGCATTTTTTTATTTTTTTGAAAACCCAAGTACCTTCCAGAGTAAAATGAAACAAACTCCCATTTACCTGTCTTTCTCCTCCTAAAACTCGTGTCTCAACTCTCAACTACATATTTACATACTTTTAGAACCAGTAAGCAGAAGATTAGCAGTATACAATAACCACGAGCATACCAAGCCCATTGGCCATTAATGAGACCCTCTTTTATCTGAACAGCAACATGTTCTCTTTTGGCTCGTTTTTCAGCTAATTGTACCTTTGAAGTATTTGCACATGCCTGAGCAAGAGAACACATTAACATCATAAAGGCACAATGTAAAAATAAAAGAAGAGAAAAGAACACTTAAGGAAAATCGCATGTTAGTACAATTCTCATGATACAGAACATTTCAAAAGCAACATTGCGCCTTCAGAAAACTCATTATGTTACCATTATTATTAATATTGAGATTGTTGGAGTACATAATATAGAGCATGCAAATCAATGAGGGAATGTAAGTGAATATAGTCTGCAATAATTACCCGACAAAAGACTAGGGCGGCAAGTTCCATGATGCTACACTGAGACCTTGTCATGGATTGGTATTTCTCATCCTTGAGAGTCTCCCTCCTACGCACACCACGCACATACTTAAGAGTGTCACACAGATTGGCACTTAGAGCGGGAAAAACATAATACAAAAGCACCACTAACCCAGGGAAATTGTTGCCCGATATACTCATTTGGTTCAATTCCTTGTACGTAATATCCAAAAGTTCTTCTAATAAAGCACCCCCGTCTGCAGCACCTCTAGTCAAATTTAATTGCAGCTTCGCATAGAACACAATTGAGTCCTGTATGGAGGGGGAATTTAGAATCATATTTATCAAACCAAACAATGCACTACTTTATGATATTCATATGAAAACCTTCAGGCTCCGATCATGTGTTGTTTTCCAGAAGTTAAACACTAACTGTTGCGCATCTTTATGGATTTCTAGGTACTTAGGGCCCAAATTTGGACCATCAATTAGCAAATATGTGTTAATGCACTCCATCAGCTTCCGTGTAACTTTTCCCTCATCCCTGAAAAGAAACAGCATATATTGTACAGACAATTGCTAATAGCTCAAATGAAAAAATATGAACTCGGGATAAAGAGCAATTATATTATAGGGTTAAAGCACAAATATACCCCTCATATATGTGTTGGGGTACCCATATACCCCTGTTCTTATTTTTGGATCAAATATCTGCCCAAACTATTTTATAGGTTTAAATATACCTTTGGTTGACTAGTCAGAATTGAAAGTGAGCAGGGACGACACAAAAAAAACTAATATGGGATCTCCAAAGCAATGTTCTAGCAAATTTGAACTAACCGGCGGACTTCTGGTTTTGAAATCATCAATTAATACTGCACATGTTCTAGCTACTATTGTATTCCTCCATAAGACCTCTGCTTATTTCATAATTCATATACGTGTGTGTGTGTGACAGTCAATCATCTTCTGTTAAGAATCTATATAACCATTTCCAAAAGTATTTCATGGCATAAAATTATGATTCCAAAAGAGTAATATAGAGTAGAATACAGTACTTCAATTATCAAATTTTAAATTCTTGGAATTTTAACATTGAAGACTGACTTTATTTCACTGAATTAGTTTGCGATAGAACTGCGATTATCATTTGGTGGATCAGAGGGGTTGATGAGCTGCCTTCTATGCTCCATCTGTGTTGTTAATCCTGCTATTCATGAGGAGTTTAAGAAGCCGCCTAGGAATACTTCTATCGTTGAAGAAGACGTCTTGCTGCTACAGGCCCTGAGCTGCTCTTTAGACCCATGGCGGCAAGAAACGAGAAGGCTAGGGTTTCTTGATTTATTTGGAGAAATGGAAAGGTTACTTTTTGTAGAGATATTAGAATATTTAGTTCATTATTATGAGATTTGTCCTGATCATAATCTGATTTCCTAGAATCAAGTAGGAGATTTGTATTAATTAGAAGATCATGCACATAATTATTCTTTCCTTTATTAAGTTAGCCTAGGCCTATAAATTGTATTCAGCTCTTGTGTTTACAATCAATCAATAAACTCTATTCTTCTAGTTGGTATCAGAGCTTCCCGATTCTAGGGACTCTGCTTCTGCACGCAAACACAAAAACAAAGGTTTTTTTATCACAAAATTACTGCCAGAAGGCTGCTCTGGGTTCTGTTCCTGAGTTTTTTTTCCTCTTTGATACTACCGCTTTACTAGTGTAGTATTTTCTTTCTATACTATGCCTGATCTCGAAGAAAAAACTCTTTCTCTCCCACCTTTGACCCACAATGACCTCCCGATATTACAAGTGTCATACCGGTTAGATGGGCACAACTACCTTCAATGGGCTCAGCTTGTTCGTACCACTCTTAGACGACGCAAAAGGATTAGTCACATCGAAGGCAAAGCCCCTGCTGAGACAGATCCAAACTATGAAACATGGGTTGATGAGGATTCTCTCATTATGACCTGGTTTTGGCACTCTATGACTCCGGAGGTTAGTAAGAATTATATGTTTTTTGCAACTGCTAGGGAGATTTGGAAGAATCTGGCAGAAACATATTCCATGAAACAAGATCTCTCAGCATGTTTTGAATTGGAAAATAAAGTCTTTAATACCAAGCAGGGAACTCTCTCTGTAACTGACTATTATGGCACTCTAAATGGTCTCTGGATCGAATTAGATCAGTATCAAAGTTTGACAATGAAGTGTGATGAAGACTCTACTGCACTAACCCAATTTATTGAAAGAACACGTATATTTAAGTTTCTGTCTGGGCTTAACTCTCAATTTGATCCCATTCAGGTTCAAATTATGGGTAATAAGAAACTACCATCTCTTTCGGAAGTCTTTCACACTGTTCGTGGTGAAGAAAGTAGGAGGTCAGTGATGATGGAAGAGAAATCAATTGATGGTTCAGCCTTAGCCACCGGAAAGGGTTCCATACAAGGATCCACTTTGGGAGACCCTTTTTTGAAGTCCAATCGTGAAGACCGATTGTGCAGTTACTGTAAAAAATCTGGTCATACAAAGGACACGTGTTTCAAATTGCATGGAAGGGATAAAGTCCTTGGACGTATAAGCGGGTCCAAAAATATTTTTCAGAGACGTGCAAATCACACAGTTTCTAACGTGGAAATTGAAGGCAATCCACCTAGTTCATCCACAGAAGATATTCCCAGCCTTAGCAAAGCAAAACTTGAGCGCCTAAGAGCACTTATGGACTCCTTGAGCACACCCTCTGGTAATTGTTCTCTAACAATGACTGGTAAGAATTCTACCTTCTTATCTTTTGATGCTTTAAGTACTGATCATAGTTGGATTGTTGACTCTGGTGCTACAGATCACATGACACCTCACCTCTCACATTTATCTTCATATTCCACTTTACCAACCAAACACCATATCACTGTTGCTAATGGATCCCAAATTCCCATTACTGGATGTGGTAACACCATTGTGAATTCATCTCTTCACCTTAAGCATGTCCTTCATGTTCCAGGGCTCTCTAGAAATCTTTTGTCTATCCACAAACTTACCAAAGATTTAAACTGTGTAGTAACTTTCTTTCATTCCCATTGTGTTTTTCAGGATCTTGCCACGGGGAAGACGATTGGAATTGCTAAGGAACGGGACGGGTTATACTCTATGCCGTATAAGGAAAGTATTTGTCGTCAAGCGAGTTCAGAATCTTGGAATTCCTCTCAAATATGGTTGCATCACAAACGTCTTGGGCATCCTCCCTTTAGAGTTGTTCGGGCCATGTTTCCCCATTTATTTACAAAATTGTCAGTTGAGTCTTTTCACTGTGATGTATGTCAATTTTCCAAACATCACCGTTCAACTTTTGTTCCTAGTAATAATAAAAGTGCCCAACCTTTTGATTTGGTTCATTCTGATGTTTGAGGACCTTCGTCCATTTCAAATATTTTGGTGCAAAATGGTTTGTCACTTTTATTGATGACTGTTCTAGGATTACATGGGTTTTTCTTATGAAAGATAAATCAGAGGTGTTTCAACTATGTGTTAATTTTTTCCACATGGTTCAAACCCAATTTGGAAAACCTATTAAACGGTTACGGTCAGACAATGGGAAAGAATATGTCAATCAGAACTTTTCTAATTTTCTGAAACAAAATGGTGTTGTTCATGAATTGACTTGTGTTGACACCCCCAACAAAACGGGGTGGCTGAACGGAAAAACCGCCATCTTCTTGAAATCGCTAGAGCATTACTCTTTCAAATGAATGTTCCTAAGTTTTATTAGGGAGAAGCTGTGTTGACCGCTACTTATTTAATCAATAGGTTACCATCTAGGGTTTTATCTGGTGTTAGCCCTATTCATTTTATAAACAATTTTTTTCCCATCAGTGCCCATTATGTCAAGTCTCCAGGGTCGTGTTTTTGGTTGTTCTGCATTTGTTCATGTTCATGGTCCTCATCGAAGTAAGTTAGTCCCCAGGGCACTTAAATGTATCTTTATAGGATATGCACCAAATAAAAAAGGTTATAAATGTTATCATCCTTCTAGTCGCCGTGTTTATATATCCATGGATGTCACTTTTCTGGAAACCGAATATTTTTATCCTAATTCTCAGGTTCAAGGGGAGAGTAGACTGGAAGTTGAGTCCCCTGAGCTTTCTGTTCTTCCTCTAATAAATGAACCCTTGAATTCACATCCTAGTCCTGCCCCTAAGGACAGGGATGCTACTGATAATGGTTCTGAACAAATACCAGTGAATAATAATGATGACAGGTACCGTATAAAGTACCAACGGAAAGCTAAATTCGTCCTAATCCATGAGCAAGTCCAATCATCTAACCCTGAGGTAAGTACTCACAACCCTGAGCCTAATAATTCTTGTTTAATTGCTCCTAACTCCGCGCCTAATAAATATTGTTAGCCAAATCCCGATGACCTGCCCATTGCGTTGAGAAAGAAAAAACGATCTTGCACCCAGTACCCTATATCTCAATTTGTGTGTACTAAGAATCTTTCTGCCCAACATCAGAGTTTTCTTTCAACTATTGACTCTATTAGAGTCCCTGCATCAGTGCAAGAATCTTTAAAAGATAAGAATTGGATTCAAGCCATGAATGAAGAGATGCATGCACTATAAAAGAATAAAACCTGGGAGATGGTTGAAAAACCAAATAATAAAAAAACAGTAGGCTGCAGGTGGATATACACAGTAAAGTACTGATGGTACATTTGACAGGTATAAGGCGAGGTTAGTAGCAAAGGGTTTCACCCAGACCTATGGGATTGATTATGAAGATACATTTGCTCCTGTAGCAAAAATGAATACAGTAAGGATCATTTTATCCTTAGCAGCCCACTTTGATTGGGAGTTACAGCAGTTCGATGTAAAAAATGCTTTCTTGCATGGAGATTTAGAAGAAGAGGTATATATGGAGATTGAAGAAGGCCCTATACGGGCTCAAGCAATCACCCCGAGCATGGTTTGGAAGGTTTACTCAGGCCATGGTATCACTGGGGTATAAACAAAGCCAAGGTGATCATACCCTCTTTATAAAACACACTGAAAATGGAAAACTAACTCTTTTGTTAGTCTATGTAGATGATATGATCATTTCAGGGAATGATGAATATGAAAAACAGATTATGAGAAAGTAGTTGGTAGCTCAGTTTGAAATGAAATACCTTGGAAAGCTCAAATATTTCCTAGGCATGAAAGTGGCATACTCAAAACAAGGCATTTTCATTTCCCAAAGAAAATATGTCCTTGATCTTCTCAAAGAAACTGGTAAGTTAGGCTGCAAAATCACTGGAGTACCCATAGAGCAAAATCACAGGATTGGGAGTGATGAGAAGAGCCCAAAAGTAGAGAAGACTCAATATCAGAGACTCGTGGGAAAACTCATTTACCTATCTCACACACGGCCTGATATAGTGATAAGAACCTGAGATGGCGAGGGAAGTAATACAAATAATATTGTAATAAGCTGTAATAAGTAAGTGGGCTTGGCCCAAATAATAAGTGGATTGGGATGTAAGTGGGCTTTGGGAATAGAATAAATAGTAGGTAGGAGAAGGGAAAAGTAGTCTGGGTTTGAGTAAGAATTGGGATCATAGCGATCGATTTACGGTTACAATATTAGAGTACGCATCATATAGCATATCCTGTTGTGTTGTTAGTCAGTTCATGCATGATCCGCGCGAAAGACATTTGCAGGCAGTGAATAAAATCTTACAATATTTGAAGGCAAGTCCTGGAAGAGGACTGCTATTCAAAAAGGAGGAACATCTGTCTATGGAGATCTATACAGATGCAGACTATGCGGGGTCAATTGTTGACCGGAGGTCTACTACTGGCTATTGCATGTTCTTGGGTGGAAATTTAGTGACTTGGAGGAGCAAGAAGCAGAATGTTGTGGCACGATCGAGCGCAGAAGCAGAATTCAGGGCCTTGGCTCAAGGAGTTTGTGAATTATTATGGATGAAGATCATATTAGAAGATTTGAAAATACCGTTTAAAGCTCCTGTGAGACTCTTATGTGATAATAAATCTGCTATTAGTATAGCTCATAATCCAGTCCAGCATGATAGAACAAAACACATAGAAATAGACTGACACTTCATCAAGGAAAAACTAGATAGTGGTCTTATTTCTACACAGTATGTTCCTTCGGAGCTTCAGTTGGCTTATGTGCTCACCAAAGGGCTTCCAGCAGAGCGATTTCGAGAACTTACTTGCAAGCTGGGAATGATAGACATCCATTCACCATCTTGAGGGGGAGTGTAGAGATATTAGAATATTTAGTTCATTATTATGAGATTTGTCCTGATCATAATCTGATTTCCTAGAATCAAGTAGGAGATTTGTATTAATTAGAAGATCCTGCACATAATTATTCTTTCCTTTATTAAGTTAGCCTAGGCCTATAAATTGTATTCAGCTCTTGTATTTACAATCAATCAATAAACTCTATTCATCTAGTCTTTTTGAATGACAGTCAGTAAAGGGTATATATGGGCTTAAAGTAACTTTGACAGTCATTTGAACCAAAAAAATAGATCAAGGATATAGGTGTTCTATGGTGTATTATTGAGGGGTATTTTTGTTCCTTTTCCCTTATATTATACTACCTCCGTCCCATTTTGTGTGTCCTACTTTGATTTGACCCAATTATGAATAAAGTGGTTGAAAAAGTAAAGTTATGGTTGAGATTTGAGTATAATAAAGTGAAATGTTGTAGACCATATACGGAGTATTTCTTTCCATAAAAGGAAATGTGACACTTATTTTGGGACAACCCAAAAATTAAAGTACGACACCTAAAATGGGATGGAGGGAGTATGTATATAAAAATACAATGACAAGAATCTGAAAATGTTATACCCTATTTGAGTAAAAAACTGAGCAAAACCCACTAAAATCTGCTCACGAAGATCATTAGAAAAATCTCCAGGGGGGTTCTCAAGAAGAGAATGAAGTGTCAGAAGACAACGGAAAATCTCATCTTTAGGATTCAACTGACCATCATTTTTTGCACTAAGACTTGTTTGCACTTTTTCCATGTAGAAAAGCATAAGACCTAGTCAGTTACAATAAAATAATGAGAACAAAAACAATACAGAAGATGTGGCATGGTTTTTTGTAAAGAATCGTAGTCCGTCCAACCGATGGTTAAATTAAATGATACTCACAATAATAAATATGCTTCCTCATGTGAAGTCCATAAGGCCTCACTGCTAATAGATCCCGCAGAATAGTGCTATACTCAGATTGGAAACTAGGAACATCCCTTAGAACATCACAGACATGTTTAAAGAGAAACTTTACCACATGGAGAAGAAGCTGAGTCTTGCCTGACAGAATAACATTCACATTATATAAATTACAAATTCATTTATTGAGAAGTGAAATGACCGAAACCTGAAGGAAAAATTGCACGGGCTCAAATTTAAAAACATAAAACTTTAAGAATGGCTTAAAACAGTGGTGGAATAAGTGATTAACATGACCTTAAGTACGAACCTCAGAAAGAGATGGAGAAACAAATGATGGGATTGCTATCAAATGCAAATCTAAATAAATTTACGTATAGAATATAGCTAGCACAATCACCAACCTATTCAGCTTGCTCTAGTTCAAAAGAGTGAAACTTGATATAAACAAGATACATTAATTATGGCCAAATGGTCTGGCACGAGAATTGGCACATTTTTGTACATCTAAAAAATGTAGAAATGTCCAATTTTTTCTCACTAATTAAAAAAGTCAAAACCGAAGATTTAAAAAAATATGAAATTTAGTAACATATTATGTAGAGTTCTCATTTCCATCATTTGCAATGAAGCCAAAGATTCTTATTTTTTGGCTTGAGAATATGATGGAATAAAGCAAAATGACTCACTAAACTGTCAGCGCTTCTTTGTTATGAAGCAGCAGTCAGTCCATGCAATTTTGGACGCAATTTTCACTATGGGTCATCCGGAAACAGTCTCTCTGTGCTTTAGTACAGGGGTAAGACTGCGTACATCCGACCCCCCCTACCCCACCGTAGGTGGGAGCCTTTGCGGCGCTGGGGTAAATGAAAATGAAATGATTATGTAGAGTTCTCAAAAATCATAAATGTTTTAGACATTTGTAGATAATTCGATAAACATGTATTAGCCAAATTGAGATTATATTCAAATACTTCGGTACTCAAATTGGAATGAAGAACAAATAAATGCACCAAAGCTGGAATAATGAATAACATCAAGTACTCATTTAAGAAAATCATCTTAAACACAAAATAGAAATTAATTCTTTTATAGTATACTCTGTGTATCCCATATGTTCTAATAATTACTCATGTGGTCAATACAATTCTCTTTTATTCTCTTATTAAATTTTTTCATATCCAAATTTGATTTTTTCCATTATAATATAGCTTTTAGGGTAACTTTCTATGATACTTAGTCAAACATTAAAATGTGAGAAGTAATTCAAACGCTCAGCCAAACTTTGTAATTTAATATGACCCTTATAGTATGGGAGGGATGGAGCACTAAATTGTTGTAAATATTATTTCACATCTATATCGAACACTTTGTGAACCTTTATATATTGAAAGAAATATTTAAGTTTTGACAACATTAATACCAAGTTTGGGAAACTTTACAAAAATGATCTTAAATTGTTAACAGCATCACAAAAATGGGCCCTAATAACAGAATGTTAACATTATTAAATTATGGTTCGTAGTTATGAAGCTATTAAAGAGCTGGGACTATTGTTGTAATTTGTAAACTTCTTGGACTGGGATTTTTTTGTAAAATAAGTTCAAGTAATATTTTGTATTTCGATTTCGCCTTAATTTAGCTAGCAACTTTACATGTACACGTTCTGGCTTACACTTCATATGGTAGCTGATATGTCAAAATAATTCCCATTAAAATATTAACATCTTTTAGGGCCATGTGAACTGCTCTTCGTAACGCATTATAGTGTCGTCATCTCATTTCAAAGATAACCGTCCAAAACACCAACCTGAATATTGAGAGTCCTCAGCCCTTTGCACAACAACTCGAAGAGTTTTTGCGAATGTCAACTTTGGTGGCCGTTTCTTGCTTCCAGATATCTCCAGCAACACACAATTCATTAGCAATTCCACAAGGAAAGGCCATGTTTCAGCTGTCATCAAAATAAGCACCCCTCAAATTTCACACTAATAATCACTCAGACAATAACACTTCTATTAAACAATAATTATACACCGTCAGCTCACAGTGAGGAATGTCATCCGGTTTAAGCATTGCAGTCTTCTCTGCAATATATGTACAGAATGCCGCTTTCCTCTCACCATCCAGCCATGTATTCAGCAACTTCACCCCTTCCTAGATTGAAAAAAATGATAACAATCACAATAAGTGAGAGGAAAGCTCTTGACCAATGTTTCAATTATCATCCTTCAGAAATTCTCTCTTCCTTGCTTATACTTTTTGCTTAATTTTAATAAATAAAAACCTAAAATTATAAGCTGTATCGAGAGAAAATTAGAGTTCAATAGGTCGTTACTTCTCGAGACTTGGCTTTATCAGATGACAGCTTAGAGACGATCTCCTGGATATCTCTTGAAGTGACCTTAAGCGCCATTTCGAAAAAGACGCTGATAATTTTAATTGCTACACGCCGAAGGAGAAACTAAACTTTTACGGGGTTCTTCAATCCAATGAACAAAATATATGCAAGATTCCTGATGAGAAACAATTGAAGAAAAGGCGGTTAATCGGAAACATATCCACAAGGCCCTCCCAAAACCCCACTCCCTTCCAACAAAACACCACGGTTTTCATTTTGAATAAAATGCATAAAGGGAAAATGGAAACTAATAATCCAACCTTTTAGCAGTCTTCTTACAATAGTCCCACATTTTCGTTATTCATGAATAATCCAACCTTTGCACCTCATCTTCATTCATTGGTCCCTGACCGGTTGATGACCTGCTATTCCAAGTTATTTTCTTATCCTTGCAAATCATTATACTATAAATCTCACCTTTCACAAAGATAATATTTTACAAAGATAAGAAAATAACTTGAAATAGCAGGTCATTAACCGGTTAGGGCCCAGTGAATGAAGATGAGATGCAAAAGTTGGATTATTCATGAATAACGAAAAGGTGGGACTATTGTAAGAAGATCGCTAAAAGGTTGGATTATTCGTTTCCATTTTCCCATGCATAAATGTTCTTTGCCATGTCCTCGGTACTCTAACTAATAAATCTATCATTTTAATTAAGTTTCCATTAGTTTTGGCCGTTTATGATCAAATATTTAATCTTTATTAAATTGGGAAAATGGAAACTAATAATCCAACATTTTAACGGTATTCTTACAATAGTCTCACTTTTTCTTTATTCAAGAATAATCCAACATTTGCACATCATCTTCATTCGTGGGTCAGGACCAGTTAATGATTGTTATTCCAAGTTATTTTTTATCTTTGCAAAATATTATCTTTGTGAAAGGTGAGATTTATGGTATAATGGTTTGAAAAGATAAGAAAATAACTTGGAATAGCACGTCATTAATCAGTAAGGGACCAATGAATGAAGATGAGGTGCAAAGGTTCGATTATTCATGAATAACGAAAAGGTGGGATTATTGTAAGAATACCGCTAAAAGGTTGAATTATTAGTTTCCATTTTCCCTATTAAATTTTAAAATATCTACTCCGTATATTGAATTTAAATTACAGTTTCGGCAGATTCTTTAATTGAATTTCTTAGCAGCACTGAAACAATTAGTTTGTTCCATCCGGAAACCTATTCACTGGTCGGCTGAATTTAATACAACATAACTAAGAGATAATAGCCCTAAATAGTAAATAGGATCTAATTTCTTGACGTATGAGTGTATCTTTTGACACAAGTCGGGCGGCTTTTGTCCTATGCCAGCCAATCTTGTTTTGGATCATTCTCAATCGAAGGTTTAACGACGGGGATTCAATAGGCAACCTTGTTGGACGTATTTAAGGTGAAGATGGCTGACTATTTTTTTTTTTTACCCCGGAAGGCAAACCACCTATTGGTGGGGCAAGTGTCGGGGGTCAAATGCCATGGTTTTATTAAAAATATCGGGTTACACAGAGAGAGGGGCCAGACCAAAACCTCTCATCAGAGGCATACCTCTGGCAAAAATACATGAGAAAATAATTACATGAAAGATTTTGGGGGGACTAGGCCTGACCCAACAAATAAACAAAATTAGAAACAAAATCTAGGAAGTCCAAATAAATCCGCAAAGTAACTAGATTTCACCCGTCGGGGTAAAGAGCCAACCCGATCAAAACGAACACAAAGGGCCTGATCAATGTTATGGGCCGCTAAAAAATGAGCAGGCCCATTTCCTTCTCTGTGAACATGGCTGACTATATTGTCTATAACTCGTGAGTTGAGCATGAGATTACCTAAGTAATCAAATTATGATTTTGATGGAATTAAATGATACACTTCAATGTGAATAAATGTGTTGCTGCGTGGTCATAAAAATTGATACATGATATTACAAAAGTGGATAAGCAAAGGTATTATGCATGAGGGGAGAAATCCTTGAAATATATTAATTATTGAATTGATATTGAGGATTAGAATGATATAGACAAATGTTGATAAATGTGGGGTCCCATAAGATCTTAAAAGGGATATATGGATACCTATGTGGATAGGCAAAGTGATTAAATGTGAAGTAAGGAATACTGGAGTGATTGATATGATCAAAGTGATATGAATCCGTAGTGATTAATTGTGTGTGCTATCTATAGTATTGAATAAGATAGGTGTTGGTACACAGGTTTGAAGGCCTGGACTACATTCAAAAAGGGTTGACCATGGCAATTAATGACACATTCACTAGGATTAATGCTAGCTAATTAAATCTGGACGGTTTTGTGTATATAATTAGAGTAATTATTGTAATTATGACATAGGTTACTCAAAGGGCTGACCAGAATTGATGATGCAATAATGATGATATTGATGTCGTCGTAACGGTCGGGACGTGTCGTCATAACGGTCGGAACATGTCGTCAACGGACAAAAGTGCATTAAATGCATCTCTTATAAATAGCTACAGGCCCTATGTAATCAGCACATTCAGACACGAATACACATACACTCAGTTTCGAATATACATAAAAGAGCTCTCCTATTCTCTCTATTGAAGTTCATAGTTATTCGTATTATATTCAAATTATCGGTTATAGATAAATCCATTTATTTTATCTTGTCAATCATACTTATTCGATCTTATTTGCTTGATTCCCAACTCAATTCCATATATATTTTAGATTAGTTTATTTTGGCATAAACAATTTGGCGCCGTCTGTGGGAAATTCTTGCAAAAAGAAGATTGAACATGGCTGAAAGCTCTAACACTTTGATGGAGGAAATTCAAGCCCAATTGCAAGCTGTCAGGGAAGAGTTGCGCTTGGCGAGGAGTTCTAATCCTTCGGTGGATGATGTTCAGGCACAAATGGAGGCTGTCAGGGAGGAAATGCGTCAACGTATAACCTTCCGCCAAAGGGAAAATGACGCCTTACGATCTCAGGTGCAATCGGTGGCGTACATAGCCTCCACCTCGCGACGGGGAAAGGAGATCATGTCCGCGGCTTCACGAGGGGCACGGATCCAATACCGGCCTCAACCTCGACACTCACCTTCACAACCGAGTCCTTTCCGGAAATTTTGGATTTCGATCCATATGCTGGATACTCCCCGGTAGTTTCACAAGTTGTGCCCTACGAACCTCGTGTCCCAGAAACGACTCCAGCGACGAGTGTCCCCATGTGTTTCTTTCCTGATTCGCTGCGAACCAGGATGACGACATAAGGTTTGCAGACTGTCAACCAGCAAATGCTGATTCCTATCACCGTGCCAGCACCAACGGTACCTTTCATCCCCCATACAGAAGTTGGTGCATCAGGAGGGGCTGAACCCTCAGTTCGTCCTATCCCATTCGCAAAACCCAGGAGAAATGTATTCCACAACCTATTCGCAGAGCCCCATAGACAGCAAGCTCCCGGTCGTGTCGATATACCCGGACATGTCGACATCACAAATCAGAGACCCCAAGAGCATGTGGTCGTAGACAAACCATCACCAGCCAGACAGGTAGTGGTTCAAGCGGCAACGCTGCCCGAAGCAACAGTTCCGCCAATGCAGATGAACTTGGCAACTTCTATGGCCGCCCTCATGGAGGAGATGAGGGAGATGCGGGAAAAAATCAACGGCATATCTGGGGTCCCACCGCCGCTAAATGTGGCCTCGCAGACATGCTATCCTGATTCCCCATTCGGACGACATATTACCAATGTCAAACTTCCAAGGAAATTTGCTGCACCTACTATGAGGCTGTTTGACAGGACGTCCGATCCGGTGGAACATGTCGCGCAATACAAGCAGCGGATGTTGGCCGTTTCAGTCAGACCTGATCAGCGGGAAGCCTGCATGTGTCAGGCCTTTGGAACAACATTGACCGGACCAGCATTGACATGGTTCGTCAATTTACCAAACGAAGGCATCCATTCATTTGCCGAATTGGTGAATTTGTTCAATCAGCAATTCGCAAGTAGTCGAACTCTAGAGAAGCATGCCAGCGACCTTTACCGGGTGGCCCAAAAGGAAGACGAGTCCTTACGAGACTACCTGCATCGCTTCAACAAGGAGAAAGTGTCCATCCCCCGATGCGATATGTCGACAGCAGTGGAAGCTAAGCCTTCAGAAGAAGGTTGCCGGAAGATTCAGAGCTATATCGGGAATTGACCAAGTATCCTTGCAGAACTTTTGAAGATGTCCAGGCCAAAACGCTAGCCTTCATCAGGCTCGAGGAGGATTTGCGATCTCGTCACCGACCAAACGGATATGAAGGAGGACTGTAACACCCCGGCCCCACCGGCCCCGAGGTAGTTACTCCGGACCAATAGTACTGTCCTCACAAACCACCACAAGCCTTTACCGCGCACTTTGTCCTCACTCATGCGCGCCCTGAGAAACTTCCCAGGGGGTCACCCATCCCTAGACTACTCCCGTGCGAGCACGCTTAACTTTGGAGTTCTTGGGTAATGAGCTCCCTTAAAAGGAGATGCCCCTCTGTTGGTATGAGTAGTACTATTAATCCGTTTATATTAAATCTCAAATGTTACAATCACCCCCACTTAGGATCGCAACGTCCTCGTTGCGCCCTTAAACCAATCTCAATCAAACCCCAGAATCTTTTCCCCTGCTAAGTGTCTTCCCGTTATCCAACGGATCAGCACACTGTCGCAGGGTTGCTCTGATACCACCTGTAACACCCCGGTCCCGCAGGACCCGAGGTAGTTACTCCGGACCTCTAGTACTGTCCTCACAAACCACCACAAGCCTTTACCGCGCACTTTGTCCTCACTCATGCACGCCCTGAGAAACTTCCCAGGGGGTCACCCATCCCAAGACTACTCCCGTGCAAACACGCTTAACTTTGGAGTTCTTGGGTGACGAGCTCCCTTAAAAGGAGATGCACCTCTGTTGGTATGAGTAGTACTTGATCATCGCCGGCAGACGACTCTGGACGCCAGTTGCATCGGACTTTGCCACCGCACTGGCCAGCAAGTCGCAGCACCGTCGCTCGTTCTTCCACCTCAGTTCCAGTGCCGCTTATTCTGAGGCGTCTCCCACTCCTCTCTGTTTGGAGACGGCTCAGCTGGACGAAGGTCGCTTCTTCCCCAGAGACGACCACGGAGACGCATCAAGCACGACCTTCGAAGACGTCTGCTCTCTGGTCGGCGGCATCCAGATCCGCTTTCCATCCTTTCCGGCAGCTGCAACGAGGATAACTAGTTATGACCTGCTGGCACCATCTGCAAAAGGGCCTACGTCAAGGACTCCAGTTGACTCAGTCAACAATTAAAGCCCCGCTTGGAAACTTGGGCCAAGATGGGGGAGCTGTGGGCCAAGACTATATCAAGCCCAAGACTGATTCTCTCCAATAATAATGGGCCACAAATTCAGCAACATATCCAATGTTTCAGCCCAATACAAAAAGATAAGTGTTCTTTAATTTTCATATTATTTATACTTCGTATTTATTTTAATCAATATTTTTTGTCGGGTTAATGTCACACTAGCACGCACTTATGATCAAATACCTAGTAGAATGTGGCTTGAGACCCATCACTAGGATTTAAAGCCCTGACTCCTCAGGCACAAAGCCCTGTCTCCTCAGGCACAAAGCCCCGACCAAGTCGGGCATGAAGACAAAACCCCGACCAAGTCGGGTACGAAGACCGGTCTTAGTCATTCCTCGAGTGGCGACCGTTGCTTACGAATGGCTCACACATCCATTCTACTAAGTATTTTATCATTACATTAACAATTCACATCTCCACTTGTTTCAAGTGACGAACTCCCGATCGGGAACATAAATCCCAAGAAAAAAAAAATTATATGTATGATAAATGTGTAGGTACGAAGATGACTTTACTCATTTTCACCTCGTCTCCAGTCGCCTCAAAGAGTGGGGACTGGGGGACTGAGGGGTCAGAGTTTCTAGATGAGCAGAAAATATCACGCAAGAACAGGAACGAGAGCTGAGTCAGTTGAAGAGGAGCTGAGCTAGATTGATTATGCCGGAGGGGATTTACCTTCCTTGTTTCATGTTGGGGGCGCTAGGTGTACTCTTTTTCCCTTTATTAGGATTTTTTCCCACTGGGTTTTTCCTAGTAAAGGTTTTTAACGAGGCACCTCCCCATAATGGACAAGGGTGGTGGTCCCCTGGCCGAAGAGGAAGAACGTTGCAGATACAGTTTAGACTACTCCCTTTCGCCTCGAGTACTCTCGACTCAGGGAGTGGGGGACTCCTGATGGATTATATGGACTCCGACCCCCCGGTATGCCGACTACTAGGCCTGGATAGCGGCCCACACACGTTTAGCGGATATCATTAATATTATTGTACATTATTATTATTCAGATGTTCTAGATTAGCTTTTTATACTATCAGTCCATTTATGTAACCGGGTCTGTCAGGCCCATATTAGAGGCCCAGACCCGGATTTTCCCTATATATACTCCTTATAGGAGGCTTGTAACTCATATAACCAATACTCATTCTATACACATTTCCTTCTTCATCATCATTTCTTCTTCACTCTTGTTCAATTTCTCCTGTTTATACAATATGGGTATCAATTATCCAACAGTACTATTAATCCGTTTATATTAAATCTCAAGTGTTACAATCACCCCCACTTAGGATCGCAACGTCCTCGTTGCGCCCTTGAACCAATCTCAA
The DNA here is from genome assembly GCA_945859915.1 of Cuscuta epithymum. NCBI lineage: Eukaryota > Viridiplantae > Streptophyta > Magnoliopsida > Solanales > Convolvulaceae > Cuscuta > Cuscuta epithymum. Next base: position 75,512 of record CAMAPF010000183.1, on the reverse strand, counting down.
ATCTCAATCAAATCCCAGAATCTTCCCCCGCTAAGTGCCCGCCCGATATCCAACGGGTCATCACACTGTCGCGGGGTTGCTCTGATACCAATTTGTAACACCCCCAAATTTCCCGCCCAAAAACATTGATATGATTAAAAAAAACTTTTATTTATTGATAATAAAATTTAAAGAGTACAACGGAAGTCTAAATAGGGAAATGGGTGTTACCGCCACATCCGGCCATCTCTCAACCGGATGCACAGGCAACTAAAACAAAACAATAAAACTAAATAAATAAATGTTTATTTCAAGACTAAATTTAACTAAGGCAACTTCTAACTCGCTCTCAGGTGCATGCATTCAGCAGTCAACATAACCATCATCACCTGCACAAATATCGTGCAGAAACAAAACAAAGAAAGAAAAAAAAAATTAGCTTTAGAGCTAAGTAAGTACTACCCAACCCCGTAAAATAATCAGGTTTGGCTAAAATAGATTTTTATATAATACTATATAAAAATAACACACTCCATAAAAGTCTCTTCTTCTTTGATTATCTCAAAAATCACTTCTTCTCTAACTTCCTAGTAATTTAGAAGGGCGGTGCTCAGCCTTTCGACTGAGCCCGGTGGGCCGTGGTTACGGACGGCCACCCCGAACAAGTGCCGGTACCACAACTGCTCCTGTAGAAACGAAACGACTACCTTAAGTGTGCACACCCCCTAAAAGGGATTCCAAGCCCTCCGAGCAGTAAGTCGTCACGAGTAATCGGGACTCAGTCTACCAACTACCCCTTAATAAGGTATCTCTGAATGATTAGGGACTACTACTATAACTTCTTCTTAAAAGGGATCATAGATCCAAATGTTACTTCAAACTCAAACTTTACTTCTTAGTAGTAGCAACCCTAATTACCCTCCACATTTATCCGGATGTGGAAAACCGACACCGCGGATTTCTCCCACGATGCTCACCTCTTATAAAATCTTTACTTTTATCTTGAATTAAGATATACTTCAAAAATACTTCTCCATCTCTCTAATTAGTCTCAAAGGTATTTAAAAATATTTAATACCCCAAAAAGTACTCTTAATTTGTATTCCTCAAAATCACATACTCATAATTCACAATTCACACTTAATCACATAATGCATAACAAGCATATCATACGAGGAAACAATTTTGGATTGGCAGAGAAACTTACCTCAAAGTTACGCTTTTGCTCTAACTCTACTCGAAATCTAGTTCACGTCTTCAACGAATTCGCCAATCTCTCCTTTAATATTATCAAAGTGCGAAAATTAATAACTACTCTATTATTAATTCGGTTTATTACTCTTATTCGAAATAGTTAGTACTAATTGACTATAAAATCTAACTATATAATTTAAGGCTTTAATAAAATTTTCTACTTAATTTATTTATTCTTCTACTACTATTTAATTTTCGGATATACCTACTAATAATTTCTAATTATTTTATTTTTCCTAAAATAGCCTGCTAAAACTTAATTAATTAAAGTAACTGATTGATTCTAATTTGAATTCAGTAACTAATCTATTTATCTTAGTCGAAATTAGTTTACTAATTTCATTAAATGTAAGAAAAATTCATTATTTAATTATTTATCGCTAATTAGTCCAATTAGTTAACTCATGATCAATTTAACTCATTCCCCAAATTTAGTTAAGTATATTTATTAATTATTCGAGTTAATCGCATTTTATTAGTCAAATCATCTTATTAATTTAGTCATTAATTCTAATAAAATATCCAAATATAATTAACTACAACGATTTTAATTTAAATATCGTCACAAAAAAAACATTCAAATAATTAACTGTATTTCAATATTATTAAAACATATCTGAACAAACTATTCATATTTCCTAATTATATTAATCAATCCGAATATTATATAATTATTTAAAATTAACTAATCGTCATCAACTTAATTTGATTTTATTAATTAATTACTTAAACGCTTGATATTACGTTAACTTATTAATCTACTTCAATAATCCAATAATTAGTGAAAATAATATCTATCCAATTTTATTTAATCTACTCATGTTACTAAGTTCAAATTATTATTTTGATTTTAATACAATATTCGTTTATCATTTTTTTATTAATTGAACCATCAAAGTGCTTACTATCAATTAATCAAGCCAATTTTACCATTAATATTTCTCATCTCAAATTTATCAATTTTGCAGATTATTATTATTATTATCATCAGTACTACTATTATTATTACTATTATTATTATTATTATTATTATTATTATTATTATTATTATTATTATTATTATTATTATAGATTTTAGGCCAGTCCAAGAAATTCCTAAGACTACCGGCCCATGTAACAAATAAGAAGACGGCCCGCTTCATAAAAAAAAACTTTGGCCCACATGTTTAGACCCAAGCCTGCGGCTGGGTCATCTTCCTCGCAGGGAAGACGCCGGACATCGGCCAGTGCAGGGGGAAGAGGCTTACCTCGATTGGCGGTGAACGATGGCGGCGGTCAACTCCTTCAGGGACGGCGAATGTCAGGGATGGGTTGGCGGCAGCGGTAGCTCCTCCTTCTTCTCCGTTTTCCGTTTTTACGATTAGCCCGGCAATACTCCGGCAAGCTATTTCTCCCTCGTTTCACGTCCGTTTTCAACGATCCTGTAACACCCCGGCCCCACCGGCCCCGAGGTAGTTACTCCGGACCAATAGTACTGTCCTCACAAACCACCACAAGCCTTTACCGCGCACTTTGTCCTCACTCATGAGCGCCCTGAGAAACTTCCCAGGGGGTCACCCATCCCAAGACTACTCCCGTGCGAGCACGCTCAACTTTGGAGTTCTTGGGTAATGAGCTCCCTTAAAAGGAGATGCACCTTTGTTGGTATGAGTAGTACTATTAATCCGTTTATATTAAATCTCAAGTGTTACAATCACCCCCACTTAGGATCGCAACGTCCTCGTTGCGCCCTTGAACCAATCTCAAATCTCAATCAAATCCCAGAATCTTCCCCCGCTAAGTGCCCGCCCGATATCCAACGGGTCATCACACTGTCGCGGGGTTGCTCTGATACCACCTGTAACACCCCGGCCCCACTGGACCCGAGGTAGTTACTCCGGACCAATAGTACTGTCCTCACAAACCACCACAAGCCTTTACCGCGCACTTTGTCCTCACTCATGCGCGCCCTGAGAAACTTCCCAGGGGGTCACCCATCCCAAGACTACTCCCGTGCAAGCACGCTTAACTTTGGAGTTCTTGGGTGATGAGCTCCCTTAAAAGGAGATGCACCTCTGTTGGTATGAGTAGTACTATTAATCCGTTTATATTAAATCTCAAGTGTTACAATCACCCCCACTTAGGATCGCAACGTCCTCGTTGCGCCCTTGAACCAATGTCAAATCTCAATCAAATCCCAGAAATCTTCCCCCGCTAAGTGCCCGCCCGATATCCAACGGGTCATCACACTGTCGCGGGGTTGCTCTGATACCACCTGTAACACCCCGGCCCCACTGGACCCGAGGTAGTTACTCCGGACCAATAGTACTGTCCTCACAAACCACCACAAGCCTTTACCGCGCACTTTGTCCTCACTCATGCGCGCCCTGAGAAACTTCCCAGGGGGTCACCCATCCCAAGACTACTCCCGTGCGAGCACGCTTAACTTTGGAGTTCTTGGGTAATGAGCTCCCTTAAAAGGAGATGCACCTCTGATGGTATGAGTAGTACTATTAATCCGTTTATATTAAATCTCAAGTGTTACAAGGACAGAGGAAAGCCAACACATCCAGAAAGCATGACTACCGCACTGGGAAACCCTATGCAAGGAGTGAAGACCGTCCGGTGGCAACAATCACTGGTTGGCTCGACGACCCGAATCTGCCTCCACCTATTTTGGAGTACTGCTTTAGCGTCGACACTTTGGGACTCATCAACTCTTTAGACAAACTGGGGGAAAAGGTGAATTGGCCCAGGAAGTCTGTGAAATCCAGCGGACGTCGGGACCCTACCAAAAGGTGCGAATTCCCCGACGACATCGGGCATAACACGGAAGATTGCGTCGCCTTGCAGAACGAAGTTGCCTACCTATTGAGAAACGGGTACTTGACGGAAATCATGACGGAACAAACCAAATCCATGTTGCATAGGAATCAGAAGTCGTCTGAGGATCAACGACGACCTCCCTCACCTACAGCCCCACAAAAGGTAATTAATTTCATTAATGGTGGTTCAGATTTATGTGGACTAACCTACTCTGCAGCGAAGAGACAAGCTCGGGAGTATTCCCGAGACAAGTCGTCACAGGTGTACCAAGTCATACGACAGGAAGAAACCTGGAGAAATGCATCTGTCACGTTCGATGAAACGGATCTGACTAGCCCGGGTGATGCTCATCATGACACCTTAGTCATCGCTCTCAGGGTGGCGAACTGTGAGGTGAGGCGAGTCTTGGTTGACAACGGCAGCACAGCCAACATCACCACGTTGAAGACGTTGAAACAGATGGGATACCAAGAGGAACATTTGGCTACCTCTGGCTCCACCCTTGTTGGATTCAACGGCGAGCCAAGTCGAACGATAGGTAACGTTTCTTTACCCGTACATGCAAATGGTCTTAACTTGCAGGTGAAGTTCGACGTAGTCCAAGATCTGCCAGCTTACAACATGATTCTGGGGACGCCTTGGTTGCATCAAATGGGGGAAATCCCGTCTACATTCCATCAGGTGGTCAAATTTCCAACGCCATGGGGAGTACAGTCAATCCAAGGCGACAGGTCCGCTGCTAAGTCTTGCTACCAGACCTCAATGAAGCCAACAGCCTCTGTTACGACTTCTGCATAGCAATTAAAGGGCGACTTCGATCTGGTCAAGGAGGATGAAAACAGCACTAAAGACATCATCATCGATCCAGATCATCCGGATAGAGTCGTCCGCATTGGAGGCAACATGTCAACTCAGCAGGAGGAGGAGCTTATTAGTTTTCTGAAGGAGCACAAAAGTGTCTTCGCCTGGAGCCATGACGATATGACGGGAATTGACCCGCAAGTAATCACTCATAAGCTAAATGTAAACCCTGCACATAAACCCGTCAAGCAGAAGAGATGACGTTTCGCCAGGGAAAGGAACGACATCATCAATCAAGAAGTCAAGACACTGCTGCGCACCGGTAAAATCCGCGAGGTAAAATACCTTAACTGGCTTGCTAATGTTGTTGTAGTGCAAAAGAAAAAGGGCCACCAAAAGGGCAAAAAACCTAAATGGAGGGTGTGTGTCGACTTCACTGATTTGAACAAGGCATGACCGAAAGACTCGTTCCCGATGCCGCACATTGACGTCCTCGCAGATGCCACAACAGGACACAAAATGTTGACATTCATGGACGCTTTCAGCGGTTACCATCAAATACAATTACACTTGGAGGACCAAGAGAAGACCGCATTCATCACCGAGACAGGTACATATTGCTATGTTGTCATGCCCTTCGGTTTAAAAAATGCAGGTGCCACTTTCCAAAGATTGGTCACTGTTGAAATATAAACTAGAATGATATTAAAGATAGAGAGAATAATTTTCTGTGTATTTCATTGAAGGGTAAAGCCCTATAAATATAGATTACAAAGATAGAATATTCCTATAAAAGATGTTATACAATAATACTATATATGGTATATTCCTAATATATTCTAAAGCATATTCTAAAGTATATTCTAATATACTTTCACACTCCCCCTCAAGTTGGAGCATAGATATTTATCATGCCCAACTTGTTACATAAATAACCAACTCGAATTCCATTTAGTGCTTTAGTGAACAAATCTCCAAGTTGTTCCCCAGTCTTCACATATCCTGTAGAGATCAATCCTTTTTGTATCTTTTCTCGAATAAAATGACAATCGACCTCAATATGTTTTGTTCTCTCATGAAATACAGGATTGTTTGCTATGTGTATAGCAGCTTGGTTATCACACCACAATTTAGCAGGCATTGATGTCTTCAGTCCGAGCTCGGTCAATAAATGGCTTATCCATATGATCTCACATGCAGATTGTGCCATAGCTCGATATTCTGATTCGGCACTCGAACGAGAAACCACATTCTGCTTCTTACTCTTCCAAGATACAAGATTACCACCAACAAAGACACAATAACCAGATGTAGATCTTCGATCATCTTTAGAACCGGCCCAATCAGCATCTGCAAAACATTCTATTCTCATGTGATCATGGTTTTGATAAACAATACCTCGTCCTGATGCACCCTTTAAGTAACATAGTATGTGTTCTACTGCAGCCCAATGATCAATGGTTGGAGATGACATGTATTGACTCACTACACTCACAGAATAGGCAATATCTGGACGAGTTACCGCGAGATAATTAAGCTTTCCAACCAGTCTTCTATATCTTTCTGGATCTTCAAACAGTGTGCCTTCTTGAATTAGTTGCACGTTGGGAACCATGGGTGTTGTACTTGGTTTTGCCCCTAATTTCCCTGTCTCAGCTAGTAAGTCAAGTACATATTTACGTTGAGATAGAAATATGCCTTTCTTACTTCGTGTTACCTCAATTCCCAGAAAGTATTTCAATGAGCCAAGATCTTTTGTCTGGAATTGACTATGCAAAAAATTCTTAAGGGCCAAAATACCTGCATTATCACTCCCTGTAATCACAATATCATCAACATACACCACAAGCAATGTGACACCTGATTCTGTTTGTTTGTAAAAGACAGAGTGATCTGATTTGCCTTTTATCATTCCAAATTGTTCAATTGATTGACTGAATTTCCCAAACCATGCACGAGGACTTTGTTTCAGACCATAAAGAGATTTGCGAAGTCGACAAACTTTACCATACTCCCCCTGAGCAACAAATCCCGGAGGTTGCTCAATATAGACTTCTTCCTTAAGGTCACCATGCAAAAATGCATTTTTAATGTCCAACTGATGTAAGTGCCAATCATGAGTTGCAGCGAGTGAAATAAGTAACCTGATAGATGTTAATTTAGCAACAGGAGAAAAAGTGTCAGAATAATCAACACCATAGGTTTGAGCATAACCCTTCGCAACTAATCGGGCTTTCAACCGAGCAACAGATCCGTCTGGGTTAACCTTAACAGCAAAGACCCACTTACATCCAATAGATTTCTTCCCTGTAGGCAAGTCAACCAAATCCCAAGTACCATTAAGATCTAAAGCATTCATTTCCTCTACCATGGCATGACGCCATTCAGGATGAGACAAAGCTTCTTTGACAGATTTGGGAACAGAAATAGAATCAACGGAAGCAATAAAAGAACATGAAGCAGGAGATAACTGATTGTACGACACAAATGAAGAGATAGGATGAGTACAAGACCGTGTACCTTTACGTAGTGCTATTGGGAGGTCAAGATCTGATGCGGAGACAAGATCTGAAGATGCAGGTACTGGTTCAGGACATGAGATCGGAGTCGAACTAGTATCAGGATAAGTAATCACAGGTATCGCCGGTGGAGGGCGATCAGGTGCTTTGTGTCGACGGGTGTATACCAAATGTACAGGAGACCTAGGGTCAGGAACAGTAACTTGTGGAATATTTGTCGAAAGTGTGGACTCTGGAATAGTCATCGTGTAAATGAGTATATCATCATTACTCTCATGAATATCTTCCTTAGATGATGAAAAAGGTGTATTTTCGTGAAATGATGCATCAATAGAAACAAGATACCGACCAGTACTCGGACAAAAACATCTATACCCCTTTTGGGCTCGAGAATAACCCAAGAAAATACATTTTAATGATTTGGGATCTAACTTTGTAAGATGGGGATTAACATCTCTAACAAAACAAGTGCAACCAAATATTTTAGGTGGGATAGGAAAAAGCTCTTTGTTTGGAAATAGACAATGATAAGGAGCTTTACCATTCAAAACAGAAGATGGCATTCGATTTATCAAAAAACATGCAGTAGACACGGCATCTGCCCAAAACTGTTTAGACACATTCATTTGGAATAGAAGAGCCCTTGCAGTTTCTAACAGATGTCGGTTCTTTCGTTCTGCAACTCCATTTTGAGGAGGTGTGTCAACGCATGAAGTTTGATGAATAATGCCATGTTGAAGCATAAATGACTTAAATGTAGCAGATAGATATTCTTGGGCATTGTCTCCTCTTAACACCCGAACAGGAACGTTAAACTGAGTTTTAATTTCAGCACAAAAGGAAGAAAAATGAGTGAACAACTCAGATCGACGTTTCATGAAATACAGCCATGTCATACGGGAATAGTCATCAACAAAGGTAACAAAATATTTAAAACCAGCTTTAGACACAACTGGGCAAGCACCCCAAATATCAGAGTGAACAAGGTCAAATGGAGCATTTGCTCTTTTATTAACTCGCGGGCTTAAGCTAGTACGATGGTGTTTCGCAAATTGACATGACTCACATTGTAAAGAGGTCATCTTATTAAATTGGGGATTTATTTGCTTCATTAATGGGAGAGATGGATGTCCTAATCGGTAATGAGCATCTAACAAAGTCCCAACCCCAAGACAAGAGATACCTTTTGTGATGGATGTATCCAAAATATAAAGACCAGCTGACTCATGTCCTTTACCAATAATCTGCTTCGTTAACAGATCCTGAAACACACAATATCCAGGAAAAAATGTTATAGAACAATTAAGAGTACGAGTGATTTTACTGATGGAAAGCAGATTAAATGCAAAATTAGGAAGACTCAAAACAGGCGATAATGGTAATGTAGAAGTTGGAACTACAGTACCAGATCCAAGAACGGGTGAGGTAGATCCATCAGCTAAAGTGACACTAGAAGTAGGTAAATATGAATGAAATGACGAGAATAGGTTAGGATTACCGGTCATATGATCTGTGGCACCTGAGTCAATGACCCATTTCGAGGATGATGAAAGAAGACATGTGTTTGAAATACCTGAATTCGTTGTTGCCGAGATAGGGACAGATGAATGCTTTAGAGATTCTTGGTAGCAAATAAATTTGGCATACTCGTCTGAAGAAATAGCAATTGATCCATCAAATGAACTGGCAGCGGAAACAACGTGAGGAAGCCGATTTCCTTGATTTTTGAACAACAATTTTCTACATTCTTTAAGCAGGTGCCCGGACTTCTTGCAGTAATTGCATATTACTCCACTATCAAATTGACCTGTATAAAACATTTCCTTTCCTTTTTTTTGATTTTTTTTTTTGATTTTTTTTTTTGATTTTTTTTATTAATATAAAAAAATGGTATATTCGGGAGGAAGAAAAAAAAGTGAACTTACAGCAGCTTTCCCATGTGTGGACTTGGGAGAATAATAAAATACGCAGCTTGGGCACTCCAAACTTAAATCCAAGCTAGTACGATGCGTGACCAATCAGTGAAAGGCGGATGCGCGACCGAAAATATCCGATGCGAGGCCCCAGTAAATATGCGAACAAGACGAAGGAGCGGATATCCACAGATGATGCTCCCAGCGACCAACCACCGGTCTTCCTCCCACAGATATCCGTCCTTTGCTGGAGAAAGAACGAGGAAGAAGTAAAGTTCAGGACTCTCAGACGACTCTCAGACGAGAAATATGAGAAGTGTGGCGGCGGCAACAACTTATTTCAGAAATTTTGGGCAGAGGCTGGACGAACTGGTGAAGGAGCAGAGGGCAAGATTCTATATTGCCCGAAGATGTGTTTTCATGCTCGTTTGCTGGAAAGAATGAACTGATTCTGAAAAATTAATATATTCTTCCTTCCCTTTTAGCTAATTCTTCCGATCAAATTTCCGGCCAGGGAAGATGGTTGGACCTGACAGAGATGGACTAAGGTTCTGAAAAAAGGTTCTGAAGATTCTGGAGTGTTGGTTTCTGACAAGGAGGTTCTGTAAGACAGAGTGGTGCCTAGAGGTTCTAAAATTCTGGACTGAACTCAGGTCCTTGGAGAAAGAACCCAGTCTGAAAATTAAAACTAAACTGAGATATGAAAGACTAAACTGAAATCTGAAAAGGCTGCTCTGGTACCATGTTGAAATATAAACTAGAATGATATTAAAGATAGAGAGAAGAATTTTCTGTGTATTTCATTGAAGGGTAAAGCACTATAAATATAGATTACAAAGATAGAATATTCCTATAAAAGATGCTATACAATAATACTATATATGGTATATTCCTAATATATTCTAAAGCATATTCTAAAGTATATTCTAATATACTTTCACAGTCACCACGATCTTCAAAGACCAACTGGGGAAAACCATGGAGGTATATATTGACGACATGCTAGTCAAATCCAAAAAGGCAACAGACCACATCGATCACCTGCGGAAGTCTTTCCAGAAGTTGCAAGAATACAATTTGAAGCTTAATCCTGCCAAGTGCACGTTTGGGGTGTCGTCAGGAGAATTCTTAGGGTACATTGTCAGTGAAAGGGGGATAAAAGCTAGTCCGAAACAAGTCTGGCCCATGTTAGACATCGAATCTCCCAAATCAATCAAAGATGTCCAGAGACTGACCGGACGAGTTGCAACACTCAACAGGTTCATATCAAAGTCGTCAGACAGATGCCGACTTTTCTATGATGTCCTCAGAAAAAATAAAAAATTCGAATGGACAGAACAACATGAAAAAGCCCTACAACAACTAAAGGAGTACATGACGACACCACCTCTACTGACGAAACCCAAGAATGGCGAGGAACTACAGCTATATCTGGCAGTGTCTGAACATGCTGTCAGCGCTGTTTTGACACGAGAAGAAGACAGACATCAAAAACCAGTTTACTATGTAAGTAAGTCATTAAACATAACGGAATCCAGGTACGCACTTTTAGAAAAGCTAGTATTAGCATTAATTACAGCATCGGTAAAATTGTGTCCTTATTTTGAATCACATTCTATTTGCGTCCGTACTAACTATCCCATGAAGTCCATCATGAGGAAACCAGAACTGACAGGTCGGATGATCAAATGGTCAATACAATTGGGGGCATATGACATCAAGTATGAACCCAGGACAACTTTGAAGTCGCAAGCCTTAGCTGATTTTGTGGCGGACTTCAGCCCCAAACTACAAGTAGAGGCGGAAAGGGAAGTATGCCTTCTAATAGGGGAACAACACCAACAGAAGTGGATACTACATACTGATGGAGCCTCGAACATGCACGAAGCAGGCCTTGGAGTCATGCTGAAGTCACCACAAGGGGGCACCATACTACAAGCTGTCCGGTGTGATTTCAACGCAACAAACAACGAAGCGGAGTATGAGGCATTGATCTTCGGACTAAACTTAGCCCGAAACTTGGGCATAAAACTAATCGAGGTAAAGTGCGATTCCCTTTTAATTGTTAATCAAACTAATGGGGTTTATGCAGCTAAGGACCTAAAGATGACGGCATATCTGCAAGTCATCACTGAGTTGAGCAACAATTTCGACAACATCACCTTTGATCAAGTCCCGAGGGAGGAAAACGTCCAGGCTGATGCCTTAGCAGCAATCGGATCATGTCTGGGGGCAGAGAGCAACGACAACATACCATTCGTCCATTTGACTGAACCAGCAATCATGAAGACGGAAGTTGTCAACATCATCGAGTCAACTGCTGACAGCAACTGGATGCAGCCATATGTGAACTATCTCAAACACAACATCATCCGAGCTGACAAAAGAGAAACAAGAGCACTCCTATCAAAGGTAACAAAGTTTTTGTTAATTGATGACGTTTTGTTCAAACGTTCAAAAGCAGGTCCATATCAAAGGTGCTTATCCCCACAAGAAGCTGTCAAAGTACTCCAAAGCCTTCACGAAGGAGAATGTGGCAACCACGCAGCAGGAAAAAGTCTGTCAAACAAGGCATTAAGGTTCGGTTACTATTGGCCAACGATGAGGCATGATGCTGCCACATACACCCGAGCTTGTCAACCTTGCCAGAAGCATGCACCATTGCATCATCAACATGCAGAGTCACTCCACCCTGTCCTATCTCCATGGCCTTTTATGAAATGGGGTATGGGCATCGTAAGAAAGCTCCCTGAGGCACCCGGGCAAAAAGTCTACATGTTGGCAATGACAGACTACTTCTCAAAATGGATCGAAGCGGAACCCTTCCGACAAATCCGCGACACCCGGGTGATATCTTTTATTAAAAGAAATATATTAAGCAGACTAGTAAACTCACCCGTGCGATGCACGGTCTGAGAATTTTCCTTCAAATTTGTTTGTGTTCACTAATTCAAATTACACTATCAATTGATGAGAGTATCTATCTCCATGGAATATTGATATAACTGCTAGCATTAAACAAAACACACTTAAAATATATATTATAGCTAAAAAGAGAGCACTAAGCATTACTTAAAAGATAAAAAACATCCAACAAATACTTAGAAATCATAACATTGTAAATATACATTTCATGTAACCCTAAACATTGTTGAACACTTTTTGAATACAACATTCCGAGTCTTGTTCAGTTGTTCCTTCTTCTTCATCATTACCCGTGCTATGCACAATTGGTGAAATTTCACGGGTGTAATTAATATTAGCCAACATTTTAATTAAAAAATAAATAAACTTGTAATTTTAATGGAATTGTTTAGAATTATACTCCATACAATAATAAAACTTGACGTAAATGAAACATATAAAATACAATTTACTAATGATTACAGAGTAGTGCATTAATTTTTATAGCCCACAAAATAGTAAGTAACACGCAATATAAACATCATTTGGAAACAAATTACATTTCATGGCAAATTTATGAAACACTTCTTTGTATCTTCTGTCTAGCATTAACCCTTGTTAAAAGGGAAATTACACTAAATAGGACAAAAAAAGTTTATGTATTCCAAAATTGGACCTTAAGCATGACAATATTTTTCAAGCTTGACATTAATTACGCCTATTTTGGCAATAAAAAACATGACAATCTTATTTTGGAATTCTCAAACTTATTACTCATATTCGAAAATTTCCCCTTATTAAAATCCTTCATTCAAGTAATTTTTTGACAAAGAGTTTTTTCATTTTCAAATCAAAGGTCTATATATGTTAACTGAAGGTATAAATTTTTATAATTACTAAATAATATGGTGACATTACATATATACGAATTGCATTATTTAAACGAATTGCTGATGTAACCTGGCAAATCAGGGGTGTGTGCAGATATGTGAAAATGTGTTATGTCTTTGTCTATACGAATTGCATTATTTAGATGAATTGCTGATGTAACCTGGCAAATCAGGGGGGTGCAGATATGTGAAAATATGTTATGTCTTTATCTGTACGAATTGCATTATTTAGACGAATTGCAGATGTAACCTGGCAAATCAGGGGGTGTGCAGATATGTGAAAATGTGTTATGTCTTTATCTATACGAATTGCATTATTTAGACGAATTGCTGATGTAACTTGGCAAATCAGGGGGTGTGTGCAGATATGTGAAAATGTGTTATGTCTTTATTTATACGAATTGCATTATTTAGGCGAATTGTTGATGTAACCTGGCAAATCAGGGGGGGTGCGCAGATATGTGAAAATGTGTTATGTCTTTATTTATACGAATTGCATTATTTAGACGAATTGCTGATGCAACCTCGCAAATCAGGGGGTGTGCAGATATGTGAAAATGTGTTATGTCTTTCCTAGACTATACTTAAATATAAATTTATGATAAAATATTCAAATAAGTATTTATACATATAATGTTTTTTAGGTATATATGTATATAAATTTTTTAAATGATTACATAAATACGATTAAAATAAAGGTTGTTTATGAAAAAGTTACATGTTAAGCATAGTTACTATGGTCATAATACTTTTTTACATCTTTCAATTTTTTTTTTATATAAATTCACCAAAACAAAAATCAACCCCAAAATTATTTAACTTCATTCTTCTTTAGAGAAATTGCACTTTCTCTAAATGAAAGGAAAATGAAATAGAAATTGTCTTTACATTACAAATTTAGTATCATTTATATCTTTTATAATGAAACAATATATGTGCGGATGACTTGCCATGAAAACATCTTACCACCACCATCTTGCTTGTTAATTGTTCCCCTGATACAGAAATGTTTAAATTACAATTATTTGTGTTTTGTAATAAAACTTTTAAAATAGATTTCATAAAAAATTGTAATCATCATCATCACCGCAATGCCGCAAAGGCTCCCACCTACGGTGGGGTAAGGGAGGTCAGATGTACACAGTTTTACCACTGTACCAAAGCATAGAGAGATTGTTTTCGAATGACCCATAGTGAAAATCGCGTCGAAAATTGCATAGACTGACTGTTACTTCATAACAAAAAAGTGCAGACAGTTTAGTGAATCATTTCGCTTTATTCCATCATATTCCCAAGCCAAAAATAGTAATGTCTCTCTAAATAGGTAAAATAAGGGAGTAAAATATGTGAAAGTGTGTTATATTCTTGAATTATACTTGAATCTAAATTTGTGGGAAAATGTTCAAATAGGTGCTTCTACTATTTCTAATATCCAAGTATGATCTGGTCTGGTTTGTTTAAGTTTGGTTTGGTCTAAGATTTAAATAAGTCTAAGTATAAACATCTCAAGTAATATGATGACTATGCATTTATAAGAATTACATTTTTTACATGAATTGCCCGGGTAAATTGGCAAATCAAGGGGGGTGCAAATATGTGAAAGTGTGTTATGGCATTATTAAACAATACTCAAATATGAAAATTATTAAACAATACTCAAATATATAAAAAGTAATGCTATCATTTAAGCACAATAACTTTCGAAACACATTCAACAGGTAGAATCTATAGTACTCAACAAATATAAAAGAAACCTCTCCTCATTTTCCAATATTTGTTACAACAGACCAAGTGTGAAACCTCCATTCACACTTCCATATGCATTGTGTGGTCATGCCATTTGTTACAATGCCCAATATGTGTTTATTAATTTTTTATTAGATAAATTAGAATTTAGATTAGTTTTACTAACCAAATAAATGACAAAAGTATCTGTTTATTTATGATATAAAAATTGGTTACATAGATATGTACTGCGTATTGTTTATATGTTCTGTGACCAAAAAATTAACTATACATAGGGGCGCAGGGGCGGAGTTAGGGCACTGGACCAGACTGAACCGGTATGAAGAATATTTTTTAAAAAAAGACATGATATTTTTTACCTTAAAAATTTAAGTTTTTTTTTTTAAATTTGGCATGGGCTAAGACCTATGTTGCCTCCCTTAGATCCGGCCATGACTACAAAACGCAATCCACATTTTATATTACTTGTAATGATTTCATCTCATCATATTTAGTCATGTAAATAAGGGTCTCTAAGTATCTTAAAGAGGCAAGGGCACTCGAATGTAAACCGTTTGATGGAACAGGGGATATATCATAGGCTGATGAATGAGTTAAGAGGCATAATGAAGCAGCCGATGATATGCAATTGACGCCTAACCTAAAGATGAGGGTTGCCACTAGAATGTTGGAGGGATTAGCTTCAACATGGTGGGAGGGTGTCAAGGGGAAATACAACAGAGACGTCATGTGGGACAACTTCGAGCTTAAATTCTATAGACAATACTACTCTTCCTTTGAAGTAAATCAAAAGAGGAGGGAGTACACTACCATCAAACAAGGTGATGAGTACACCGTCAAACAATTGGAACAAAAGTTCCTAGACTTGGCTAGATATCTTCCTAAATATGCGAAGAATGAGAACCGTATGGTCGACCACTTCTGGAACGCGTTGAATTTGGAGGTGCGTGAGAGGGCGGCGTACCAAAAGAACATGACTTTTAATGAGGTGGTGACACGAGGCCTTATTGGGGAAGAGTTGTGGGAAGAAAGAAAGGCTAAGGATGTTGAGGAGGCTAGAAAAAGGATGTGGGAAATCAATAATTCTCATGATCAAAGCAAAAGGCAAAGTATCAGGGTGGCACTAGTATCAGTGACACTTTGTGATAAAGTGTCACTAATAGACGACATATTGTCTTTAAAATGCGCACATGTCATAATTTGTGACACAACGGTTGATGGAGTATATGGCCCAGGAACCCCCGGCCCATAGACTCTTACTTCTCCTACACAAGTTCATTGGGCCCAGGGAACAACTCAGGCCCAAAATGCAGCGGCCCAAGCCTCAACGTAGCCCAGAATACGCACTGGGGTGCCTTCGGCCTCCTTGGCCGAAGGCTCCAAACCTCACAGGGTAGCCTTCTCTGGCATAAGAGGCTACTGGGAGAAAACGGTGAAAAACATGAGCCTTCGGCATTATCGAGCCCTCGGCATCAGAGAAGCCCCCGGCTAAACCATGCCTCCGGTCACACAAGGCCTTCGGCTACACAGGGGTCCTTGGCTACATGGAGCCCTCGGCAACACAAGGAGCCCTCGGCCAAGCACACTCAATCATCGAAGATTCCTTTTAGGGACAGTCAACCACCGCATTTAATGCCACGTCACGTCCGCCAACCGCATTCAATGCGGTGGACGTACCACTGCCGGTGCCAACCGGCTGATGTGACCCTTCGGCCGTTGGATTACTGACACGTGTACTCCCATCGCATTTATTGCTGCTATAAATAGCAGCCCATTTCTCCTTGTAATCGACATCATCTACATCCCAACTCCATATCTCGAGTTCATTGAATAAAATCGACTCTCTCTCCTCCTATTTACTCTGACTTCTCTCTAAGTTATTCCCGCAAATAACCCCTCGGATAAGATACCTCCCGGGTAGACTATCCATCATTTGGTGCTCTCGTTGAGAGGTCTGAACTATCAAGTAAGAAACCCTCCCCCTCTACCAAATACAAAACACTTACCAAAAAATGGGAAGAACCACTCGTGCCCAATCCAAAACTCTAGAGGAGAACCACGTCGCCCCCGGCGAAACCAACGGGGCTGAGGCCTCCAACAGGCTCTTGGTGCCCGAGGGTGGTATCATCCTCGAATTGGAGCAGGCTACTGCTGACCTCCGACAGCAGCTACAGAAGAACGCCCCTGATGCCCGCATTGGCCTTGATAATCGAAGGAGGGATCGGAGTGAGAACCAAGTTCCCCCTCCGGCCCCGGCCATCGATCTTCAGGCTGCCTTTGCGGCCTTTGTTCAAAACATGGCTCTCAACTCAGGAGCCCTCGCCTCCCAGGCGCCCCTTCAGCCCCACGCTGGAGGGAATGTTATCCAACTGCCACCACTCCCTCCTTTGTTCAACAGTCCTCCCCCGGGGACTGGCAATGCCGAAGGGGTCATAGCGCAGGATACCGCCTCCCAAGAGGCCCAATCCAGGGACAAGCGCCCCATAATGAAAGAGAAACCCCGAACCTCTGTACTTGAGAGGCTTGGGGGAGCTCCCGGACGCCGAGGGGTCCAAGACCGCCTCGGCAAGCAAGAACTCAGCAGGCCCCAGGAGAGTGGTGCCTCCGCTTCGGGTGCCGAGGGCGTGCCTCCCCCCCGAAGCAAAGGCAAAGCCCTCCTCCATGCCGATGACGCCAGGCACCAGATCAATCAGGCGCAATCCTTCCGTGCCAACTCCCAAGGGGTTGCCCCGAAGGATCCTAAGGACGAAATCATCGAAGCCCTCCTCCGTCAACTTGAGGAGAATCGTCAGGCTCCTCCGACGGCTTCCACGGCAAGGCCAGACCCAGAATACGCTGACCTCCGGGCGCAAGTGGAGGAAATGAAGCGTAAGCTCGTCGAAGGCTCCGGCGAGCCCCTCATTCAGCTCCGCACTAGGACGCCTTTCACCCCAAGGGTGCTGGCGGCCAAAATCCCCCACAAGTATCGCGGGCAACCTATCAAGCCGTATGAGGGGAAGACGGATCCCCAAGAGCACTATAGCCGCTATCAAAATAGCATGATGATGATGGGGGCCTCGGATGAATACTTATGCCGTTGGTTCCTTTCCACCTTGGAGGGACCCGCGTATGAGTGGTTCAACCGGTTGCCCGAAGGCAGCATTGATTCTTGGCAAGAACTTGCCCACCGCTTCCTTACGCAATTTACCGGGAGGCACCGCTCGAAGAAGCACTTCTCCCACCTTCTGAATGTAAGACAACAGAAGGAGGAAACCCTTCGGAGTTTCCTAGAACGCTGGAGGCAGGCCTCCCTCGAGGTCGAGGGCGCCGATGACAGGACCCTGATGGCCCTCTTCCACACAGTCCTCCGCAATGGTAACTTCTCCCGGAGCCTTATCACTGATCCCCCCCGCGATTATACAAAGGCCCTTCAGCGGGGGGGACCGATATGCTGAGGCGGAGGAGATCGAGAAGGACCGCCGCAACGCGGACCCCTCTCAGAAGAATGAAGGCAGGAATCGGCCCGGAGGGCCTCCCCCTCCGGCCAACCGCGAGGCCCAATATAATGATCGCCCCCGAGGTGGCCAAGCCAGAACCGGGGGCGGTTACAAGAACAATCCAAAGGCGTGGGCGCAACCCGTCCTCCTTGAGCACCCACGCACTCCCTTGACGCATCCCGTCAGCGTCATTCTTGATCATGCAGAAGAGCGGGGGCTCGTTGAGCGAGACTCCCGTACACCCCTCGAGATTTATGCCATCGGTCCTGATGAGCCCTACTGCCGCTTCCACCGCCACCATGGACACAAAACCGACGACTGTCATCAGCTGAAGAACGCCATCGAGAGGCTGATACAGGCGGGCCACTTGTCTCAATTTATCCGGGGCCCTCCTCCCCAGGGCCCCCCACATCATCAAGGCCCTCCGCCGAAGGCAAACAAGTGGGTGAACCCCAACACCATCCCCTTGGGAAACCCACAGGGGAAGAAACGTGAAATTGGGGGCCTCGACGACGAGGGAGAGGGCTCCCATCAACAATACAAGCGCCACATTCACATGATTAACGGCGGCAACACCGGAGGCGATTCAACAAGCCAAAGGAAGAAGTGGGCACAGTCCCTTTACATTGGAGAAGTCAATCACATGCCCCCAACTAAAAGGCCGAGGGCGGATCCCATCTTCTTCACAGATGCGGACCTCCCCTCGGGTTCTCTGCCGCATAGGGATGCCCTCGTCATTCGCACTGAGATCAATGACGCCATCATCCACCGGACTTACGTCGACACGGGGAGTTCTGTCAATGTCATGTATCTCAGAACTTTTCAAGAGCTGGGACTCGACAGGGGGTCCCTTCGGCACATCAACACCCCCCTCTCCGGATTTACGGGGGATAGCGTAGACGCCGAAGGCGTCGTCACCCTTGTGGTTGAATACGGCGACGGGTCCCATAGAGCCAAGCTCGGAGTGGAATTCGTCGTCGTCAACCTCGACTGCGCGCACAACATCATCCTCGGCCGGCCTGCCCTCGAGGACTTAGAAGCCGTCATCTCCATGAAACATCTTTGCCTCAAATTCCCCACACCCAACGGCATCGGCTATTCGAGGGGGAACCAGAAACTCTCCAGGGCCTGCTACCTTCAGCTTACCAAGAAGGTTAGTAAAACTGAGTTTCGTGTTGACACCATCACCACCAAGGCCTTGGAGGAAGAAGAAGGCAGGCCGAGGGCTGAGCCTGCCGAGGAGACCGAAGACTTGATACTCGATCCGGCCAAGCCGGAGAGAGTCCTGAAGATTGGAGCCAAGCTCCCCGAAGACTTGAAGGCTGGCATCACCAGGGCCCTCCGCGCCTACTCCATTGTTTTTGCATGGGGGCCGGAGGATATGCCAGGGATTGACCGAAGGGTTATCACCCACCGCCTAGCGGTGGACCCCTCGGCCAAACCGATACAGCAGCGAAGAAGACCCCTCTCGGCCGAGAGAAGGGAGTTCGTGAAGAAGGAGGTAGCCATGCTCCTCTCCATCAAACATATCAAGGAGGTGAAATACCCCTCTTGGTTAGCAAATGTAGTCCTTGCACAGAAGCCTCCTACTTTCCGCATGTGCGTGGATTACACGGACTTGAATAAGGCGTGCCCTATGGACCCCTTCCCCCTGCCGAACATTGATCAGCTAGTGGATGAGACCGCGGGATGCGAAATCATGTCTTTCCTCGACGCATTCCGCGGATATCATCAAATCTACATGCATGAGGAAGACGCTGGAAAAACCGCCTTCATGACACCCGAAGGCATTTTCTGCTACCTTGTGATGGCTTTCGGCCTCAAAAACTCGGGCGCCACCTACACCCGAATGGTAGCCAGGGTCTTCCAAGCTGTCTTGGGGCGCACCATGGAGGCCTATGTTGACGATATGATCGTCAAAAGCAAGAAGGCCAGCACTCACGCCGACGATCTCCGGGAAATCTTCGCCATCATGCAAAAATTCAACCTCCGGCTGAATCCGAAGAAATGCACCTTCGGCGTGCAAGGAGGGAAATTCTTGGGCTACATGGTGAGCCGAAGGGGTATTGAGGCCAACCCCGAGAAAATTCAGGCCATCATCAACATGGAGCCTCCACGCAACGTCAAAGAAGTTCAACGCCTGATGGGTCGCCTGGCAGCCCTCAACCGTTTCCTCTCCAAGTCAGCTGAGAGGGCCCTCCCCTTCTTTCAAATCATGAGGAAGACGGCGGGTTTTCAATGGACATCTGAATGTCAAGAAGCCTTCGACGAACTCAAGAAGTACCTCTCCTCTCCCCCAGTGCTCTCCAAACCAAAGGCGGGGGAGACTTTATACTTATATCTCGGTGTTAGCCCTGCGGCTATCAGCTCAGTACTAATCCGAGAGGAAGACGACATCCAACATGCCATCTTCTACGTCAGCAAAACCCTCCGGGAGGCCGAACTCAGGTATTCTCCCGTCGAGAAGACGGTGCTAGCCATCGTTTGGACCGTCAAGAAGCTTGGCCACTACTTTCAGGCTCATCCGGTCCAAGTGCTCACTCATCAACCCCTCGACGCCCTCATGAGGAGTCCCACTAGCTCCTCTCGGATGGTGAAATGGGCCATCTTCCTCAGTCAGTACAACATAGATATCCGTCCGAGGCCTGCCATTAAGGGCCAAGCCCTGGCAGACTTCGTAACGGAATGCACCGCGAGATCAGCAACAGACGAGGAGCCTTCGGCACCCCTCGATGAGTGGTGGACACTCTATACCGATGGCTCCTCGGCCACCAAAGCATGCGGAGGAGGAGTAGTTCTGATCACACCCGAAGGCTTCCGCGCCTATTATGCCATCCGCTTCTCCTTCAAAGTATCAAACAATGAAGCCGAATACGAAGCCCTCCTTTGCGGCCTTCGGCTGGCAGCGAATCTGAAGGCTAAGATGATCCACGTCAAGTGTGACTCCAAACTTGTCGTGGGTCAAATTTCCGGGGAGTACGAAGCCAAAGAAGGGAGGATGAAACAATACAAAGAAGCGGCTAAGGAGTTGCTCAAGGTGTTTGAGGCACATTCTCTTACCCAAATACCGAGGGCTCAAAACTCCGAGGCCGACATTCTATCCAAGCTTTCGGATGAATCCCCAGAGCACCTCTCCAAAATTGCAAGAATTGAGGAACTCAGCCTCTCGAGCATCCACGCGAGCCCCGTCATGAACATTAACCTGAGGCCGAAGGATTGGATCTCCGACATCATCGCCTTCACCACCACAGGGCAACTGCCCCAGGACGAAGCCCGCGCCAAGTTAACAAAGCTGAGGGCTCCCAGCTACACCCTCGAGAATGGGAGGCTTTACAAAAGATCTTACAACGGCACCCTCCTTCGGTGCCTTCATCAAGATGAAGCCGAAGTCGCTATGGAGGAAGTGCACAGTGGCACTTGCTCAGCCCACCAGGGACCCTTCTCCATGTCCCGAAGGCTCATAGTTCAAGGCTACTTCTGGCCCACGATGGCTAGAGATTGTGCTGACCTAGCCCGAAGGTGCACTGCTTGCCAGCACTTTCAGAAGGCCCCCGGCAGACCAGCGGTCAACTATGCCCCCATCAGCACCGCTATACCCTTCTCCAGATGGGGGATTGACTTAGTAGGCCCTCTGCCGAGGGGTACCTCCAACAACAGGTATATCATTGTGGCCATTGACTACTTTACCAAATGGGTAGAGGCCGAGCCCCTCGCCAGCATCACTGAGGCCCGGTGCCGCCACTTCGTTCTCAAAAATATTCTCACAAGGTTTGGCGTCCCCCAACAAATTATCTCCGACACCGGGACTCAATTCGAGGCAGCCCCCTTCTGTGCCCTCCTTGAGGCTTGGGGCATCAAGCACACATTCTCTTCCGTTGCCTACCCTCAGGGCAACGGACAAGTAGAAAATGCCAACCGCACTCTCCTCGAAGGGTTGAAGAAGAAACTGGAAGCCGAAGGGGGAGGCTGGGTAGAAGAACTCCACAACATTCTATGGGCCTACCGTACCACCCCTCGGCGTGCGACAGGGGAAACACCCTTCTCCCTATGCTATGGCTTTGAGGCTAAGGCTCCAACAGAAGTAACTCTGCCCACCCGAAGGGTTGAACAATATGAACCCGAAGTCAACGATGCCAACATGGCCCTCGACCTTCATCTCATCTCAGAACGCCGAGAGCAAGCTTTTCTCAGGGCCGAAAACTATAGGAGACAAGTCAAAGGCTACATCGACGCCAAGGTCCGCTCCCGGGGATTTCAGGTGGGTGACTACGTCCTCCGACGAAGGGAGGCCAGCCTACCCACCGAAGGAGGAAAAATGGCTCCCAAGTTTGAAGGTCCCTACATCATCTCAGCCATCATCAAACCAGGGACATACAAGCTTAAACGCCCCAATGGGACGGAGGTCCCTAGACATTGGAATGTGCACCACCTTGTCAAATTCTATCAATAAAACGTGAGCGGCCAAGCCCTCATACTCAGCAAGTGTAAATATCAATGGCCCAAGGCCCCATCTGTTTTTGAAGAATAATCAAAAGGCCAAGCCTTCATCACCTACATACTGTACAAGCGGCCCAAGGCCCCCTTCTCTCCTATAAATGAGTGGCCAAGCCCTCATCTCTTCACTAAAATAGGCCCAGGGCCTCTTCCTCTCATGAGAGGGAGCACCGATTTAGGTACCAAGCACCAAACATATGGGTCACCCCCATCACTCTTTGAAAACACCATGTGTTTTCTCACTAAGCCGTACCCCACGAGGACGCAATCATGCATACACTATGCATACTTTTACACTCTCCAAAAAAAAAAAAAAAAAAAAAAAACCGGGGGGTGCAACACCCCTCGGCTCCGGCTGGTACCAAGTGCCCCCCGCTATTTGTGTTCCACACACAAATAAAACCCTTCCCAGGAACGCTTTCCGCGCCATCCCCCAAGGGGAGGCAGGCAACGGACCATGTCCCGGGCCCAGGATTCGACTTCCACAAACGAAACGCTCCCCGCGCTATCCCCCAAGGGGAAGCAGGCAACAGACCATGTCTCGGGCTGAGGGGACGACTTTCAAAACCGAGGCGCTTTCCGTGCTATCTCCCAAGGGGAAGCAGGCAACAGACGATGTCTCGGGCCGAGGAAACGACCCTCAAACCCTTCGGGATATCGGAAGGTCATTCCCGAAGGGGGAGCCAACGGTTTGTTCCGTTGCCTCCCATATAGGCCAAGCCTTTCCTAGAAACCAAGTTTCTGGATGCCTCTCCTACACCATCTTAAAAAAAAAAAAAAAAAGATGTGTAGGGGGGAAGGAACTCCCCGGATACTATTCTCCCCGGAGGCTCAACACTTCGGATATATATTCCCGAAGGCTCCTACAAAGGCGCAAGAAAATCTCTCAACAAATCATCTGGTTACATAGCCGAAGGCTTCGCTACATTAAGCTTTGAAGTGCAAGAATTCCCCCAGAGGCCCAAAAAGAGGGCTCACTATCAAAGCTTCACCTAAATTTGGCCAAGTCCTGAATCTGGCTGAATCAAAGACAACTATGTTCCATACCGGAGGCTACACAAAGTTCTAAGGCAAGCTAAATCTATACCTACACAAACCGGAGGGTTCATGCCGAGGGAAGAAGGATCACCAAGCTCATTCAAACGATCTCAACAAATCTCAGAATTTCACTAAGTCCATAATCCCGGACCCCTCGGCAACTGTACACACCGGGGGCCCAAGCAATTCTCACATTCGAAGGATCGCTACAACACCTATTGAAAGTTTGTGGAAAAATGACTAAGTCCACAATTGGGAACCCCTCGGCGGACAACCGTAGGCCCCACTACTACCAACAGGTTTACAGCCGAAGAAGACCTCAAAATATTCGACGAGGCCCTAAAACTACACCAAGGCTACGCTGGTCGGAGGCTTGACACCGCCGAGGGGCTAGGGTAATATTAGCTTGGAAAGTAACCTAAGTCTAAGTCATTCTAGCCCTCGATCCTCCACAGACCGGGGGCAATTCCAATGGCTAGCCACCAAGGACATACACTGGGATCTTAGAAAATTTCCTAAGTCCATAGCTTCAAGCCCCCGGCTATTCTACTCTACATCCGAAGGGTTCTGATCAAGTTTTACTTGGAAAATTTTCCAAGTCCACAACAACAAGCCCCCGGTAATTCCACACTACAACAGGAGGCTCGCTGCCAGGTTTTACTTAGAAAAATTTCTAAGTCCACAAACATACATTCATTCAAGCAACGGCAAACACAAATCAGACACAGGAGGCATTCATTCAGAAAAATCCCGAAGGCAAAACATTAATCGCCATAAGAATTCAAAGTACAAAGGTGTTCATTACAAGGCGTGGCCGAAGCCGGCGGCTACAAGCCATTACATGGATAAAATTCATAAATTTCTAAGCTTGGGCTCCTCCCGGTGCATCCTCCTTCGGCCTCGAAGCCGCATCATCCTCGGCCGCCTCATCATCAGAATCGCATCGGGCCAGCTCCGAGTCCTCGAGCAGCTCCCTCTCTTCGCCCTCGGGAAGGGGGACCCTCACATCCGGCAGAAGGGGGGGAGGCCGTAGGTCTCTGGCTTGAAGTACTTCAGTTCTACACCGACGTGCCGGGCTAGCCTCCGGTACAGCATAGCTTGCGTGAAATACTGGCCGCCCTCGTAGAAACTTTTCCCTTTGAGGGCAAGCCACATCGCGCCAGGGCCTTTCACCCAGCTCTCCACCGAGGCCTCGACAACCGACGCCCTCCAGTGCTCCTGGCCCTCAGCCTTCCAACCATCGGCAGCGAAGGCGGCCACTGCATCTTCCTTGGCCTTGGCAACGGCTTCAGCCTTAGCTTTTTCCGCCTCCTCGGCCACTTCTTTGATCGTGGCAGCGGCGGCCTCCAAACCATCACCCCTCCCCAAGGCTCGGGCGTCGGCCACCTTCTTCTGAATGCTCTCCCTCTCCAACCGGAGGGCATCCTCAGCATCGAGCAGCCTTTGGCGAAGGCTTGCGTTGTCCTCCTCCAGCTTTCTCTGGGCCTCAGCGTCTTGGGCCCTCTGCAAGTCTATTTGCTCCATCCTCTGGAGGAGCTCGCCAAGACCGAGGGCAGCCTGCAAAATTGAGGCGGCAAAGGTTAAGTTGCTGGCATAGAGATACACTAAGGCCGAGTAAACCTTACAAGAGAAAACTTACGGTGACAGAAGCTTGCAAGACCTTTGCGCCGAGGGCGTCGGATTTCTGCCGGGACAGCACCGATTTGTCCGTCGGAGGGGTGGCACCTCTCAGGAAGTCCTTCGGGTCCAACGTGCCGTGCATAATGGCACTCCCCTTCTTCACAGAGAAGTTAATATTCTCCGTAGGCCAGGCCACCCTTTCTTGAGCCGGGGCCTCAGAGGATGAGAGCTCCTCTACCACGACGATTGGGGCCTCCTTCTGCTCCACGGTCCCCTTTGGCTTCTTCTTCTCCGGGGGCTTGATTCCCTTCCCGGAGTTCTTCCTTTTCAGCTCCACAGCCTTGGAGCCTTCCCCACCGACGGCTGTTGAGGGCCCCTCACCCTCGGGGTTCTTTTCTGCCTCCGGCTTCTTGAAAAACTCATCAACAGCCTTCTGCGTAGAGGGCCCCTCCTCTTTCTTCTTCCTGCTCTCCTTCGAGAGTTGTTTCTGCAGCTTGGCGAAAGCTTTGGGATCCATAATGTCACCTGCAAAAAATAGGGGAGAGTTAGATTCGAGGCAAATCAAAACCACAAAATGTCTAAGTACTAAGGAGGGGATCCCTCGGCAACAACCTCCGGCGTTTTGATAGCCTCGGGCAATCGGAGGGTACTTCTCATCTTTCTCCCCGTCCAGCCGAAACCGTCGGAAACCTAGCAGATAGAGCTCGTCTGGAAGGGTGGCGGCCTTTATAGTCAATAACTTATCAGAGCCTTCGGGTTTCACCGTTAGCTTTCTTCCGGCCTTCTCAAGGGCGTAGTTCCCAACCTTCAGATGCCTCCAGAAATGATCGCGCAGTGGCCTCGGAAAGGGGTTTTCCGGCATCCGGATGTAACAAAATCGATCTTTCCACCCTTTGTGGGATGACGGGATTTCAGAAAAAAGCCTCCAGGAGGGAAGTTGTTGCAGGTTGGTGAACCCCTCCGCGTGTGTGTGCCCCCCCGGCACAAGTTAAATGACAGGAAGAACTGATCCAAAGTCGGCTCCACCTTTCGGGACCGGCAGAGCGAGAGAAAACCAGAGATGTATGAATGGCTGTTGGGTGATAACTGGCAGGGGGCCAACCCCAGGAACTCGAGGTACTCCAGCAAAAAGGAGTGGAGGGGGAACCGGAGGCCCAAATCTACTGAGAGGATGTGCACAGAGAAGCATCCCTCGGGCGGATCAGACAGCAAATCGTCGGGGCCGGGTTCAACCACTTGTGCAGAGGGCCCCACCAGGAATTGGGTGGCTTGGTAGTCGGAAGCCGTCGCCTTCGTCTTCATCGCGAGGGCCGCCGTGTTCAGATATGAATGGCCCTCGGGTAGGCCCACTGGCCGCCCCGCATCGATGGCGGCCTGCTTCCTCTTCGGCGCCGCCTTCATCTTCCTCTTCCTCTTTCCCGGAGCAACCCGAAGAGGTTCGGCGTTCAATGGCCGGGAACTGCTCGCTTCTCCAGCGCCGTCGGGAGACACGACGGCTACGGTAACCGCCCTACGTTCCTTCTCTTCCTCCTCCTCTGCAACCTGGAGAGCGAGGGCCATCTCTTCGTCCTCCACCACCTGTTCGAACTCCTCGGCTTCCGCCTCGGTCTGAAGGTGGTCTTGAACTTCTTCAGCTATGGCAGAATCATTTGCTGACGACGCCTGCTCACTCGAGGATTCTACGTCTGAAAAGCTCTCCTGCTGGACCGAAGCCTCCCTCGATATATCTTGTGAATCATCTCCCGAAGACATTGTGGAGAGGTATAGATCGGAAGGTTCAGGCCGAAGGCTCCTAGAATCTATAAACACTAAACCTAGAGGGTCACAAGCAAAATGTACCTAAGGAGGAAAGAACAGATGAAGAACTGACCTTGGGGAATAAAGTTGATCGAAAGCAGGGGTTTCTCTCTCTAGAAAAATTGGCAGAGCTTCGCTTCAATAAAATCGCACAACGACAAATGAATCAGACTTGGAGTATTTATAGACTCTGGGCCTCGATAGCTGGGCCCCGATTCGAATAGCCATCATTACACGACGTTTCTTCAACCAATGGATGGCACCCGCCTCCCATCTGCCAACGACGAAGCGCCACGTGGAACCCTCTTCCAACGGCTCTATTATAACGGCCATATTCCCGAAATACTAGCATGCTCCCGGGTAATAGCCTACGGCTGTCATCTATTACAGCCTTCGAGAAAGCATCAAGATTAGCCTTCGGCTGATCAACGTTGCACCCTCAAGTGACTGCCTCCGACTGCAGCCTGTTATAGCTTTCGGTGAACAACTTTCGCCTGGCGCCTTCGAGAATACCACAGTATGAGCCCTCGGCTCATCGGCAATTTTGCCCCCAAATCAAGGGAACCCCTCGGGGTTACACACACATCACAACTCCTTCAGTCCAAACTTGCCTTCGGCCTAAAGGAGTGGGGGACTGGGACACACCCCTCGGGAATCACACATGACCAAAAACAAAAAATTCCCACATACAAGAAACCTACAAATAACACATGTAGCCCTCGGGTGCGTACACCATTACACCCTTCGGCAAAGCAAAATGTCAGAAATTTTCCACAGAGTCACTGACAATAATGAAACAGCCTTCATCACAACACATACGGATATTATTTACGCCTCCCTCAGAAAACCCCCGACATGTGAGGGACTGAGGAGAGGCTCCAGCATTCATACAAGTGTTATACTTCCTTCAGAAAACCCTCGGCATGTGAGGGACTGAGGGAAGCCTTCGGCTATCAACAGAAGGCAAATTCTCAAACAAAGGCACCCAAACAGACGATGAAGCCTCCGGAAGAATCAACACTTCTACTCCTTTCCCCTCAAGTACCTTTCGGCAAAAGGAGTGAGGGACTCCTGATGGAGTATATGGCCCAGGAACCCCCGGCCCATAGACTCCTACTTCTCCTACACAAGTTCATTGGGCCCAGGGAACAACTCAGGCCCAAAATGCAGCGGCCCAAGCCTCAACGTAGCCCAGAATACGCACTGGGGTGCCTTCGGCCTCCTTGGCCGAAGGCTCCAAACCTCACAGGGTAGCCTTCTCTGGCATAAGAGGCTACTGGGAGAAAATGGTGAAAAACATGAGCCTTCGGCATTATCGAGCCCTCGGCATCAGAGAAGCCCCCGGCTAAACCATGCCTCCGGTCACACAGGGCCTTCGGCTACACAGGGGTCCTTGGCTACATGGAGCCCTCGGCAACACAAGGAGCCCTCGGCCAAGCACACTCAATCATCGAAGATTCCTTTTAGGGACAGTCAACCACCGCATTTAATGCCACGTCACGTCCGCCAACCGCATTCAATGCGGTGGACGTACCACTGCCGGTGCCAACCGGCTGATGTGACCCTTCGGCCGTTGGATTACTGACACGTGTACTCCCATCGCATTTATTGCTGCTATAAATAGCAGCCCATTTCTCCTTGTAATCGACATCATCTACATCCCAACTCCATATCTCGAGTTCATTGAATAAAATCGACTCTCTCTCCTCCTATTTACTCTGACCTCTCTCTAAGTTATTCCCGCAAATAACCCCTCGGATAAGATACCTCCCGGGTAGACTATCCATCAACGGTATCAACGTCATATACTGACACTGGCAAAAATAGAAACAAGTCATTATTCTAAATAAGAGAAATTAGCTTTTCAGTACTTTAAAGGAATTTTGGACCGATAAGCTCTTCCTTCTCTCTTATTCGTTTGCATCGTTCGTAATCCCGATGTTTGAGCGACAGCGATGCCGCCGGCGGAGAGTCACGAATCGGCGATCCGGACTAGAGTGACCTACGCTAAGGCAGTAACGGACACCCTCCATGGCCGTCGCGTACATCTTCATCCATGTCTCTTCTTCGACGTAAACTTTCTGGATCTCCCTGCCAAGAAGCCAGGTAGACACAAAGGGTTCCCAACGGTTTCGTTCTCTGAAAATGATGTCCAACTTATCTCTTCCAACTTTCAATTTGCTCTTTTTGCGACTTTCCCATAACTAAGACCACACCTTTCTGCGATTCGAAAAGCTCTGGAAGCTATATGGTTTACTCACCCATATTCCGTAGGGCTTCTTCAATCGCACATAATTCCGATTTTGGTTAAAGAAAATCTCGGATTTTTATGGGTGTTCAATGACTATTAGCAGATGAACCCGTCTTTTTCTATTGACGACGGCCAAAAACTTAGGAAAGGTGTCGTGTCGCTGATTTTACTGTTCGAGACGAATCTGATTTTCCTTTGTTTCTTCGTGTTTTTTGAGTCAAAAATCTCTCCTCAGTGCAATTCTGAGCTTAGGTTGTGTAATCATAAGAAGAGAATATAGTGGAGCTTGGCTATGGGGGCGGGATCTTGTTATTGTGCAAGTGTGTGTATGTATAAAACATTGGATTTCATGTAATTTTAACTATTTATTTTTCTTTTCAGTTTGATTATTAATCTGGGTTGATATATTACCTTTACATGTGGACATTTGTCGGCTAAGAACTTGCTGAAAGGAATTTCATATAACATTGGAAACCTTAAACGATTGATTCTCCTAGATGTCCATCACAACAGTGTGTAAAACAGGCTTGATAGATTTTTCAAATTGAGTTTTGTTTTCTTATTATTGCTATCCATATTAACTAGGTCTTTGTCTTGACTCGACTGATTTCGTATTTTATTATTATATAACTTGCAGGAATTTCATTGATAAAGGGATGTTTCACTCTTTTGGAGTTTTATCTAGGGTATATATGATATATCCTCAAAGTTTTATAAAAGTGATTTTTTTACTATTGATCATTCACAGCTAATAGCACAACAAGATCCTCTCGTCTTTCTGAGGTATTACTTAATTGGTAAAACAAGTTATCTTTGTACTTCCTACTTCTTTTGATAATCACAATGATATGTGAATACACTTTCTAGGAAAGAAGTGCCATTGCAGGAGAAGTTAGGATGATATTTACTATGGGGCTTCCGTTTACTGCACATCATGCACACCAGATTCTTTTTGGTCCTGCAGATGGATATTTGTACTTCATGATGGGGGATGGTGGAGGCTCCGCTTCCTCTGATCCCTACAATTTTTCACAAAACAAAAAGTCACTGCTCGGAAAGATTTTGAGGCTTGATATTGATAACTTCCCAAGTAAGTGAGTCGTACCAACCTCAAGATTATCTGTTTTAACCACATATTTTAGTCCAAGTCATCCTGTATTGGACGTATATAAAAATGCAAATATATGATTGTGCCAGTCTGCTTATTAAGTAGATCTTTGAGGATGTAACCTTGACTTAGATTATCCCATAAGAAAGAAAAAAATCACTTCTCTTTCAATGCCTAGATTGTCCAAGCCTTTCTCTAGTCTAGGTTTTTACTATTGATCATTCCTCTCTAATAAGGATAATGCTTTTACTTCATTAAATCAGAAATAGGAGAACTGTCTCCATCGGGATCACTTGATCTGCACACTAATCAGGTAGTTTTCAACATACTAAGAGATGCTCTCACTTTCATGGCTAAAGTTTAGAAGAAGAAAGAATTTTTATGATGGGGCATGAAAAGTACTCACTGTAATGCTTCAATTTTACAGTGTCAATAGAGAAACTAATCTGCTGGCTTCCAGTGTCACTATCGGGGTAAGTAATTTCTGGAATGAAAAACATAACTTCTTGATTGTTTTTTCTTCATGCATAAGCTAATATAGGCTGAACATTATTTTAGGACTAATGAAAACTTTGTGAAATCTTTTACGTGCTAGTAATTCGATGTGAACACTTCAGAGGTCTGATTGTCATATTACGTGCTATGTTGATTTTATTTTGTTTTACCTTCTATAGCAGATAATACTCATTTGTTCAAGTCGTAATTTCATTGTTCATCATTTTGCATCCCCAGCTCATTGTGAATGGACCTACACCAACTCTACTAAAATAATGCAAATCACCTTTACGGTCTCTTCTCTTAAGAAAGATGAGAGAGTTGTGATGAATGTATTATAATGGAGCAGATGAAGAGAAAGAAGCAGAAATGGAGATTGGTTTGCTATAGATGCAAAGCATGTTACTCATATAGTATGGGAAGGTGGTCAATCTAGTTATAATCCAAGCTGGGTATTTTTTTTAAATTAGTTACTTACTCATTGATTACATTATCTTATTGATCGACCTAGAGTAAAAAATGTTTGATGATCATATATGGTTACAGATAAAAAAATTCAAAAGAGTAGCAGGGGCTCAATCAGCTCCTTTAGGCTCCTCTGCTGTTCCAAGAGAAAGCACGTTGATTAAAATATATCTCAAGGTATGCATTTCCTGCTTTATTTTTGCCTTATCAGAATTATAGGTCTTATTTTCCACCAAAAAAATATTGACTAGATCCTAAATCACAAGTGGCTCTATTTTTGTTTTAAATGATGATTAAAACTACTTCATCCCTTATTTTCAATTGCATGAGTATGACAGACGAAAGGAAATAAATGCACAACCGAGGAAAACACAGGTTACTACACCGCTTTGGACGAATTATTTATGTTCTGTTGCAATTTTTATTCACAAAAAACTATGATTCCGGACTTTGTGCTTTTATGTGATTGTGTTGTTGCAGGCTGAACTTTTGGAGATGCAAAAGGAACTGGTAAAAGTCTCTCTTGTCACGTGTTATGCTCTCTAGTATTTTTATCGTGCAATGTAGAATGACTTTCTGAATGCCAAAATTCATTATTAGCAGTATAAACGCGTGTGAGAATTAGGATTGGTTTGGAATACTAATATGGCAAAGCTTATGAAACATTCCATGAGTGACCCTATATACAAGGATATACAAATAAACCTCTGCTTAGGAACACAATTCTGATAGATAAAATAAAATGCATTTAGTTACACTCACAGAGTTACAGTTGTTTAGATATTAAAAATCTCAAGACACAAGTGACTTTTTTATGCTAAAGTGGCTAGAATGCTAGATCCTTAAAATGACAAAGATGCTTGTGAAGTCCAGGTTTCGGCCCCATTTGATGCCTTTATTGTAGCTGCCACACCAGTCCCTCTTTCCGATGCCTACCTATGATGATCAACTGAGGCCACATACCACCGCTCCAGTCCACAATGAAAGACTTTCCGATGGTATGCATACATTAAATTGAAGCTTCAAAAAATCTTCCCCAACGGGTAAATACTTGTGTTACATTATACAAGGTGTGCATACATGAAATGATTGGTTTGAATTGTATGTTACCTTTTAAATTAGAGGGAGGTGGAGTTTCACAAACGCCGTAAAAGGGACAACATTTCAGGGGTGACAGAAAATGGCTACTATATTGTTACTCCTCTTAAGCCAGTCTCTAATGACCCTGTCGGGAGGTAGAGTAAAACATACTGAATATTGATGCTACATTTCTCTAGGTAGTTGTAATTCATTGTTTCTTGCTTCTTCTTTTCATCCAAGGATCAGATATGTTTGGGTAGTGTGACCTCCATTCGTGGTTGAGCAAAAATCACAAATATTTTCTCTCTTGTCATTTGAATAACTTTTTCTTCTGCTCTGGTGAAACAAACAGTGATGCCGTGTAGCTCCTTGATGAAAATTGCGTATTTTCAAATTTCGTGTTTCTTTCTAGATCATGGTCTGATGATCAAAATGAGAAATTATTGGAGTCACAATGCCATATGTTGTTTCTTTCAATATGTTAGTTATGCGACATTAATTGAAGTTTCACAAATGCCGTATTTTACATTTTAATCTGAAACGTTGCAAAATTCCAAGGATTCTAGATAGCAATGTGGTTTATTATGCTTTAACTATGGATGTGAAGTATGTTTTATTATTCTTCTTTTACATGAAGTATGTTTTTGAGCTTTTCCTATTACATGCAAAAATGGTGCCTTTGCAGGTGATTACGTGATGACCTTTTGAGACATCATCAATCTATATTTTCCGGTAAATTAGTTTTGAAACCCTGCATTGTTCCAAACTTTTCTTTGATGATAATGTATGTTGATACATTGTGATGTTTAGTGTTTTTACTTCAATATTCTGGAGTTAATTTGGGTTACTGTTCTTTACATTTTTATCGTTAAACCTTATTATGAATCGAACCAAAGTGGTAAATGATGATTAATAGCTTGCAATTTCAGTTGATAACTTCAATATTTTGATGTTGATAATATTTGTTCTGAGTTTAATAATATTTGTATCATTAAACCTTATTGTGTAACCGAGTGTGATAATATTTTCATCTTCAATTTCAGTTTTATCCTAGTGTGTCGTACTTGAAATCCAAATGGAAGATGTATTGGGCATGAACGTAGATAAAATGACACAAGTTACGGTTAATGCCAGTTCCAAGTTATCCGGCCAATGTTCTTTTGTTCCTCGTCATGAGCACTTTCTTCTGAGTTTAACATTTCTTTAGCAATATCAACCTCAACATGTTCTTTAAAATGTAGAAGTGTTAGTTTTTAGTTGTGCCGATTTAAAATATTTTTGTTGTAATATTAGAATATGTGAATCTTACAATATGAGTTATTAAATGAATATAGTTGTTTAATATTTTGTTTATTTATAAATATCAATATGATTTTACTAATATGAGACATTATAATCTTGTTAGTAAATATCAATATGATTTTATTATTATGGATATACACACATGATACCAATAAGTCATAAATATGTATGATACCAACGTGTCAAAACATTTTCCGATATTAATGTATCATTAGTTCAGATGATGTTTAGGAGTCATTAAGAATACCAACACAAATGTATCACTGTTCTCAATGATGTTTATATGTCATAATTTTGTGACTCAAAAGTGATTTGTTAACGGTGACACTAAATTTTGTGTCACTTGCCCCGCTTTTTTGTGACACATTCAGTGTGTCATTAAATCGTTTAGTGACACTAATTTAATGTCACTATAAGCCATTTTTTTACTAGTGTGGAGAGAGGTTTTAAAATGCTTATGCCACCGTCAACGTATAATCAAGGGTTTGTGACCCAAGGAGTGAAATCCCTAAGTTCTAGGGTACGAAGATGTGATAATTGTGATAAATACCACTACGGGACTTGTCGTGAACCAAAGAGGTGTTTCTTTTGTGGAGATACGAGACACATGAAGTTCCATTGTCCTCAACGGGGAAGTAACACTACTTCAGGAGCTAATGGAGGAACCGTAGGTGACATGAACCTAGCGGGGACGTCTCAAGCGAGCACGCGACGTAGAGGAGATAATGTGAGCAACATACACTCCGGGAATCAAAGAAGAACTCAACGATGAGTTCACACGAGGAAGGAGGCAAATTCTTGCATGAGCGTGTCCACCGTTACAGGTAATCCTTCTTAAAAACTTGTTTCATATGCGTATTAAAGTAATGAAGGTTCCAGGGGTCAATTGCCGGCGGCCAAGGAGGAAACTGGCCGGTTTTGACAAGGAAAACAAAAGGCATTTTTGGAAAAAGTAAAAGCCGGGCGGTTTGGGGTAAAACCCGGCCGGCTTGTGCATGAATTAATTGGAAATAAAGTTCGGC
The DNA here is from genome assembly GCA_945859915.1 of Cuscuta epithymum. Classification (NCBI taxonomy): domain Eukaryota; kingdom Viridiplantae; phylum Streptophyta; class Magnoliopsida; order Solanales; family Convolvulaceae; genus Cuscuta; species Cuscuta epithymum. The sequence goes on along the minus strand of CAMAPF010000183.1, from coordinate 40,553 downwards.
GACCAACGCCGGCCGGTATTTGCAAAAACCGGACGGCTTACGTAAAAACAAATTTTCTCGTAGCTCGAGATCACTCAAAAACCGCCCGGCTTGGGCAAAGCCCGGCCGGCTTTTGGATTTAATAAGATGAATTAAAGTACAGGGCCGAACGCCGGCCGACGTTCATATAAACCGGCCGGCTTTTGGAATTAATTTTTTATTAAAGTTACGCTGCCAAACCCCGGCCGGCTTTCATGGAAACCGACCGGTTTACGGGATAATTAAACCCCGACCAGGATTTGCGTATGAAAATCGGCCGGCGTTTGGGAAATTCCTTGTAAGTTAAACTCTAAGTTTGAGAATCGGGAAATGTATGAAAAGGACGAACGACTTTCGTCTATCTCGAGCCCAAAACATGTTTTTCAACCGTGAGACGTAGCGTTATGAAGAAGAGCGTGTCTGTAACACTTGAGATTTAATATAAACGGATTAATAGTACTACTCATACCAACAGAGGTGCATCTCCTTTTAAGAGAGCTCGTCACCCAAGAACTCCAAAGTTAAGCGTGCTTGCACGAGAGTAGTCTTGGGATGGGTGACCCCCTGGGAAGTTTCTCAGGGCGCGCATGAGTGAGGACAAAGTGCGCGGTAAAGGCTCGTGGTGGTTTTTGGGGACAGTACTATTGGTCCGGAGGAACTACCTCGGGTCCGGTGGGGCCGGGGTGTCACATGTGGTATCAGAGCAACCCCGCGACAGTGTGATGACCCGTTGGATATCGGGCGGGCACTTAGCGGGGGAAGATTTCAGGGATTTGATTGAGATTTGACATTGGTTCAAGGGCGCAACGAGGACGTTGCGATCCTAAGTGGGGGTGATTGTAACACTTGAGATTTAATATAAACGGATTAATAGTACTACTCATACCAACAGAGGTGCATCTCCTTTTAAGGGAGCTCATCACCCAAGAACTCCAAAGTTAAGCGTGCTTGCACGGGAGTAGTCTTGGGATGGGTGACCCCCTGGGAAGTTTCTCAGGGCGCGCATGAGTGAGCACAAAGTGCGCGGTAAAGGCTCGTGGTGGTTTGTGGGGACAGTACTATTGGTCCGGAGTAACTACCTCGGGTCCGGTGGGGCCGAGGTGTTACAGTGTCTTGCATGGATTTGTGGTGTAGGAACACTAAAGTTGGGTGGGAAGGAGGAAAGAGTCATCTTTAATGCGGAGACATATTAGGAAAGTGCGAAAGGGGCACTTGTAAATCGAAACGACATGATGACTGAGACACACTATTACATAACAATAGTGGTGGATGAAGGAAATTGAATGTAAGGTCTAATATCGTTGAGTACGATTGTACCCCATAGGATATATCATTGAGAAGGAATATTGGAGAAGAAAATATGATGGTCACAACACCTAACTGATTCGCCTTAAACGCTACTCATTATGGTATGAGTACCGGGAGCTCACGAGGGGATAACAAAGAATCCGAGGAACCAAACTGAAGTTTAGCGTTACACCCATCCACCTAGGGGTGGGCGGCACGAGTATGGGAGGCGGACTTTAGAGCCAAGGATGATTACTTATTTTTGAAATCCCATGAGAGTTGGGACTGGTGTTTGATACATAGAAATCTTTCCAGTAGTCCAGCAGCGATAGCTACACTGCAAATATTGGGTCGCTTCCACGGGGACAGTTGTATGAAATGACACCGTTAGCGTAACTGGGAGATAATGAAATTCGGGTCATGCTCCGAGCAGTCCTTAAGGGAGGACCCGAGGTGACTTGATCGATGTACCGATCTTGGACTTAAGGCTTGTCTATGGTATGAACCTTGACGAGGTATTGACAGACAACATGAATTGAGGACTTAATTATCCCGGATTTATCCAACTAGTATGAAAATACTAGCCGGGAGGTAAATAAGAATAATAATAGGATTAATCCTAAGGATTCGGATTGTGAGACATTGAACCTTGAGTAGTCATAAGAGATGCTAAGATGGACATGTATGAACTTTAAGTGATACTAGGGGTATGCCTCAAGGGATACCCAAGAGAAAGTGAATAATAAATTGATCCTAGATATAGGATTGGCCTACGGGTGTATTCGGTAGTCCCTAAGGATAGCCGATTGAATTAAGGTAAATAGCAAGGACCATGGCCCTTCCCGACTCTAGAGAGCGGGGTTGGATAGCATGGACTTGCAACGTGATCACGGGTTAGGGTGGAATCCAAACCTGTAACACCGTCCCCAAGTATATTTACTTTTGTGTAAATTATGTATTGAACCTTATGAAATGGTTAATGAATTTACGAGGTTGTAAATTTTTGTTAATTCTTTTGCGTGAATAGTAAAGTGCACGTGGGGCCCACACGGGAGCAGGGACCACCCGATATTCCCGAGACCGCATATTTTATTCATCTTGGTATAGATAATAGTTATATGGTGGTGGACATTTACTTTGGGCCATAAGAAAGGCATTGGGTTGACCGATTGGTCAAACAAGGCCCAATTACCGGTTTTGGGTAATTTATCGGATAACAGTCCGAAATGAATTTCGGGGACTTCCAAATTTAAGTTGGGGAATGTATAATCATCCTAAAGGCCCATTATGATGGGGAGTAAGTGTTATATTTTATTCGACCCAATAAAATAAAATATAATTAAAACAGTCCGAGAAATACAACTTTCGGGACCGATTGTACACTTCGGGACATAATGGGATGACCTCCCACATGAGTGGGGGCCACCCCACGTTTTTTAGATCTCTTGGTTGACACAAGGGGAGCTGCATAACATGGGTTGAGAGGTGTGTGTGGGCTGAGGGTGATGGTTGGGTGAGAGTTGACCCAAGGTGGACCTCCCCCCTCACTTATTTTCCAATTGAGACAAAAGGAGTCTCCTCACCCCTTCCCCCTATGTTTTGTGCGTCCAAGCCACCCCCAATCAAGGAGGAGAGCTCTGCAAACTTTCATCTCCATAGCCAAGAGAGCTCAAGGAAGCGAGGAGCTCAAGGAAGAAGAAAAAGGTTGCAAAAGTAGAGAAAAACCTTGAGAATAAAGGTGAGAAGCTCCTTAACAACTTTTCTTCCATCTTTTGATTTCATATGACTTATATATCATATGAAATACCCTTAAGGATGTTCTACATGGTTTTAAGTGTGGAACAAGGGAGTCGAAAGTAGCTCTAAGTCCAAGAATGGACTTAGGAGCCAAAACGACCGGTTAGCCGAAAAATAACCTTTTAAAGGTTGTTTGTAATGATATGGGTTTTGTGATGATAAAACATTGTCAGGCACTTGTCAAGGGTGATTTAAGAGCCTTCACGAAGTTTAAGAGTCGCCGGAGTTATCGCCGGAGTTCGTCAAAGTTCGCCGGAGTTTGGCCGGAGTTCAACCGAGAAGGGTAGAACTTCATCACGCTCATTCAAGGTGAGTGGACGGCTTAATGTCTTATAACTCTTGGGTTAATTATGAGATTACCTAAGTAAATGTTATATGTGTTCATAATGATGTTTAAAAGATGCTTAACATGTGATTATCCAAAGTGATTAGACTTATATGTATGACCCATTGATATCATAAATGAAGTATGATATGAAAATGTTTATAAAAACATATATGATGTTTTAAGGGATAAAAAGGGGCATAAAATGCTTGGTTATAACTTAATACATGTTGGGATTACGTTTGACGCAAATCGGGTTTGAAATGGCGAGTCAACGAAAATGTTGACTTGGTTACCCAGGGGGTAACCGGCGCCGGTTATGGATCGGCATGGCCGGTTTAATTAATTTAATTAATAACCGGCGCCGGTTATGTCAAAATCGGCGCCGGTTTAGCACTGTTTTGCCTATACGTTGATTTTAATGCATGAATTGCATGGATGATTATGCTTAGGCCTTAAGACTTGGTTTAGTCTTGATTATTGATTATGATATAGACCTTATCTAGGATGATATGTGGTAGATCATAAGTCGGGTGGAGTACCCAAGGATCGGGCGGTTATCCTCAAAACTCGGTTATATAGGGTGGAGTACCCAAGGATCGGGCGTGTATCCTCAAAACTCGGTTATAGGGTGGAGTACCCAAGGATCGGGCGGTTATCCTCAAAACTCGGTTATAGGGTGGAGTACCCAAGGATCGGGCGTGTATCCTCAAAACTCATAAAATATCATTTTGTAATTTAGGACCGGGCGGTGTCCTCATGTTAAGATGATTGAACCAGGAGGAGTTCTATACACTCATAGGCATATGGGTGGGTTGGGGTTTAAGCCAAGGTCACCGGCTATATTATTTCCCAAATAAACAATGACCTACGGGTCGGGTATTTCCAAGTGTATATATAATGATATGTATTTCATAACTTGGGGGAAAGAACTATATGTATATGTATCACCCTATGTTTGGGTCTTATACTTGAAACGTTAGTTATTCTACATTTAGCCTGCTACTCGCTCGGTACTTGTACTGACCCTTTCGGGGGGCCCACCATTTCAGGTTGAAGCTCAAGCTTGCATTCTCACCTTGCTCGGTGAAGTAATCTAAAGGGAGACGTGGTTCGTGCTTCCTTTACTGTTTTAAACTATAAACTATGCTCATGGATAATTTGTAATAAGTACATTGGTTTTGGGCCTGCGAGTCCACGATTTGGCCATATGTGGCCCCTGATTGAATATTGAATATTTCCGTGATTCGTTCAATCCAAATATGTGATGTTGTTATGTATGTTTACTTACTGAGTATGGTATGAACAATGTTCATGGACGCCTTGTATGATTAAGTCACGTTGACTTGCGAGTGACGTCATTTAGTCATACGGCGGTTGTACACGCGCTTGGATGCGGTCCGGGGCGTGACAAAACCGGAGACCTTACAAGGCTCCCGACAGCGGTAACACTTAAGATGGGACCCCGAATGGACCTTACCTTCCTAGGGGATGATGGGTATGAGTACAGGGGCGGGATGTTGGACTCCGGCCCGAGGGCCCGATGAGGCCCCGGATAGCGGTGACAAATCTCGTAAAGGATGATAAGACCTACGGGTGGTGTCGTGCTAACGATGAATAAAATAGAATATGAACACGGGCCCACGGGTCGACTACATAACGTATGCGAGTAAGTATGTTTTACAACGGAGTATGTTGTTAGGTGTACTAGATAACCTTCGAGTTGAAGGTTAATGAAAATCGTTATTAATGATCCACCTCGGGTGAGAATTGTCAGATTCACACGCCAAAGAACTTAACTAAACTAGTGAGGGCCACTAGAGAATTCTAGGAAGAATGAATGCCCATGTATGGAAGGACTTGTCATTATGTAATTAGATGGGGTAGCATCTAAACGAGGTAAACCATAAGAGTATGTGAATGTGAATGAAAGTGACTAAGGGCAACTGTTGGTCCCGTTTATGTGTGAAACAGTCTAGAGGGGGGGGGGGGTGAATAGACTGTTTAGGTTTTCAAAAATTTCTCTAAGTCAAAACTGACTTATGAGAGATGGTCTGAATCTGGTTAAAGAGAAAGGTCGAGTTCTGATGGCAGAACTGGACCTGGCAGCGGATAAGAGTTCTGTCCGGGTAGCCTCAAGAAAACACTAAGGCAAATGCCTTTCTGATGACTCTTAGAACAAGATCTGCTGAACACAGATTCCGAGTTCTTTAGAGTTATACAGTTAAAATCCTAAGTGCAGAAATTAAATGCAGTAAAGTAAAAGACACCGGGGATTTTTATAGTGGTTCAAGGAACAACGCGTTCCTCTAGTCCACTGTTCCACTAAGCTTTGAGGTAAACAGTTACAAAGCTTTGGCCCTAGCACTTAAGAAGCTCTCAACGTCTTCTTCAAGCCTAGTTGTCTCCTAGGATGCAGTTCCTTGCTTCCTCTAAGACTGGTCCGTTCACTGAGCTTCCCGGAAGTATACCCACTTCACTACTCCAGTTAATTGGACGTCTTTCTTTGCAGAAGATGTTTGAAAAACAGAGTTTTTCTCCAACTTGCTTCGTCACAAAAGATGTGTTGATGAAGTGCTTGAAGTTGTTGAAGAACTGGAGGAACTTTGCTCTTCGTTGGAGTTAAAGGATTTGAATAGACTGATCTTCTCAACGTAAGCTTTTTCTTTCTTTTGGTTATGGAGTTTAAATCTCAAGAGTGCTTGATGTATTGTGTCGAGAGCAAAAGTTATACCATTGTTCTTCATCGAGTATCTTTTATACTGGGGTTGTCTTCCCGTTGGAGGAGGAGACAACTGCATTAAATGTGCGTACTGTGGAGTTGACCGCTTGGACCCGCAAAGTTGGCAGGTTTCTATTTTTATATAATATTCTCCAGGAATTTCGGTCAATCATCTGCAATTACTCCACAGCGTATCAGGCTCATTAAATGAGCATTAAATGCTTTCCTTTCGTGAAATATCTTCTAGCCGTTAGGGAATTTCCCGTTAGTTACACGGCCGTTGAAAGTAGCATCGAATTTTTTCTAAGTGTTTGATGTCTGATGAGACTCTCTGATTAGCAGTTCTTAAGTAGGGCTCTGATGGTTCTCTGATAGATATGTGAGGGCAGCACTGGTAGCAGCTCTGATGGTTTCTCTGAACGGCAACTCTGCAGGCAACTCTCTTAGCTAGTTAAAGGAGCAACTCTGCTAGCACTTCTCATAGAGCAGTTCTCCTAGCAGTTCTGATGCTTTTCCGAGGAGCAGCTCTGCTTAGCATCTCTGTTGCTTCTCTGAAGAGCAACTCTGCAGGCAGTTCTCATAGAGCAGTTCTCCTGGCAACTCTGATCGGAAGTACCAAGAGGATCTCTGATTGTTGACTATGCTAAAACTTACAAAGAGAAAATTCTAAAACATCAAATCTAATGGGGGTACTCTAATATTCTAATCTAACCTAGCATCATCAAAATCTAAGTATATTTATTCCTTACATCAACACTGATATAATGGTTATGTTTTTATAAAATGATCAAGTCAACATAGGAACATGGAAAAGTGTGTACTCTAAGAATAGTGACACCGGTTAAAATGAAACTGCGACGTGAATTTCGGGGACAAAATTCCTGTTGGGGGGGGGGGGTGAACTTGTGACACCGCTCCCAATTTAAACTTGGATTTATTAATCCATTAATATTAAAATCTAAGTGAAAGTACAAATACTAATTTCGACGAGGATAATTAGTTAAAGTCATGAATGTATTATTCACTTTGAAAACTAGTTACAAGTATATTAATCATACTAGAAATGATTAATTGATTAAATTAATACCGATTAATTAAATTGTGGATCGGACCCCAAACATGGGAAGGGACTAACTAATATATATTGTGCTAATTACCCGAAGAGTCTAATTTTGTGCTTAGTATTTCATTTATGTCCAGCTACGTATTAGTTTTCATATTTAACTTTCAAATTTTCAATTTAGTTTCCTTATTTCAAAAAGAGTCAAAACATTAAATCCAATCAAATCACAAAAATCTGGCTCTGCATCGACATCTGTCTTCATCTCCTGGAAGCTTCGCGTATGTCCATCTTTCGTATTTGTCGATCAATTTCCAGCTGCCTTACCATACACTCCACCTTAAATCGTTCGTCGCCGTTGCTCTCTCAATCGATCTCAACATGAATTATCAGATCCCTAATTCGACCGTCAAACAAATGCTGATTTTGAGGGTTCCCGACATCGTTTTTCCACTACAACTTGTTTCATTCGTTCACGTTTATCGTCAAACCGATTGATAATAATGAACTGCCGATTCATTATACAATTTCTGAAGCGCATCAGAAGAGAATTGGGTGGAGAAAATACTGAAGCTGCGACCTAATTCTTACATTTGTGAGGTAAGGTTTCTTCTTGTGAAGTTTTCAAGCAGATCGTGGCACCTGTGATTTGTTATATATGACTATAGAGATGAAAAAAATGTTCACCAAGCAAACAAGGACAAAATGCACAAGTATACTTTTGATTCACTAACACACACTCGCATACATGCATATATATGTCTTTGTATCAATGTATATGGGTTAACACATGTTTCTCCTCTAAAAGCGAGAATCTATATAAAATGTTCATATTATTTCAATGAATGATTGGTTATATGATACTTAATCAATGAGCATTTGAGTAGTTAACTGCAATTTAATTTCATAAAATCCATAGGCATTCTCTGCACTCAGTGTGTATTGTCCTTTAGATTTCCAAAGACGAACGCACTATGTGGCCATTTGGGTGTGTATTCACGTTAAGGTTGTTCTGAATTCTGGAATATCCTATCCCTAGATTGTTTACTAAGAATGCTTAGCTTCTGCATATGCAATTGACCAATTTTTCATCCAAAGCATATGCACTTGACCAATTGTTCAATTAAGGCATATGCACTGGACCAATTGTTCATCTAAGGATTCTCATGTCTGTATCGGGTTTCATAACTTCATTGGCAGAACACCAATGAGAAGCTTAAGGTATTTCTAGTTTTATATTATTATAATAAAATGAAAACATATAAGCTCTGTAAATTGAACTTTGCATGTAATAATGTGAACAAAATACACTCTGATGTCTAACACACAATCAGATGTGTGTAATTAATATCAAATTAAATAGATATGTTCACTTACAGTAAATCCAACTCTAGCAGGAGGCAATGTTTTAGGACCCTATTTGTAAATCTATCTCTTTTGTGCTTGTGAAAGTGTACTGTAAGTGTATTTATTTGAATGAGTCTTTATGTTATGATTTTTTGTTTTCATATAAAATGGCGACTGCATTGGATATGAAATTTACACTTGATATTCTAGTCTTTAAATCTATGTGCTCTATGCTGCTATTAAAAGTAAGAAAATGTTTGGGTAACTTGTAGTGTGTGGTGTATGAGCTTCTCTGCTTTTAATGTTTCATAGACTTTTCCAAAGATTGAGAGTAGTAAAGTTTACCAATTGATGTAACGTTCATTGGTTTGATCAATTGGTGCAACGTTCATTTTTACGGTCTTTTTTCCTTACTTTGTTATCTTCTAGTTGTGGATATATATCGGCGCATCAATTATCTAGGTGTATTGGTTCCTGCCTTCCTGGTAATGAAATTGGTGTCATAGTGAATTAGTGATTGCATTACAATTACAGGTGCATAATTGAAAATGAAGTGCTTGAAGAAGTAAGCCTGTGAACATTGACTAGGAAAATGAAGATAGAGGGACTTGATGAATTGTGTGGGAAGTGCCGCTTATAAGGAAGAAATGAGAAGAATCTAAGCCACATGATGTAATGGATAAATGTAATAAAGTGAAATAATAAATTGAATTGTGTATCATTTTGATAGTTATATATGTTGTTTTTTGTTTCTTTATGTTTATCAAACATGCTTTTTGTTTCTTTTTGTTGTATAACACATGTTTTTTGTTTCATCTTGTTGCTTTTTGTTGCATTGTATATGTTGTTTTTTGTTGAATCATGTTGCTTTTTGTTGCACGGTGTTGTTTTTTGTTGCATTATGTTGCTTATTGTTGTTTATTACAGGTGAATTTGATTTTTGTTGTTTATTTTTATCTATGTTTATCCTTTCTACATTTTTGCGGTATAAAAATCATATAAAAATTATACGGAGTATTCAATAATCTAAAATGATAATTTTGGACTTATGATTGTAATTTGTAAACCAATCACAACAAACATAAAGAAACAATAAGAATAAAAAAATTAGAGTTATCAACAAAAGGAAACAAAACAAAACAATAGGCAACAAAAACAAACAACAAAATTATATACTCGGTAATAAGTATTTTTAAATTTGTAACAAATTTAAAAAATGAATTACAAGACTCGTATTTTTATACTTGTTCAGTGTAATTTTTTTTTCATTTTTTTAGTTTTTTTTTTGTTTTTCATGCGTTTTAGTTTAATCAAATTTTCTGCTTTTTAATTTTTTTTAAGAATTTTTTGTTTTGTACTTCTATTTTATTTTATAGCATTTAATTTTATTTCAACCTCTCTAAAGTTATATATTTAATTTGAAATTATTTTGATTATATGTATTTCGGTTTCTAAAAGAATAACTGTTTCATAAAAATTACTTAACTTTATATTTAATTATTTAATTTCATTTCATAATTGTTAATATTTTCAAAAACATTTTTTAACATTTTTATTATTTTCTAAGATTCTAAATGTTTTAGAGTTTAATATTAATTCTCATTTATTTGGTAAAGTTTTTTATTTTTATTATATATATTTTTTCATTTTTATTAAAATTGTAATTATTTTTATTCTTCATAGTTTTATATTTACTTTTTATAAAAGTTAAGGGGCATACGAAGTCTTCTAAAAAATTAACATTACAAAAAAATGTTATTTATCTACGAATTATCCACTTTATTAACTAGTTTTAACCTTTTTCATTTTTAGTTTTGAGTTTTGTATTTCCAAATTTTCTATACATTTGTTAACATTTTGTGATTTTTTTTGGAAGAAACATTTTGGGATTTATTAATTTTTTAATTTTTTAATATTATCTTATTGTAACTATTTTTTTTTGGTTTCTTACTTTTTTTACATATTACTAAATATTTACGTTTTTCTATTTAAAAACGTTATGTACAGATTTGACAAAGAAGGTGTATAAAGGTTATTGGCTGCTACACGTGCATGCTTATATGGAGTTTAGGTTCCGTTACGTACTTACCTTGGTTATGCGGAGCTTGGTTTATTTTTGAAAAGAAAGTACCTATTAGTCTGTTTTTGAAATAAATTCCGAAAGGTGGAAATAGTGATAAAACTTTCATTTTTTGTCCACTTGTGAAAAATTCCCATATATATTCTTGGATCAAGATAAATTAAATAAAAAGCCCAAGGATAAGGAGGTAAGTAATATATAATTGTTCGGGCCGAATAAAAGGTAAATAAATAATACGAGAGATCATTCCAGCCCACTTACTAATAATAGAAATGTAATTGGGTTTGAGCCCGGAATATTGGAGAGGACTATCCAATACATTTTAGGACGACCTATTAAGGTCTACTAGCCTAAAATAATATAAATAAATGAATAGAAGTCATTTGGGTCGGACCAAGGTAGATTGAGTAAGCAAAGTGGCATTCTAACCCAACTTACCAAAAATAGCAAGTATTCGGGTGGAGGACTCCCTACACTTTAATTGAGGGTCTAGCCCATAGAAAGTATAGCCCAAATATAATTGATGAGTGACCAAAGTATTGTTTCGGGTCAGATTTAATATAAAGGAGCAGCCCATGTGCAAACCCAACCCATATTAGCCCATATGCTAAAAATAGAAAGGATAGGGAGGACTCCTTTCCTTCCACCCATTTGAGAGTATCGTAAGAGGCAAAGAAATATAGAGAGGAGCTCACCCAAGGGTCTTCACACGTCCAAGAAGTAAAGAGGAGCAAGAAGGCGTGATTCCGGGAAGAAGAAAGCTCGATTCTAGGTAACTGAATGCTATTCCCGATTAAACTAGTTATTTGGTATATTTAGTGAATATGATTTTTAAGAAATCATATGTTGGATTAATGAGGATATTCTACACACTTAAAAGTGTTGAAATATGCTATAAAGTGTTGGTAATTAACTTAGAAGAGTTGTTGAATCGGTAGGAATCGAAATCGCCGGAAACTGCCACTTCTAGGTGCTGTTTTCGTGCTGCAGGGCCCGAAAGCCGGGCAGCTTTTGCAAAAGCCGGGCGGCTTTTGTCCTCTTCCAGCCAATCTTGTTTCAGATCATTCCCGATTGAAGGTTTAACGACGGGGCTTCAATAGGCAACCTTGCTGGACATATTTAAGGTGAGGATGACTGACTATATTGTCTATAACTCATGAGTTGAGCATGAGATTATCGAAGTAATCAAATTATGATTTTGATGGAATTAAATGATATACTTCAATGTGAATAAATGTGTTGCTAGGTGGTCATATAAATTGATACATGATATTACAAAGATGGATAAACAAAGGTATTATGCATGAGGGGAGAAATCCGTGAAAGATATTAATTATTGAATTGATATTGAGAATTAGAATGATATAGACAAATGTTGATAAATGTGTGGTCCCATAAGATCTTAAAAGGGATATATGGATACCTATGTGGATAGGCAAAGTGATTAAATGTGAAGTAAGGAATACTGGAGTGATTGATATGATCAAAGTGATATGAATCCGTAGTGATTAATTGTGTGTGCTATCTATAGTGTTGAATAAGATAGGCATGAACTTAGAATGAGTGATGGACTACGGTCACGCTAAAAGGAAATGGTGGAGTCTACCTAGACTATATGAAGACAGCTCGGGGGGTCTTGATGAAGACTAGCCCGAGGTTGATAGATCATGATTGCTCGAATACAATGAGTATTGAGGTGGTCGAGGCCACGGTCAAATAAAGATATGAATGTTGGGGGATATATTAGGGGTGTGTAAGCCCTACACGAACTAAGATTATACGAGGTGTGTAAGCCCTAAACGAATGAAACGTATATGGGGTGTGTAAGCCCTACATGAATAAGGTATTACGTGGGGTGTGTAAGCCCTAACGAATAAAGAATATTACGCGGGGTGTGTAAGCCCTACATGAATAAAGTATTATACGGGGTGTGTAAGCCCTACACGAATAAAGTATTGTGCGGGGTGTGTAAGCCCTAAACGAGTAAAGTATTATACGGGGTGTGTAAGACCTACACGAGTAAAGCATTATACGGGGTGTGTAAGCCCTAAATGAATCAAAGATATTATACTGGGTGTGTAAGCCCAAAATGAACGAATACAACCGTAGGGTGTGTAAGTCCAACGTGGATGGGTACACAGGATAATATGTGTAACCATCTCGATGGAGTTGGGTTTAGATTAGGGGTGAGGTGACCTCTCGAGATTGCTATATGCAAGACTAGGGGTGAGCAAATAACCGCCAAAACCGAACCGACCGCAAACCGATGACCGAACCGACCGAAAATGTCGGTTATCGGTTGGAAGTGTTGGAAATTTTCGGTTATTCGGTTTTTCGGTTATTATGCGGTTTCATTTATCGGTTTATCGGTTACCGACCGATAACCGTTCAAAATATATAAATTACAGTAAATAAATAATATACACTCTGCATTCAGCCCATCCCAATCTTTACATGGTTTACTAAAGATTTAGCCCATACCCAATTAGCCCATAGTCAAATACGTAAAGTAAAAACTACTAAACTAGAACCCTAAGTAAAGCTAGAGTAACTAATCGAACCCTCTACAATCTGCATTCAGAACAATCAAAACTCAAAACCCCCTCAGCCGCCATCACCTAATTCATCTTCGATCTCTTGATTCTCTTCTATACGATATGGATTAACTTCAAATCTTTAACCACCACCTATCAAGTCTTCCCGTTCGCTCACTAGCTTCTTCAATGACATGAGGTTTCATCAATACTTAATTTGTTCGTGCTCCTAGAATCGGCGCCTTGACCAACAATAGCTAGGGTGCGAACGAATCAACATTTCAACAAAGGAGTGTCTTATTCTGCCAAATCTCCTTGTAAATTTGTATTTATGCCCTTTTTCATTTAAATTTCTTGATGATTTATTCTGTTTTTGTTCTAACTACTAACTAGAACATTAAAGTTTAATAAATTTGATAAGAACTCCTAAAGTTTGAGGCTATTAGGACATCCGAACATTTCTATTTATTTTGATAACTAATGTGAATTATTAGCTATTTAAGAAAGTAATTATGCAACTATGTTATCATGGGTTATATACTTATAAGTTGTGGATGAAATTATAAAGTTATACAGTTCTGGAATGGAGTAGTTAGTAGTGAGTAGTAATTCGTTATAGAACTATTAGTAATATATTCTGTAAATATAACTATATAACTATTTTATCATTTGTAGATGGAATCAACAGGCTCAATGGAGTTTGTGCCAATGGACGAGGAACCACCAAGTCAAAATGAGCAAACACAAGGAGTAGGAGCTGCTTCTACAGATGCGACAAACTCAACCGCTAAAAAAGTAACGCCAAAGAAACGAAAAGCAACACGAGTCAAGTCTAAGGTATGGAACCACTTTGACAAATTCACAAGTGACGAGGGCAAAAAAAAAGCTAGATGTACTCATTGTTCAAAAGAGCTATTTGCTGACTCTAAAGGAAATGAAACAAGTTCCTTGGCAGCTCACATAAGAAGTTGTGCAGGACTTAAGTCTGACCCCTCTCAAACAAAATTAGTTGTCCCACAAGTGAATGGTGAGGGTTCTTTGAGTTATGGTAAATATGATGAAACTAAGATTAGTAGGGCAATGTCAGAAATGTTCATTATCGATGAGTTATCGTTTAAGTTTGTCGAAACAAGGGGGTTTAGAAGATTGATGCATGCTGCTTGTCCTAGGTTTCGTGTTCCATCGCGTTGGACTATTGCTAGGGTCTGTTTCAATATTTATTTAGAGGAGAAAAAAAACTGTCCAAATTACTCCAGACCACTTGTCATAGAGTTTCACTTACCACTGACTGTTTAAGCAATTTTATTGATAAGCTAAAACTAATTAAAAAAGAATTTATATGAAGAATGGGCTTCGAACAAGAGCAATGAAGAAGATGACAAGTGAGTGAATAAGAATGCAAACTCGTGTGATATTCGAATGTGAACCTCCCCTGATTACAATGAGGCTATCCTATTTATAAGAAAGGTAATTAAAGCCCTAATAATGACTTTGTACGTTACTGACGGGTTGGCCGCACTTTATGACGATTTCAAATCTGTCATAAAGGTCGGTCAATTACAATCAATATCTTCCCTAATCATATTAAAGAAGCTAATAATACATAAAGACGTTACAATAACTGTCATTAGGCCTTGTGAATGCTCCATTAGCTCGAGTTGTCCGTTATGGATGGTTTGACTTGACGGATCCGACCCGACGGTTTCACAACTTATCATCAATGCTGGTCAGCTCAAAGAAGTAACCTCTTGCCTTAATATCATTATTAATTACAATAATGAATACAGATCCGTTACAACAGCCACCATTAAGCCTCATAAACGTATCATTAACTTCCGTGATCAACCCTCTTTAATGCAACATAAACCGTCAAATTCTTGCTCTAACAATTGCCCCCTTTCGAGAAGTTGACGCGTACAATGCGCAAGTCGGACTGTTAAGCGGCAATTTGTCGAAACTTTACCGAGAGCTTCGTATCCTGATTCATTACGCCCATTGACTTGCCAACTACTTGTCGTGACGTATTGATCAACTCGTCTGACAAAATGCTTCCGTCTTCCTTTGGACTAACCTTTGATCGAGCTTGTCTCCCTAACTAAAACAACGGAAACTGAAAGCTGACATGTTATCTTCTCCCCTCCGAAATTGCCTTGACGACTAGATGACATAAATTCACATTATCTTTCATATTGATGTCGACAGTTTAGCTGTCAAAGGGAACATCATCCGTCGTTGAGGATGACGAGATGGGTTGTGTGAACTTGGTCCATATCCTGCAAAAACTTTAAATAGCATTACGTTTGTCGTTTGTATTATCTCCTTATGTTGGAGCATGTTCTTTTGTTGTGTAGTTCTGTATTTTTTGTTGCACGTGCGTTGTCATATATGTTTTGGTTACACGTGCATTGTCATATATGTGTGTAGGTTTTGGCCAAAAAATATATATGTTGTAAGGGCCGGCTGGGACTGTTATCCATGATCTTCTCATGGGCAGCCCAGCCCTTTCCCATTTGATGTTAGTGTATAATATGTAACTGGCATGAGCGTGGTTGAAATCTTAGTTGCCTCAGTAACTGCTTGATCTTATGCTTTGAGATATTCCTGCATCCATTAAAAACCGTCTAATGATTAAGTCGGTAAAAGCAATGAATATATCTTGAAGCGGAAATGTATAATCTACACCGAATACGTCACAACTTTCTCTAAACAAGATGACCACATAATGTTTCCATAAAGGATCCAAAATTTATTGAACTCAAGCTTAGAAATGAGATAAGTTACTGAGATTAAAACGTGCACAAAAAATAATTCAAAGGGAACGCACAAATTGAACATGACGCTTTAATAGATTCGTCGTACTCGATACGTCATTGATTTCTAAATGAACTTATAAGGACCTGTGGCGTATTAAAGTAACTTACTGATGGTGCTTCATTAAACTTGGCGTCTCGTTTGGTTTTCTGTACTCAAAACGTTGTTAGGGTTGGTCGTTGGCCTTAAGCCAACGGCCCTCCGATGATTAAGTTAGTAAATTATCTTGAATAAATAAAACATAACAGAATTAAAAATGAAAAAATTTAAGGTGTACCGCATTCCAACTTCTAGGGACTTGTTTTCCCTCCATGGATTCCAGGCAATATGCCCCCTGTCCAACAATATCGACGATCTTGTATGGACCTTCCCAATTGGGGCTGAACTTCCCATTTGCTTCATTCCCAAACGCTCTTCTCAACACCCAGTCTCCTTTCTCAAAAACCTTTGCTCGAATGTTTTTGTTAAAGCTCTTGGAAATATAAATCTCGTGTTTGAAATATTGGATGATAATGATGAAATCTCCTGCAAATCTCGTGTCTGAAATATGAATCACAATTAAATTAGTTAGAAATAAATAAAAGTGTTAAATAAAGAAAATGACTTACTTTCGTAATTAGTAATATACTCACCGTCAGGCGCAAAGCCAAGGAGCTAGGCTGATAATGATGAGTAGGGAGTCTGAACGAAGGAGACACAAACAAATGAGTGATGCTGTAATACCATCCCATATAGTCTCCCGAAATAGATGGGACAAATGTCGGTGTCCCAGTCACAACAAACTCAGCTCGCCTCTCCCACATAGTGATGTATCGGACATGTCTGAGTGCCCAATCCTCCGTATGCTTCCCACGCCTATCCAGCCTATGAAGCTCTACATAAGTGTCGATATATAGGTGCTGGAATGACCTACTCATACCCAAACTGTCACAATACACGATCAGGTAAATGAAGCTCAACAATGTTAAAACATATCAATGGCACACGTGCTCGCCATATGTGAGAATGCTCTCGTCCAGCGGGGGGTAACTCTGCAAACATCGCATCTGTATACGGCATCCATGTAATCTATTTCATAAAGATACAAAATTAGTATTTATGTTATACACATTATAGTTAATGTTATATTACGCACACCATACCTGATCTTCAGACATCCGATCAAATGCATCCCTGTAGACACCGAGCCCAGAAGTCGATGATGTGTGACATAGATAAGCAAATAGCCATCTAACCATTCATGTAGCATATAATAATATGAATATTATTAATACATTAATATTCAAGATACAATAACATAAATACAAACGATTGAGAACATACTGACGGCCCAGAGGGTCCTCGCCCCGTACATGGTGTGGTCCCAGGAGATGTGGAGGCTCATTAGGCAGTGGGTGTCCATCAAGGCCATGGTATGCCACTATAATGGGACGCCCACTGTGGATGTACTCCCATGACCAAATCTGGAGTAGAAGCAAAAATCCTCCAAGCTCCGTGCTCCCACTCTGGCACCCGTGACATAGCTCTCTATAGAGACAAGCCAGCGTGGCACTACCCCAACTGAATTGTGCAGCTACATCAAACCTCTCTAGCATAGGCAAGTGCATCACCTGAACCTCATTTCCGCTCTTGCCAGCAAAAATGGAAGCCCCCATCACCATTAGAATGTAAGCCTGTGCATGCTGTTGGGTCATCACCTCATCGGCGTCCGGAGGAAGCTCAGCGGAATGCTCCCTCAGCCAATGCATCCTCAGAGATGACCCTTGAATGTCAGTTTGAAGAAGGGGGAGAACACCCAACAAACGCTCACACTCCTCAACCCACTGTCGACAAGCAGTACCAGTAACTGCTCTCCATCGACCTCTAACCCAGTCAGTACCGCTACATCTCCTAAGGTCACTGTCACCTCACCGACGGGGAGGTGAAATGTGTGTGTCTCATGCCTCCAACGCTCAAGAAGAGCAGTGAGTAGCGCTCTGTCGAGAGGGACAGTAGCCACCAATCTATGCAGACCATAAAAACCCGCAACACGAACATATGCAAGTACTCTGTCGTCCACCCGCACATGCGACAAACCGCGTAGGTGCTCGCGGCACCTATATATCCACCTGAACATCGAGGCCACGTCACACATCCTCACTCCTGTGCGTGGCCTGCAATGTCAGGACAGAACGATCACTCGGCCCTGGATCCGCTGACACCTCCATGCCTACAAAAAAAGAATATTAGTTAATTTTTACTATTTATTGACTTAACTTTTTAAATTAATATTTTATTAATTATTTTTCCCATGCCACGTTAGTATCAATTGTGGATTATTATAATTAAAACCTTACCCAGTGGACCCCCCAATCTCTTGATGATCTCTTCGCACATGTGGCCCTATTATGGCCGGTTTGTTTACATTTTCCACATCTAGCGTTCCTCGGGGACCTTCATCCATCTCATTCTTAATACATGTGGACTTAGGTCTTCCCTTAGCCCGAAGCATGGATGGATCGTGCACAATTTGAGGTCCATTGTAAGTCGGCCAATAATCACGATCAGGAATGAGTTTAAAGACTCTTTGATATGTAGCGGCATATTGCGTAGACGAGAAAAAAAGGATCCACAAATGTATGATGAGACAAACTACGTTGTCTGCACACGGCTAATACATGGGAGCATGGAATCTTATATATTTCCAACTTTCTACAAGTGCAAGTACGCCTCTGGAGATGGACAGTTTGCTTTCTACCACCCTTTCCCAACGTTCGGCCACCACATCCTGTATCCACTTGGTATATCTCTCGGCCTATATCAAATGGAGTAACAATGTGATGCTTGGCCTTCTAGGTTACAAAAGATATCAGTTGAATTATTCAAACACAAATTATTCGGCATTCATGCAATTAAACCAACAAGAATCTAGCCATACATCATGATTAACCCCTTCATCAACCCCAAATCCCTAATTAAACTACTCACAATTCATAATTGAAGAATCAACGGAATTGGGAAGAATAGAATAAATTGTCATTAATTAAAAAGATGAACTTACAAATAATCTCAGGTTCTTGGAGTAAACAATCGTAAAAATGCAGATAAAATCGTCCCTAGGCCTCTCCGTAATGTTCTTAATACTTAAACAGGGGGCCAGGCACGATCGTGCCTGCCTGGCAGTAGCTCTGCGGTGCTTTCTCTTCAGGCACGATCGTGCCTAACTTTGAGGACACGATCGTGCCTACTTAACTTCTGAATTTGATAAAACTTCCTTCACGAAAGTTGTCGATAATGAAGTCTTCTATTCACCACAACTTGCCGAATTGGATTTGAATCATCCAATCAAGAGATATAATCAAAATGGTGGAAGGTCTCATTCTGAAATCTCAACACCGATCATCCGACTTCATCGTCTGTTTTCACCTTTCTACTCTCAGATTTTAAAAATGTTTTCTTCATATGATTTGTAGACCTTGAAGTTGGCTTTTCAATGAAACTTGAATCGTATTCTTTGGATGCTTCTACAAGGATATATGCTTGAACAATTGACCAAAGGTCATCCGGATCGTTGTTTTCCAACTTCATTCATCTTTTTTTATCCTGTAGCCAATTCTAGAGCTCTTTTGTCATCAAATCTTCATCGTAGACCTCCCGGTGAAATCCAAAGCTCTCAATCCACTCTCGAATGCTTCTCGAATCATCACGATTGCTCCTCAAGTGCCGGTGCTAAACTCTAAATTCCTGATTTTGACTCCAAATGACACAAAACTCGAACCAACGCCTGGTAAACATAACTTGAGCTAAAATTGAGACTTGTAACACCTTAAAGCTAGGAAAACCATCAAAAGCCAATCTCAACACGCATCAAATGTGTGTCTAAATACGGACTTATTAGTACCAGTGAACTACAGTTCCAGGATTGGAATGTTGGAGCGCTGTCATGAAATGGGGCAATTCAAAATATGACTTCTCCCAACCGCCAAATATTTCTGCAATGGCCTTTTGCTTGCCCATCCATGTTCTCCTGTATGATATCGTATACCCATAATCTTCCTTCAGCATCTCAATGATAGTATGCACTTTAAGGGAAAGATCAGTGCGACGAATGTCAATCACATCTTTAGAAATGAAATCTGATGTCATCGCCACATGACCAATACTGCCGGTGTTGCCAACACACGTAGCAGAATGAGGTCCAGGATAACGCACAACTGTGAAGATGTCGAGGTTGTCTTTGTTCTTTGTGACGCGTATTCTTCAAGGACAATCACGTTCTTTCTTCCTCTTGCACTCTGCCACCCATTTGTATTTATCGGACTCCAGCACCCGATAAAATTGGTTCCGTTTGATAGAATACAAGCTCACCATATTGATGATTTGTTTTTTGTTGTCAAACTGTTGGCCAACCTCAAACTCACCTTCATGTGTAAACCTTTTCATACTTGATCCACTCATCCACGCATCAATAAAGCCTTCAGGGAGATCATATATTCTAGTAAAGTGGCTAGATGGGGCAGTTGTCGTGACAGTATTACCATCATCTTCATCAGATTTTGTCATGTCATCACCATTGATGTTCTCGTCAGCATCATCATCACTTCCCTGTCCATCCACAAATGATGCACCATTGTGAAAATACCTACCCTCTTCCTCTATAACCATGTTCAGTACAGCAGCAATTGAGGAGTTCCCTGCATTGACACCATACCCAGATACAACAACATTTGATGTTGATGGAGTAGCAGAAGCATCACATATGGATTCCTCAATGTATATCTCTAGCGTGGACATACCCTCCATCTGAATTATGCACCACATATTTGATACAGCTAACTCATCAAAAAGTGGCATAAGCATGTAATTTCCCCTGTTCATGGGAAATTTCATTTTCAAACGCAAAGAACGGTTCAGAGGAATCATTGTAGCTGCATGAATTTTCTGCAGGATCTTGAGCAAGCATGCCCCACGAGAAACAATGACAAAGCTGCTTCTACCACCTTCATGGCGTATTTGGCCACCTTCCTCAAATACGTTCCCTCCCCAATGCCACACGATTGGAAAGTTTGAGAAATTCATATTCTAATAACAATATATGTCCAACTTTTATGGGTACACATTAATATACACACTTTATACACCAAAATGAATTATTTCATAGACATCACAACGTATTAAGCAAATCCTATATCATATATATACACTTAAAAATGGGAAAATATAACATTTTAAAAAAATACATTCTAAATTTTGAGTTTTTTTAGCATTAATGTGGACAAAACACACCTCCAAATCTACATTACATAACAAAGTTCAAAAAAAAATTATACAACAATTAATTCAACATCAACATTCAACACTTCATACATATTCACTTTCCACAACAAATCAATTCACAAATGAATTCCTAATTTACAAAATCCAATTTTCTATATTCTAAACCCTGAAATGAAAAATGAGATAAAATGGAGATGTTGAAGAAGATGGAAGTGAAGTAGTATTGACAAGATAGGGAGGCCTCGCTGGAGTTTCGCCGGAGTTGGAGCCCGTTTTCGCCATTCATCGCTCGTCCTCGCTCGTCCTCGCTCGCTGCAGAGTGTTTGGGAAGGGGGGGATTGGATTGCGTTCTGTCTGTGGCTTGGCTTGACCCGATATTTTACTTAAGGGTAAGTTGCCCAACCGGATGGCGACTTATAAGTCGCCAAACGGTTTGGCGACTTACCCCGACCAGGGTTAAGCCAATAGTATATTCGTAAATACTTTTAACCCAAGTCCTTATTTTTAGCGTTTAATAACAAAAAAAAAGACACTCCATCCTTGAGGCCCCCCAACACCGACCGGACGGCATGAGCCATGATGGGAGGATGTAAATTGGACTATAATAGCAATCTGACAGATAGAGAGTGAGGCTCCGTCCCCAGTACTTGCAGAGGCCCTATGTTGAGTAATCTCTCATCGCAGTTGCTGAGATTTGAACCCGAGACCTAACCCTTGTGAATCTCTCTCTCTCTCTCTCTACCAGTTGAGCTACGCCCATCGGTTAGCGTTTAATAACCCATCAATGGGGGAATGTGGGGTGGGGATATTATATTGGCATGTAAAAGGTTTTTTAAGATTGAAGTTCTTCGGTTGGACCATCTACAAAGCCGGATTAATATATAAAAAATAAGTGATACTGCCTCAGAATTTGTCTCTAGAATAAGAAAGAGTAATCGAGAGAAAGCAGTATAATTTAACCGAGAGAATGAGAGAGAGAGAGAGAGAGAGAGAGAGAGGGAGAAGAAAGCTCGAAATGTGTATTCAATACTTGTTCAGATGGTTACAAAGTGTATTTATACAGACTAGTTTACAACTTCTCGATTAACTAATTTCTTAACAAACTGCCACGTCAGCTAACCATCTCACAATAAGCTAACAGAAATAAGCTAACACTTATTTTGTATCAATCCTTCCCCATTGACAAATGACTTGCCCTCAAGTCATGTTTAGTTTCTCAACAAATTCAGGGAATTCGTTTACAATGTAATCATAAAATTCCCATGTTGCATCAACTATAGAACATCCTTTCCATTGAATCAAATATTGCACAACTGCCTCATTTTGTCTCTTGACAATTCTCCTACCCAACACAGCTTCCGGTTATAGGCTATTTTCTTTATCTCTTCCTTGTAGCCAATGAGGAATAAAAGGACTTACTGACAACTTTCCTTTCAACTTCTTAATTTCCTTTGGAAACTTAATCTTGTAAGCCCCCTTTCCCACTGTGTCAACAACTTGAAATGGCCCAAAGTATTTAGGGGCTAATTTTTGATTTGATCTTTGCTGCACAAAAGTTTGCCAATAAGCCTGTAACTTTAGCCATACCCATTCCCCTTTCTTAAAGCTTCTCTCATATCTCTTTTTATCTGTTTGCTTCTTCATTCTCTATTGAGGGGAATCATATTTTCTCTTCTTTACATAGTTCTGTCTACCATCTCTACTGAAGTCTCCTCGGGTAGATAAGGTAAATGTATTGGAGGGGCTTGATTAGAAACAACTTCATAAGGAGTCATTTGGGTTGCAGAATGGTAGGTTGTACTATACCACCATTCAGCTAGGGGCAACCAGCTTGACCATTCTTGAGGTCTCTCACTACACATCACCTCAAGTAAGATTCGAGATATCTCTTGACTATGTCACGCCCCGGTCTGGCCGGACACGCTAACAACCGCCGCACAATCCGATTAAGGCAACCGCAATTCACCTTATTCGAACCATGCAAGGCGTACATGAATATCATTCACACAAGTACATCCATAAACAGTCATAAATAAAGCATTTCAAATATACGCAGCGGAATACAAATACTTTTAAAAAGTCAAAGGCCACACAGGGTGAACATGAGCACGCAGGCTCCCAACTCATTTATAATTTGAAATAGTTCCATGAGCATTATTTTATTTATATCAAAATAGAACTGGAAGAAGCACGAACCACGTTTTCTCCCCATAGATCACCCGAAGCAACGAGAACAATAAGCAAGCTCTAGCTTCTACCTGAAAACTGTGAGGTGGCCTCCCCCGTGAAGGGGAGGTCAGTACTTTGAAGCATTTGAATAGTACAATGGCAACTATACTGAATATAATCCATGTTTCAAACACAAGACCCTCAACATAGGGTGATACTATATTATGGGCATAACCTATAGCTACCCCGTTTCAAATCACTTGTATAGAATATATATACCAAGTCAAATAGCCAACTCGTAGGTCCATTTGTATTTCAAAACAATTCCCCTTGTATAGCCCTTGGCCTAGTCTTGCATAGGGGTGAGCATTCAGTCGATCGGTTAAATAACCGACCGATAACCGAATAACCGACTACTAAAAATTTCTCTTATGACTGACCGATAACCGACTGACAATACCTGTTTAACCGACAGAAATACTGAAATTGGTTTCGCGCCGTAACCGCATAACCGACCATGTAAAATTTGGTAGCATTTTTTAAAATATGTATGCTTTAGAGGCCTGTTTGCCAATAAACGTAGCTGGAAATACTTCAAAAACCATCCCTAAACATACAAACATACATAAAGTGTTTAATGCCAACAACATAAGTAAATAACGTATAGCCATGGCCAAAATACAAACACCACAAGTTAAATTATATGTCACAAAACATGCACCCAACATAAACAAAAACTCCAAATTCCATGTTGTTAATCTTCTAGCTTTCCACCATAGGGACTCCAATGCATCAAAATTTATCCCTTCTTGCATCTTGTTAGGCTGACAAAGTCACAAGGAACACAAAATCACATACTTGAGAAGTATAAATACATTTAATTTAATGATTGAATGCCTAACATTTTATTCTAGAGTATTGGTGATTTATTCTTTTCTATATACTCTAGAGTATTGGTGATTTATACTCTAGAAAGCATTTTGAAAACAATAATTTGGGGATTGGCTAAACAACAATTTCCTGAAAGATTTTCTGGAAAATGAAAACAGTAATTTCATAGACATAGTTAAAATCTACGCAGGATGAATATATCTTTAGTTCTTATACCATAATCTCATGAAATGAAACCAATGAATTGTTGGTCTTTTTTAAGCTCTATCAATTTGCCTATTTTATTCTTCTTTACATACTAAAAACTCAGAATTATATTATAGGTGATTAATACTCTAGAAAACATTCCAGCAAAAACGTTCCACATACAATATTAGATGACTGTACTGTGTTATGAATATTGGATGATTATACTGTGTTTTACTGGTTATGAATCTACGATTTTGTATCTTATTTGTATCGGGTATGTATGTGGTGTTTTGTATGTTGTTGAGAACAGATGTTATGTATGTGTTTGTGAGCAGGTGTGTTGTATGTTTTGTAATGTGTTGTATCTGGTTTGAATTTACTGTTTTTTGCAGTTTCAGGGTGTAATTTGCCTCCAGGCACGATCGTGTCTCCCTGTCATGCACGATCGTGTCTGGCTTCCAGTAGTTGGTTCGTTCGCCAATCTTCAAGACAAAGTCGCCAAAGGGTTGGACGACTTATAAGTCGCCAAACCGGATGACGACTTATAAGTCGCCCAACCGTTTGACGACTTGGCCTGAGCATGGTTAAACCCAGCAATAGATCAGTAAATATTTGTAACCCAGCATTATTTTCGTAATTAATTACTTCCTCCGTCCCATTTTTGTTGTCCTACTTTCCTTTTTAGATTGTCCCAAAATGAATGTCTTGTTTCTTTTTTTTGTAAGAAATATGTGGTCATTATCATTTGACTTTATTCAACTCAAATCTCAAGCACAACTTTTACTTTTCAATCACTTTATTAATAACTGTATCAAATTGAAAGTGGACGACCAATATGGAACGGAGATACTAATTAATTAGCATTAATTCGATAAAAAAAAACTCCTAAAAAAAATCATTACCATTTTATACCATTTTCACACTTCTCTCTTTATTAAACAAACGCCTTCTAAATTTTCTCTTCACTGGTGACAAGATTTCTGGTTTTAAAATGCTCTCGGGAGATCTCTGATTTGACAAGATAAATTGCCGATGGCGGCTGAGACACAAGCTTTGCTACTAAACCAGCACAAAGAAAAGCACTTCAGAGCTGGAGAAGTTGTTCGTGACATCATCATTGGTGTATCGGATGGCCTCACCGTCCCCTTCGCTCTCGCTGCCGGGTTGTCCGGTGCCAATGCCTCATCCTCCATCATACTCACGGCGGGCATCGCCGAGGTTTCCGCTGGCGCTATCTCTATGGGCCTTGGCGGGTATCATCTCATACTATACTCCATATATTTTTATTCATCATGCTTGGAAACGAAATCGAACTTCTTCTCCATGAGTTATGAACGTAATCCGCAAAAGCGAACATGTTCAGCCGGCGGGCCCAGTACAGTAGTGTACTAGTGTATGAGTGCAGGTATCATGTGTGCCAATTGTGTGATTGGTGTTCCTCGAGGCGGGAGACAACGGGACAGGATAGTATATTCCATGTAGGATTTAGGATTAGGGGTGCATCATTGTCTTTGCCCGCACTTCGCTTTCTTGGTTATCTATGCCCAACTCTTTTAACCCACTTTGACACTTTCTCGCACTACACTGCCACTTGGAGGCTAGGAAACCAAACTACCTCTTTACTCCTAGTGATAGCAGTAAGGTCTCCATAGTCCTCACTTCTGAGTGGGTTATATTGGATTTTTTTTAGTACGTGGTTATATTGTGTATTTATGTTTCGGATTTGTCTACGTTTATGTTTGCTTATTGTATATGGCACATGCTATAAGAATTTTTTGATTAGAAATTTTAAGTAGTGGATTTTATGGAAGGTATTTAGCAGCTAAGAGCGAGGCAGGTCACTATGCAAGAGAAATGAAAAGAGAACAAGAAGAGATTATAGCAGTACCTGACACAGGTTTTCTTGTTGCCTCTCTTTTATTCACGTTTTCTTATCTTTCATGTTTCTGCTTAGCCGGTAGTGTTTGTTGTAATGGAACTGAGAAATTATCTAACAAGTACTACCTTGGCACCTCCATCCAAAAAAAAAACACTATTTGACAAAATGTCCAAGTTTTTAATGTTGGTTGGGCACAACCATAAGCATTTTTTTAAAATATGGTTTAACTAGATCCATCTTGTATGATATATGACTTGGTTATCATTCTATTTGGTGATTGTTTGGCAAATTGTATGCAAAATAGTTTCGTTTGATAAAAATGGACTCTCTTTCGGGAAAACAATTATTGAAAGATTACTCTTTTTTTTGTTTAGAGGGAGTTACTGCAAAAACTAATCACATTGGAACAGTGATGGTGGGATTCACTAAAGTTTTAATGCTGAAAAATGTTTGAGCAGTAAGTTCTATGGATGTTTATGTGTTTGGATTAAAAAGTGCAGAGGCGGCTGAAGTAGCAGAGATACTGTCACAATATGGGATAGAGGTACATGAGTACACTCCTGTGGTGAATGCTCTTAGGAGGAATCCCCAGGCTTGGCTTGATTTCATGATGAAGTAAGTGCTTCCTTCTTCTCTTACCCCCTGATGGCCTTTTTAATGATTAGCAATAACTCCAAGTTTAGCTGTGCTCCTAATTGGTTAGCCATATTATCAATAGTGGGATCACTACTGAATTAATTTCAACTTATCATGAGATATAAAAACCTGTTAACAAAATTTTGGATTATTTGTGATGCTTGATAGAAATCAACTTGAACAGAAGTTGTTTGACTATGAGACGTCCTTTTGTGGTTGCTTAATTAAATAGATTTAATATATGAATTTGCATGTTTTCCACAAAAATAGATGTTTTATGAGGGAATAGTTTCCATTATGAGCTTATTATCATGTACAAACTAGTGTCAATATTTAATCACTCATCAGGTAGATATCGAATCTAAAGATTATTTAATTTGCAGATTCAAAACTATACTACCAATGGAGTTCAATGCTTTCTCACATGATCACACTTCATAATAACTCCTCAACTACATTTGTTTTCCAAATATTTACAGAGCCATATACAAGTTGGATGATGAATTGGACGGTTCAATCTGTTTCTTCCCCTTGATTTTGTCATACTTTGTTGCTATGATTAATTTGTTTAATCATGCAAACGAACCTCACTAGTTACAGTGTTGATATGTGACTGAGAGGTCACAAGTTCAAGTATTAGAAGCGACCTCTTGTTAAAATGACTAGGGAAAACTTGTACCCTTGGCTTGAGGGGATGCCGATGTGCACCATGTTGCCCCCCCTCACCATTGTACCCAACTCTGATGGAAACCAATCTTTTTATGCAACCAACCTCAACATTGTACCCAACTCTGATGAAAACTAGTGCTTGGTAGAATGCAATAAAACCAAGGTATCCAATCAGTTGACATCACCTAATACAAGAGTTTAATGTGTGAAACCCCCTTGTGATATCCAATTTGTTTGCCATGTTTGCAGGGCCATCTAATAGATTTAGGGACAAAGGGAGTATAAATTTTATAATGTTAAAAGTATACAAAATAGACAATTTTACTACATAGTCGATGAGCTTTCACTTGAATAGGGTTGTCCTAGCATTCTTCAAAGCAAAATCATTAATCAAATCTTTACAAAAAATGCTCTATTTCCTCATTTGTAGAAACTCACAAATTGTACACGTTGTGGAGTAATACATGATAACTAGGAAAATTAAACCTATAACAAGTAACAACTATTACATATTATTTTTTTGGGGCCCCTACATAAAAGTGGGCCCTTACGCTAAGCACCTATTGCACCTCTTAAAAGACAACCATGTTTGTGTGCATTAGCCCCTCGTTATTTAAAGAATACATCAAAACCTTTTATGTAATGATTGGTCATGCACGTAGTACCTTAGTAGAAATGTAGAATACGAGTCCGTTTTATTAGCCAACTTTTTTTACCAGACACAACTTTTGATTTCAGGCGCTGAGTTGTATAATAATAAAAATAAATAGGAGTAGAGTTACTTTTATGGCTTAATTGGCTGAAGTTACTATAGAGGACCATTTTAATTAATTTTCATATAATTTGTTCTTTATTTTACTAAAAATACTCCCTCCGTCCCGCTATGATTGTCCCATTTTACCAATTCTGAGTTAATCCCCGACTACTTGGCCATTTGTGCAATTCTGTGACTCAAATTACACACACCTAGTACTTGGTCCGCTAACATTGAATTCTTTTTTGTTAAATCTGAAAGTTTTTAACTAAAGTGGAATACTATGAGATATAAAAATAAATTGTTTTTTTTTTTAAATAGTAAATCCGGATATACAATCACAAAATCAAGGCTGCTGGAAGTACCATTATTATTTTCCATATTATTTAAATGACATCATTCTCTTGGGGAGTTCTTCTTCTTCGTCTTCTTTCTATTCTTGCTTCTTGCTCTTCTTCATTTATGCTCTTATTTTTCTGAGTTCTTAAACCTTAATCGTTATGGATTATTATTTGTTACTTCATATATATAATGCTTATAAGGCTCATATATTACTTGAATTTTGTGGCATAGGTATTTATAATATTAATAGAGAGCCGCATAATCACCGAGTAAGCCCAAGTAATCGTAATCAATCGCTACTTGGTCCTTAATAGAGTTGCCTCGAAGTAGAGATTTCTCTAGGTAGATGATAAGATATGGTCCCATCTTTGGTTGTCTTGTATTTTTGCATCTTTATTAGTTTACTCATTTTCGCTGCAGGTTTGAGCTTGGCTTAGAGAAGCCAGACCCAAAAAGAGCATTGCAGAGTGCGTTTACAATTGCCATTGCCTACATCATTGGTGGCATAGTCCCTCTTTCTCCTTACATTTTCATCCCAATGGCAAGAAAGGCTGTCATAGCATCCGTTATCATAACGGTAATCGCGCTCTTTTTGTTTGGTTATGCAAAGGGGTACTTCATAGGCAACCAACCATTCAGGAGTGCTCTTCAGACTGCTTTTATAGGAGCTCTAGCTTCGGCAGCAGCATTTGGCATGGCTAAGGTTGTCCATGGATAGAGCTTGTTATTCTCTTAAAATCTCTACGATAAAATAGTAGCAATTTTATTCTTCACTATAAAGAGATTAGTTTCTTTTAATCTCTATTGATAACATAAAAAAGTGTTAATTTTGCTGTTTGTGCTAGAAACAACATCCCGCATTAGTCTCAAAAGATATTGAGGTCGGCTAACATGAATCCATAACATCATAGTGAAAAAAAGAAAGATGAGACAGATAAAGAGATAAGGTAAAATAAAAAGGATAAAATAAAGATAAAGATAAATATATAACATAAAGATAAAAGGTGAAATCCATATCAATAATCCCTACATAGGATATTAATAAAAATAATCTGAGCCGGTAAATCACTTCACATAAATAGATGAAACTAAACGAAGTCAAACTTTCCGTTGATACAAATCTCAAACCCACCGCCACAACACCACCTCTCTATGTTCTCGTCCCTCGCTTAGCTAGAGCACTTTGTTCTCTTTTTTTCATTAAATCTCTAATCCTAACTGATCAATCAATTTTGAGAAAAAGTCAAAAGACCACATGTCCAAGTATTGAATTGTTTCCAGAAAACTCTTTAAAGATCACATGTTTAAGTACTCAATGATTTCTAGAAAACTCTTTCTTGAGAGCTAATTTTAGTGTCAAAACCTGGACAGCTAGACCCTCTATTCGATGATCAAACAAGATGATCGAGTGGTAAGTAAGATTAAACGTGATGACAATAGTAACACTAATAAATACTACCTCCGTCCCATTTATATTGAGAAGGAAGAAGGTGACACGGTTATTAAGAAAAGTGAATTTGTGTGGTTGATATTAATTGATAATGTAAGAATAAAGTAAGAATGATTTAGGGCCACACAAACTTTGCCAAATATGGTATGGGACAATTTAAGTGAGACTTCCCGAAAAGGTAAAACGGGACAATATAAATGAGATGGAGAGAGTAATAAATTAATAATATAAGGTTTTCTGTTCATAATACAATGTTATTTGGTGTTCGGTGAGGACGTGAGGTTGTAAGAGACCATGAGAGGTAGGAGAATAAGATAAGGGGGAGATGAGGCTGCAGCCTAAGAAGAGAGAAACCGGTGAGCTGCGGAAGAATTAAGTTGGGATTCGTGGTAAATGGGCAGCAGGGCAATAATGCAATATAAAACGGAAGTGTTACCTCCGTCTCATTTAGAGACCGTTTGGCAAAACTGTTTTTCGGCTTATTAGGCTTATCAACCAACTTTTTCACCAAACACGTAATGTTTGTTTTCGCGCGCTAAATTGTGTAATAAGCAGAAAAAGTAAGGTTGTAGTTACTTTTCTGGCTGTATTGGCTGAAGTTATTGTAGATGATTATTTTAGCTATTTTTACATATATATTTTTTCTTTATTTTATTAATATAATATATTTTAAAAATATTTTTTTTCTTAAATCAGCAGAATCAACCAATGCATCCCTTCAGCCAGAACTTCATAAATCTCAGCAGAATCAGCTAAATCAACCGATTTTCGTGCTACCAAACGGGTTCTTAATGTATTTACGTGAATGACTTAATCAGTTTGGATTATTTTTATCAATATTTGTAGTACAGATTTATATTGTAGAATCAGATAAAGTATGGATTATTAGTATGAATTTCTCCAAGATAAAAATGATAGCTTAAAGAGAATAAAAAATATATACAAATAGAAATGATAAAAGGATTAAAGGAATAAGAACGTAAGAACGACAAAAAAGATAAAAATATAAAGAAAAAAAGGAGGTAAAAGAGATCAATCCTTTATCAGAATACTCGCCCTCCACCGTGTTCTCTCCAATGTCATATTCTCATCCAATCTAGGGAAAACTGTCAAATAAATTTTTGTACTATATAAAAACGTCAATTAGGTCCTCCACCGTATTCTCTCCAATGTCATATTCTCATCCAATCTAGGAAAAACTGTCAAATAAATTTTTGTACTATATAAAACACGTCAATTAGGTCCTTATAGTTTAAAATCTATCAATTGATTCCTCAACCTTTTAAAAAACACTCAAGTGAGCAATTTAGAAGATAACCATTAGGTTAACCGGTAAATTGCATTTGGTGCTGCCATGTGGTGATCCACATGTATAATTCGACTCAATTTTAAAAGGATGTGGTATTTAGGTTTTCCAAAATTTGGAAACATAGTCTTTATGTCATTCAGTCATTCTCATGTATTTTGAATCCCAACTTTTTTGTTATTATCGTATATTATATAACATTATATTGAATTAATACATATTTTAATGATTTTGTCAATAAGAATTAAAAAATACATATGAAAGATATATTTCACATTCACACAAAATAATAAAGTAAATATTTCATAAATATTAGGTGAAATCAAAGTCTGATGGTCCGTTGACTATTCTTTTTCTCTTAAATATTAGTGTTTGCTTCCCAGTACAGTACAATTTCAATGGCTTCTTCCGTGGATTTTTCTTTGTATCAATTTGAGGATGCCAAGCCGGGAGTGGAGGTTTGATTGGCGATGGTGAGGGCTTTCTTACTCTCTCGTAGCAAATCAGAGGAGGACGCTTCTTCTTCCTATTAAATCGCAGGAGGACACCGGCGGTGAAGAGAAGACATAGGTGATGGCGGTCATGAAGGCGGCACGATGAGGTCACAATGTTATCTATTCCAGTTTTATCATGTGGTACTACCTTGCGGGATGGGCCATGTTTCTTTTATTAGAATTTGACCGTTTTGTGTCGACTAGAAGAAGATCTCCTAATAAATGCACTATCGAATATGTGGAGTTTGAGTTCAAGTTCACCCTTTGCCATGAGTAGATCACATGATCTCTTATCCAGGTGGACGATCACACATACGGGTGGGGTGCAGGAAGTACATCTGTATTCAAGTAGCTCTGGATATTCAGGTGGACTCGGGCCGGTTCGGGCCTGGGCCCGGCCGGGTCTCGGTTCAGGAAAGGGGAGGCCCGGAACCGGTCTGGGTAACCCCCGGGTCCGGGTCGGGCCGGGCCGGGCCTCGGTTCAATTTTTTTTTTTTTGCCTTTTCCTAATTAACCCCTACCCCCCTCACCCCCAAACCATCTCAAATGACCCAAAATACCCAGCCCAACCCAAAAACTTAAAAAAAAATTCAAAAAAAAAAAAACAGAAAGAAAAAATATATAAAATGGCCCGGACCGGGCCCGAACCGGCCGGGCCGGTTCACGTTTTGAGGGGCCCGAGCCGGACCGGAACTCCAGCGGGTTGGGCCTACCCGAACCGGTCACTGACCGGGCCACTGGGCCGGGCTAGTTCCGGGTCGGGCCACCCGGCCCGAGTCCAGGCCTAGCTCTGGATATTGGAAGGGGAGAGTCAAGCAAGGAAGGAAGGAAAGGGAAGGGGA
The DNA here is from genome assembly GCA_945859915.1 of Cuscuta epithymum. NCBI lineage: Eukaryota > Viridiplantae > Streptophyta > Magnoliopsida > Solanales > Convolvulaceae > Cuscuta > Cuscuta epithymum. The sequence goes on along the minus strand of CAMAPF010000183.1, from coordinate 7,695 downwards.
AGGAAGGATTTAAAAAAAAATTGTGTTTGGTTGGAGGAAATAGGAGGAAACGTTTAATGAAAATATTTTCTTAATTTATCTTTATTTGATAGCATATTTAAAAAATTAGATTCATCTTTAACTATTGTGAATATTTACTCCTAAGATCATGAGTCATAATTTTTTTTTTTTACTTTTTTAATTTTATAATTGTTTATTTTTATTTTTTTGATTTTTTGATTTTGATTCATAAATGTTTAAAAGTTTTAATATTTTAATTTTTATTAATATTATTTTTTTTTAATTTTTTAATTTTTTTAATTTCTTATTTTTTTAATTTTTTAATTTTTTAATTTTTTAAATTTAATTTTTTATACCTTTTTTATATTACTCCCTCCGTTCTTTTTTATTAGTCCTTCTTTCCTTTTTGGGACGTTTTTTTATTTGTCCTCCTTTCCCTTTAAGGAAAGTTTTTGAGAAAATACCCTCACTTTTATTACTTTTACCCCACTTACTTTTTACAAAATACTTTCTCTTTCCTACTTTACCATCACTTTACTCTTCTTAATATACTCTCTTTCCTACTTTATCATTATTCTTGACTTTCCAATGAGTTGTTGGATTCCGCCGCCATAACTCCGTTCTTTTTTATTAGTCCTTCTTTCATTTTTGGGACGTTTTTTTTATTTGTCCTCCTTTCCCTTTAAGGAAAGTTTTTGAGAAAATACCCCCACTTTTATTACTTTTACCCCACTTACTTTTTACAAACTACTTTCTCTTTCCTACTTTACCATCACTTTACTCTTCTTAATATACTCTCTTTCCTACTTTATCATCACTTTACTCTTTTTAATATACCATCTTTCCTACTTTATCATTTACCCTACACACTCTATATTTACCCTACTACTTTATTATTAAAACCCGTGTCAAACCCTAAGAGGACTAATAAAAAAGAACGGAGGGAGTATAACGAATTGTTCATTCACGTAGGAGACATATAGTTTGTGGTTCAACATGTTTCCTCCAAAATACCCCGATTTTGGGGGGTTTAGAATGAGAGGAAGTGGGAGATTTTGGAAGTCTTCCACTTTCCTCCCCTTCCCTCCTATTTCCTTCAACCAAACACACACAAATCACTCACTTCCCTCCCTCCCCTCCGAAATCCTTCAACCAAACAGGGCCTTAAAGAGGATGATGAAGAGATGAAAAAGGAGGAAGTTTGTTCAAGGTTGATTTTCAATATGAGAAGTCGACAGACTTACATATATAGTTTTTGGTTCAAGTGAGAAATGTATCTAATGTGAGAAAAGATAATGAATTTCAGCTATTAGATTTCCAATTTTGCACTAAAAATAGCTTAATGGTGCAGTAAAATTTAATTTTTGCAATGTTGCATTAAAACTGTTTCATATTGTACTAAAATTTGACGATGTTGCATCAAAACAGGTTCATGTTGCACTAGACAAATGTAATACGATTTTTCACAAGTATTTACTAAATGCCACCGTGCTAGGTTGCATATTTCAGTGCAAAATGTATTTATTTTTACTGCAACGCAGTCGAACCCAATGATTGAGATTCATGTGTATTCCTCACCTAAAGACTTCTTCCTATTTGAACTTCACCCTAGATGTGTAGCCATTAGATCTTAGATAAAAAGTCTTCTTCCCATGAAAAGTAAGAATAAATCCGGTGCATCGAATCTAAGATCAAGTGACTCTAAATATGTTAGAAATGCATTAAAATAGATTAAAATGCGGTGACATTTTTGTAAATAAATAAAGGGAAAACTGTCAAATAGGTCTTCGAACTTTCATAAAAAAGTCAATTAAGTCCTTCTGTAGGAGACTGTCCAGTCGTCGCGATTTGGGGCGGTTCTCGGTGGAATTTTTTGATGAATTTTTTTGAGCATCTTATTCACCAAGTCTAGTTTACTCATACAAAATTTCAGCTAAAAATTTAATCGGGAGCGCATTCAAATTAATTCGAGAACGCAAAAATGCGCAGTTATCTTCAAGAATTAATTTGAATGTGTTCCCGATTGAATTTTTAGCTGAAATTTGGTATGAGTAAACTAGACTTGGTGAATAAGATGCTAAAAAATTTCATCAAAAAAACCCACCGGGAACTGCCCCAAATCGCGATGGCCGGGCAGAACCTCCTATAGAAGGACTTAATTGACCTTTTTATGAAAGTTTGAGGACCTATTTGACAGTTTTCCCATAAATAAAAAAAAAATCTTCTTTACAAAAGTGAACTTATGGGTAAAAGTGTACCGTGGATGAGCAAAAGTGGATGACGAAAATCATCTAGGTGCAATAGTGCACTAAAACTAGTCCCCCCATGCAAACTACAAACTAATCTCGGGCGTCTGTTTGTGCAAAATAAAATGCATCCGCATGAGATGTATGGTAGGAGACTGTGGAAGACATGCATGGAATAACAATAAAACTATCAACTATCAATGGAACGGTTAGTAAGAAGGATAATATAGTCATTTGAGAAATTGAAGTGGTCGGCAAGTATATTATTTATAGAAATAATTTAATGACTAAATCCTATGATTAAAAAGATTGAGTCACATACGGAAGGCAATCCAAAAAATCGCTAACCTACCACCAAAATTTAAATCACCCATGTTTAGCAAATTAAAAAAAAAAGATGCAAGGATCATGGTTCGAATTTTTAGCCACCAACGAAGGTTGCAATAACAAATCCCATTATTCTTAATTTTGGGAATTATTCATGATGGATTGCCGACCCCGAGAGTAGCCAGAATCTGAGAGTAAGGGAGAAAACCAGTGAGAATACCAAGTAAAATAGGGTATCAACTTCAGCAGAGTAACAAGAGAATTATATTTCGGATCTCCTTCCACATGTAGGAAGGTGATATTTATACTAAAAAACAATACTTGGTGCCAAAGTAAAAAGATGTTATTCTATTGTGGTAAGGACACGTGTCACACATGCCTTACAGAATAATTAGACTAATCTAATAGTGTGTTAACACGTGTAAAGGTGATTGAAGAGATGATTTGAGATAACTGACTGATTGGAATTATATGTAACAGATTCGTACCGGAACATGCGTGTGTGTTACACATGTATTATCTGAAATATTCTTCACCTTATCCGCTTGGAGTGATCTGGCGCTTCACACAGTATTGGTGACGTGGCGGTAGCTTGTGCGGTATTTCGATTGCCAAAATGTTTTAGTCCATGCTTAAACATTCAATTTTTGTGTAAATCTGGCGCCAAAATGTTCAAGTCCATGATTAAACACGAACCAACGACCAATATCCAACTAAACCATTCAATTAGGTAGTTACCTTAATGAAAAACTAGAACAATGGACTGTCTTGCTGTTTATGTTGACCAATTATTGTGTTCTTTTTTATTTGTCCATTTGTGAAATACTGAAATCTATGCACACTAAACAGGGGCGGACCTGATGTTGTTCAAAGGTGTTCACCTGAACACCCAAAAATTTCAAATTTTTATATCAAAAACCACCCTCCGTCGTTTCTACGCAAACCTCACCTGCGTTGCAGAAGCTACTGAACACCCACAGCCGACTAACAACTCGCAGAGTCGCAACTCACTCCTCCTTCAAATCACCAGTTTGTCACAGTGTCGCTAGTCACTATAAGCTCGGTAGGCAGGGAACAGTTGACTCGGCGTTTCAGCTTCTGGCTCTTGAGTCTTGATGAGTATAGTAGCTAATGACCTCGCTGGCTTGCTCCTCACACCCGCCTCTAGAATCTGGATCCCTTCCTCTGCTCTACCAGTCCACCACCTCCAATAGTAGCCTCGTGTCCTCCTTGTCTACTAAGGCACTAATTAAAACCTAATTTTCTATACCTAATCTGAAATTCGCACCATCGATTTTCTTCTACTGCTAGCCTTTTGCTAAATGGTTAATTGAAATTTCAGATTGAGAAAACATTGGGATTTGGGTCCTAGAAAATAGAAATATTGGTTAGGTTGTTAGTGCTTTAGCCCTTATTGGTTTGATGGTGAGTTTTTTGGTTTAACTGGTTGATGTGGATTCTCCTTAATTTGTTGGTGGCAGACCTGATAGTATATTTATTTTCTTTTTTGGTGTGGCAGTGTCAACCACACAGGCTGTGTGGTTCTGTGTTTAGTTTTTTGCGAAAATGATGATTCAATTGTAACATTATTGCATTACACAAGATTGTTGTGATAGGTCAATTTTTATTTCAGTTTTGAACACCTAAAATAAAAGAGCTAGATCCGCCACTGATGTCACTAAACGTTGTTTCACCAATATACCTTTCTCACTGTATTCAATCTATCCTTTGCCAGCAGGATCATAAATGGGAGGTTGGCTTTTAATAAGGGAAATTTAGGTAAAGTATTAAAAGTTTTGATTAACTGATAGCATTAATAAATTTTATTGAATTGTGGGATTTCGTAAACATTTCCATCATTTGCAATGGAGCCAAAGATTCACTATTTTTTGACTTGAGAATGTGATGGAATAAAGCAATATGGCTCACTAAAATGTGTGTGCTTCTTTGTTATGAAGCAGCAGTGAGTTCATGCAATTCTCGACGCGATTTTCACTGTGGGTCATCCGGGTAACAGTCTCTCTGTGCTTTAGTACAGGGGTAAGGTTGCGTACATCCGACCCGCTTACCCCACCGTAGGTGGAAGCCTTTGCGGCAGTGGGGTAATGATGATGATGATGTGATCTGGTCAGCCTAGAATAATAAACATGAACAGGGACAGTAACTTATTACTCCATATTTTTTTATGTATAGTATTACTTCATATGGGAGTACAAGTGTAGCATTTAATCTTACCTTTCAATTGAAATGCAGGTTCATCATTTTAACCAATGATGCTTTCAGTGCATAACAACTAGATTTGCTCCAAATCTTTCAGGAAGCTGCAATAGATTCACAACTTGAAATGACGGGGGAGACGGCCAGATTCACTTAGCAGTCTCAAAATCTCTCTGGCAAACTGTTGATTGCCAGTGAGCAAAAGTCCGTTCAGAACACGATTGAACGTGAACCTTCTTGGCATAAATCCTCTACCAACCATTTCCACTATCAACCTGCCAGCAACGAGTAAATCATCTGATTTCTTTCTCCCAAACATAGAGCTGATCAAGACATTGTACGTATCCAGATTGGGTAAGCAGTAATCGACACAATTCATTCTGTCAAATACCACAAGAGCCTTCTCAATTTCTCCTTGGTCGCAATAATAGCGGACGATGACATTGTAGGTCTGAATATTCGGTTCGCACTTATGGTCATCCCTCATTTTATCCATATACTGAACAGCCTCATTCATTCTCCCCCTATGACACAACCCCCTAATTACTGAATTATAAGTCATTGTGTTTGGGACATAACCTTTCCTCAACATCTCCTCAAATACTGAAATAGCATTTTCCACAGAATCCTTCTTGCACAGCACTTGAATGAATGCATTGTAAGTTGAAATAGAAGGAAGTATACCATCAGTTCCAACCATCTCATTAAACATCTTGCGAGCTTTATCAATCTCTCCAACAACTCCTAACCCATGAACCAAAGTGGTATAAGTCACAACATCAATCTCACACTTCCTCTTCTTCATTTGCAAGAAAAATTCCCAAGCTTCTTTAATCTGACCAGCCCGAAAAAATCCTTTGAGCAGTATGTTATATGTGGTTACGGTGGGAGTCAAGCCTCTCCATACCATTTCCTTGAGAATGTCTTGAGCTTTAGGGGTTTGTTTGATTAAACAAAATCCATTTGCAAGTGTGTTATATGTGACAATATCAGCTCTAAATCTACTACCTCGAAGCATCTTCAAAAGCCTATAGGCCATCTCAGCCCGCCCGGATTTGCAAAGAACATCGAGAAAAGTATTGAAAGAATTTGAATCGTGGGGGCAACCATGATTATGCATAGACAAGAAAACCTTCAACGCTTTATCAGGATTGCCGGCAGAAACGTACCTCTCGGTGATGATAGCAAAGGTCTTTGGTCGAGGACCGAGTCTGCGGGATCGCATCCGGCTACGAGCTTCCAAAGGGTGCGGTAATCGCGCATCCGGGCGGCGATGTCAATGGCGTGGTCAAATGCGGCGGCGGGGTGAGCGTAAGAGGGGTGGCGATCGAGGTGGTCGAAGAATTGGAGAGCCTTGGGTCCGTGGTTCCAGAGGCGCTTGAGGATGGATAGGACGAGGTCTGGGGTCCATTGCGTTGAAGACAGGACCTTTGGGTCTTCTTGGAGGATGCGGTGGGAGAGAGTGAGGGCGTCCAATGCTTGGGTGGAAGGCGGTAGCTGGAGTGGGAGACAGGCGGTGGTGTGGAGGCGGCGGGGCAATGAAAAGCGCTGCGTGTGGACAGGTTTGGGGATTGTGCTTTGAACTCCGATCAACATCCAATTCATTCATTCACAACTTCTCAACTTCCTAGTGATTCGTTTTCATAGAAAGAACAGAAACACACCATGTGTAGTAACGAGTAACTAGTGAGTGTGGATCACTCTAAAAAAACAGTAAGCGTGGAGGAAAACCCTCATTGATCTGCGTCAAAAGGTCTCTTCTTCTTTTTTTTTTTTTGAAATGAAAGTAACGAAAATATGGGGGTGTTTGGATCTGATTCTCAAAATTGATTCTGCTCCTTCAGGGAGTAGAAGCAGAAGCTGGAGTGTTTGGGTGAAATTCCAGAAGCACTTCTGGAGCTCTAATTTACTCTCAGAATCAGTTTTTTTAGAAGCTGGGGGGTACCAGCTTCTGAAAACTGATTCTGATTCTGTTTCTGCTTTTAAAAAAAGAAGCAGAAGCAGAATCAGTTCCAAACACCCCCATGTTGGAAAAGGATCCAAATATGTTGAAAGGATCTAAATATGTTGAAGTATGAAGGAAATATATTTGCTCTCACACTAGGGCTGCACATCGGGCGGGTTGGGTTGGATTTGCTATATTTCTTGGGCCTACCCGATTTGTTCGGGTTGGCTATTAACCAACTCGCGGTACGCAAAATAAGTTGGTAAATCATGCATGAACGGGTCGGGTAGGGTCGGTTATTGAAAAAAAAAAACACTTTGAGTTGCATCTTTCATGTGGGGAAATTAAATGTAACTAATTTAAAACTCGATTAACTTGTTTCCAAAACACACAAACAAATACAAGTGCTTTTATCTTTTATAAGCAAAAACATTAGGTAATAGTATTAAACATCCTTCCGTAAAGGAAGTGCATTCAGAAGTAAAACATAAATATATAATAATCATCTAGTCAAAATTGTAAATGTTTAATTATAATTCTAATATCATAAAGTTTTAGATAGAGCACATTGGTCTTAAATTGAAATTATCCAAGAAAACAATGTAGCATAATAATAGTAAAATGAACTTCGGGCGGGTCGGGTACTATTGGGTTTCGGATTTTAATTCCGCAACCCTACCCATTAGGTGCGAGTTCAAACATATTTAACCCATGAATATTTTTTAAAATCAAATACCCGATTATATAGGGTCGGATAGGGTTGGGTTTGGGCGGGTTATGCACTTATGCGGGGTTCGGGTTATTCTTGTGCAGCTCTATCTCACACAGTCACACTCATACTACAACGATATTTTTGTACCTACCATTTCCCAAATATGTTTGGAAATATTATGCATTGATCATCATCATCATCATCATCATCATCATCATCATCATCATCTTCTTCTTCTCCTTCTTCTT